>OX638279.1:5459700-6059700 GCA_951806755.1 Brenthis hecate | reverse complement strand
AAACAAGCCACGGTCGCCCGGCCTCCACAATACGACACACAAGGCTCAAACTGCGAGCGAATTCTCCTACACATAATACATAAAATAAACAATGGCTGTGCCAAATTGTATTACGTTAAATATCGGCCAGTTTTCAACTGCTTCATTCTAAGTCCATTAAAATTTATATTTTTGGTGAAATAATTTCAATTTCCAAAAATAAGACGAAAGAACAAAAAAAAAAAACAAACACTAAAAAAAAAACCGTTCATTTCTGAAGTACGTTTAAAGCTTAACAGTTATAGGGAAAGGAGTCTACGAATCTTCAATAATTTATTATACACAAAATAGGCATCCCGCGAACGTCGTCGCGAATAAATAACGATTAATTTTTTTATATAAAAATTTGGTGTTAACTCAGTCAGGCATTGTACAGGTCCCATTACTATTTGTCAAGTTTCGAGCGCGAAGCGTATCGGAGCGGGGAGACACCGATGTATGAACACACAAGACTAGTCGAATCGTTTGTTTGTATGTCGGAATGTTCGTCCGTTTGTTAGTTCAGGGGCTACTATAATTGCACTTCATCGAAACGTATTACCGGCGGGATTTGATTCTGCGTCGGTAACTTATCTATGCGTTACCTATTAAAGGTATAAATAACTTGTTATATGCATTTTTTTTTTATATTTTTATATGTTTATAGTACAGGGGCCGGCGCGGCGCATGCGCGGTGTGTAAATAAAAGAATACATGCATTTTAAAATTTCTTATCCTGTAAATATAACTATTGTGGCGATATAGTAACTTAGTAAAATCTTTTGTTCTGAACATTTCAACAGTAAATAGCCTGTATTTAAAATTTATATAAAAATTGATGACGCACACGCCACACCGGCGTTCAAACATTATGTATATAATTCTATTATACTACCTATCAATGTACTGGCGAGTGGGGTTGTCCATAGCGCTATATAAGTTCTTTAGAATTACTGATCTAAAATATTTTCCATATATACTAGCGCACGCACGGACATCCCTCCCCGTATATATCTATATATATATGAACCCTGGTGCGTGCAAAAATGAACCCTTTCAATTTCACGACTATTTCGGAACAACGAACAAAATAACTATTGTGTTTAAAAATCTTAACGTCGATGCAAAATATTCCTATAATAAACGTTCGTATAAACAGTTATATGAAATAAAAACCATTTTCGATTTGAACACATAATTTACGCGCCTGAGCCTGTACTTTAGTGTGGTACGAGCAGAAGATTTTTGTTCAAATTTAATTCGAACGGTGGGTTTAACCCGAGACGTCTAATTTCATTAGATCCATAACAAATTTAAAAAGTAACAAATTAAAAAAAAAAGAATACGATTAAGCGCGAATGCGGCCTCGAAGGACCAAAAAATACCAGTATCGCGACAAAAAAATAATAATACGAGGCGATTACTTTGGGTGGGATGTGTCAGGTGAAAAAATGTATATAGCTATAAATTGTTTATAGGACTGAACAAAATAACCCGTTCGCGATCGGCTCAATAGGGAATTTGCGTGTGATTTAAATAAAGGTGAAATATTTTTAATATTTTTTTATACTAAATTTGAGTTTTTTGTAGCTGGATATTTTTTTACAATTAAAAATTAAAAAAAAAAACACGCATATTCCCTATTCCGTACAAAAAAAATCAACTCAAGGTCAAATCAACATAAGCTAACAACATTAAAACATTACAATCGTCCATGATGAAACGTAATCCTAAACTTAATTAATTAATTAAAAAAACATGATAATAGAAAATACAAATCGCAAATAGGAACGCAACGATACCTATAATAATTAAACGCGTCATACACGTACCTATAAAAAAAAACCTTCTGCATCGTCATAAACCAAGTTCTCTTTTAATATTTTTTCAATTGTTCCATGGAGGGTATAAAGAGAAGTTAATATTTTTATCATTTGAGAATATACAACTATACTCTCAGGTATTTCTCAAACAATTCACTTAGTAAATTGCGTTATTAATCATAATTGACCATTATTTCTATAATAATATACGTTTTATGATTAAAACTTGCAAAATTTACACGACAATAGCCATGACTATCACCTAATTGAGAGACACTTTGAACACCAAGTGCCATCAAATTATTTACATTTAAGACCCCCCTCCATGGAATATTAATCACGATATCCTCTAAAAAATTTCTAATCGCGCTTTAAACGTAATATTTGTGACTACGTTTCTTTTAAGGCACACGACAGATCAAAAGAGGGGGTCACATCTGTGGACAAATTTAAATATACAACACAATATATCCAACATTTTCTTCATAATATTAAATCGTATCTATGAACTTTACATATAAAAGATAAATTCCGGCGCAGATGTGAACCCAGCTTTAAATTTTACAACCGAACAGTATTGCGTAGTAGATCAACATGTTTGTACGAATGGTTCGAAAGCTGAGGCAAGACTGGAGTCAGAAGTTAACTTAACTAAAACCGGAACAATAAAGGGCAAGCTCAGGATATAATTTGGCTTAGACCTGGCTGTTCTCATATATCTTTTATAATACTTGATGAATGTAATATACAATGTGTGGCACATTCAATAAACATACGCCAGTTCGATTTAATTTATACGTATAGTTAAGTAACTTATAAATATATCTAAAACTGACATATTATCGCGAAGAACTTATTTCATTCATAACTCTTTGCACGTCACTAAATTAAAAAAAAAAAAATCACCAAAACAATGAGAACAGCCAAACAAACCAAAGCAATAACAAACGACAACAGTGTAGATAACTCGAGGTTAGTGTAAGATTGCACAGTATAGAACTACGAACACAATAGGTAGTATTACGGAACGCGACAACATTAGGCCTCTCTCACAACCGTTGCACTATCGACTAAATGGCGGCGTGTTGGCTCTTGAATGTGCACTAAACTCAACTCAATAACTTTAGAGTTTGATTTGTAATAAAATTTTTGAATATTTAACTCAATTTACAGAGTCAGTTGTTATATATATGTCGCAGAAAAATTGTAAAAACCGTCAAATTATAATTTTACGGTTTTTACAATTTACCTGTGATATATATACAAGATTTTTTTTATGTATTTATTTGCAATAATTAAAAATTATATTGCATTTAAAAAAAAAACAAATTGGTTATCCTTTATAGCCAACGTTCGAGTCATTTCGATTATTAATATATAAGATGAAATTTTTAGAACTTAAATACAATTATTTTTATATACAAATATTTATTTAAATAATAAATTTATGGGGTTTCAGAGCACATCCACGACCCAACACACACCGTTGTCAACGTTTAACATTTATATTTACTATATAACTCAACTCAGATTGCTTCACTGAACCTCACTAACTATAGCGCTCTCCTTTTCTTACACTTGACATAAGAAAAGGCAGGCAATATTTTAGTTCTGATCAGACAACGCAATCCAAATTTGGCCAGTGGGTGATGTTGCGAAAGACTTAGTTTCTTTGAATAATGACGTTTTTGGTCTAGTTTAATTTTTTGTGGAGGCTCGAGATGTGTGTGTAACAATATACATTCAATATTTAATTAGATTAATGATTTCTAAAAGTGCCAAGTAGGCATAATTTATTTGATAGTGATCACATAGAAAAAAAAATTGATACGATGGAGTTTAGTAATATCATATTAACATATTAACAAAACGTTAAATCTTGCTCTAATTTCAGAAATGTATAAAAATATTACAAGTATATGTAATAATTAATTTAGAAATTAATTATTTTAAAATTGAACTCAAGTTGAACAATCAAACTTAAAAAACTCGAGTCTGAACTCTAAACTCAAGTCTTTCACAACACTAGTGATGTATCTATTTAATAACCGGATATAAACAACACACTACATGATTTATACTTCACTTAATTTACACTTAAATTTGACTTGTATCTGCGATTGTACTAAAGTTTGAACATTATTTTCATAATTAAAATATTCAAACTGATCAACGACCGTACATTTATATAGTTATCATTAATATATTTTATAGTACTACTTAGTATAGTATAATTTTTGACCGCGACTTCGTCTGTGTTGAAATCTCGAGACCTTTTACCTTGCAAAGTTGGATCAAACACTTAGCCTATTGCATTACGCAAAATATTTGAATTTATTACACATGAATTTTAACTTATTATTATTTTTTATTTAATATTTTCATTAAAATAATGTCGTCAGTTTCAATATCGTAACTACAAAAATAGAGAAATGACGCCTAACAAACGAAATGCACATATAAATAGAAATATTTTGATTTGAAGAGAAATAAACGAATTTTAAATTGTTTTAGTCTAAGATCCCGATGTATGTGGTGGACCACTCATTTTTTTTCCCAGGCTAAATATATTTTTAAACCATAAAACATATTAACAAACATGATCCAGGGGGATTGTCAAAATTTTCCAGACTATTTTTTAATAAAAACCTATAGTCTTGAGATGTTTTGGTATGACAACACTATATCAATAAATTTGTTATAAAATTATCTACATTTTGATACTTGGTTCCTTCCAGAAAACGACACGAGCAATTAACTAATTCAATTTACCTGTTCAGGTATGTATGAACAAGTAATGTGTTCGAAAAAGGCCGCCAGGAGTATGATCGCATTTTCTACTAGTCTTTTACTTTCGATTGATACAAATTTGTCACAGAAAAGAGTTTTGTACTTAAAAAAAAATCAAAATAAAATTTAGTTAAAAACAGCCTGGAGCAAATTTTTGGTGCCAACCCCCTCGGTTGTGTTTGTTAATATGTTTTATGGTTAAAAAAAAACGTCTGGAAAAAGAGTGAGGAGTGCACCACACAATCGTTGGCTTACTATTACAAGGTTCTATGTTAATTTTAATGAAGTTAAGTAACTTTTTCATCGAACTTCGTTATTTTGTTATCGTAAAAAAAACAACATAGAACTACATATGTAAAATTGAATATTTTATAGTTATAGTGCCGCTATCTAGTGGTTTGTTTTTGCAAAACTGTAGCTAATGACACATAGAACCTTGTAGCATTAATAACTAAATAAGTACTAAAATTGTAACAAAGTTCTACCTTGTAATAGTGAGCCAACGATTATGTAGATCGGGATCTTCTACTATTTGTAGATATAACGCGAGTATGTTTATACGATTTTTTTGTTTTTTTTTTTTTAATTTCTATAGCAACGAGTCATTATAATTTGTAGAATGTACTTTATTTGCTGCCATCCCTTATTCAGAAAAAAATGTTTAATATCTATTAAAATTTGAAATAATCATCGCGCATCGAATATTATCAATTATTTTCACATTTATACAAAACACTTATGTTAAGAAAATATACAAATATATTTAAAAGACAAAAGCATTGAAACGTGGTTTTTTGTCTGAACCTCAACCATTCTGAGTACATATAAAGACACCTCCATACTTTATAAGGACTCAAAGCTTTGCATCATCCGAGAATCGAACACCGTACCGAAAGCAAGCAACACGCGACACGTTACTTATTATAGAAAAAGATATGAATACAGATAAGTATTATCTTGTATATTGTATTGTTATGGGGACTTCCCCGAAATATTTTATTCATATTAGGAAAACTTTTCCCGGCAGTCAAAGTGTGCAAATATTCGCTCTTCGCACGCTCTCGTTCTAACTGATATATGAGGAATGCCTACTGTTGGTACGAGCAATAATAATCAAAATAATAATATTTAATAAAAATAATAATATTGAAGTAATAATAATAAATATAATATTTTTATCATTGCTACAGTCATCATTTTTATTTCGTAGTATTAAATTATCGTGATTTTCCAAGTAAAAAAAAAAAACAACAAAAATACATACATGAATCTCGGTTATGCAACAAATACTTTTTTAATGATTTTTATTCTATTCGTATATTTTCAGCTATAAAAACAGTTTTTCTGAGGCTTTAGTTGAAAATTTCATCTATACATATTATAAAATTGTAACTAAGTCGAATCTGTACATTAAATATTTTTTGGAAAATCTTATTGAAGTAGACATTATATCGATACAAAGTCCGAATCTATAGTTTTTAGAATTTTTGTCTGTCTGCCTGTCTGTTACCGCATCACGAGAAAACCACTGGACAGATTTTGATGAAATTTGGTACCATGATAGCTGGTTATCCGGGTCAACATATAGGATACTTTTTACCGCGGGAAAATATCTCATTTCTGAGAAAAAATACAAAAACTGCATTGTAAGAGTATACTAATATGTAATACCTAAGAATTTGGTTTTTGTTCATCTGAACGCGGGCGGAGCCGCAGGCAATGCTAGTATATAATATAATATGAAAAGTATCATTTATTCTTAAATATTTTTTACAAATATCATGTAATTTGACGAATATTCGGCGTTTGTTATTCGGTGAATATAAATAATCGTATTAGTTACATCACTAATATGTCTCTTCATTGGGTGGTAGGAAAAGTGACGGTTTGGATGTTTGTTTGTTACTCTTTCACGTAAAAACTACTGAACGGGTTTTGATGAAACTTTACAGTAATATAGCTCATACATCAGAGTAACAGATAGGCTTTATTTTTTTCATATATGGTCATATGTAATTGAACTTAAACGCGAGCCGCGGGAAAACGCTAGTTTAAATAAACAATTCGAGTGTTCACTAAAAAAAAGCGACTAAAAAATCTGTATAGTGTATTAAAATAATAATGTTTTTATATACTTAGGAGTATATAAAAAATCTGTTATTGCTTAACTTACATTGCCCATACATCAGTTAGATTATTTGAATCATACGCTCCCTACAATAAATGGCAGTTATCATTTAAGTTACACACCTCGTACACGACCCCGTATGTGTCATAGGAAATAATACTCTATTGCAATGACGATAAAGTCCTGTTTGCTTTGAATATTTATAGCGCGCGTTTTGTAAGTTTTTTTTTTGTATTTTTTTTAATGAATTTGCGAAAACGTAGTTTTTTTTATATTCTTTTGCCCATTGTAAATATGGTACACTTGTACTGAAGTGGAACAGTGATTTGGCATAGCACTATAATACGAAACGAATCATTATAAAACTTAAAACATAAAATAATAATAACGAACAATGTTTACATTTTGAAATAATCCACAGATTGTTATCCACTGAAATATCGATGCCTTAAGCTAGGTATATTTTTGTATATTCAAATTTAATGTAATAATAATAACGTAACTCATCAAAACGAATAAAATAACGTCGATGTTGTTTTTCTACATTGAGTGGACAACAAGCCTTAATCGAACAATATGTATAGAAATGTTCCACTTCCATCGAACAACGCACGCTACGGGGAGGCGCGTCTCGGCGAGACACTGCAGTGAGGCGAGACGCGAGGCGAGACAACGACGAGACACGGCGAGACGAGACGCGACGAGGCGGGGCGTCCCCGAGGCGTAGATACCTTGATGTATTGCGCTAACTGTTACATAGAAACATCACGTTAATTAACTATTAAATTATATTTTTTGACTAATTAAAAAAAAAGAAGTTTTAGTTTTATGATATGTGACATGTTCGAAAATTAATAATATAAATTCTCCTGTCCGATTTCGGCCACGGCGGCCAATCCCACTGAGGCCGCAGGAGATATTATTGTGCATCGCGTGTACGCGCAGACACAACGTGTACTCTCTATTCCTGTCACTCTCATACTCCGATGGGACGACTGCTCGACACGACCGGTGAGAGTGTCGGCGCAGGACCGACGGCTTTACGTGCTCTCCGAGGCACGGGGGTGAAACATCGCCAACTTCACAACTCCGGGCTGTTACTGAGGCTAACTATACAGAAAGACTCAATAACTAGGGTTAACCCGGGACTCGAACCCAGGACATACGGATGTGCAGCCGTTCGTTTTCACCACTACAGCACCGAAGCGAGTAACTTTTCCGTACCGTTATCAGGTCGTGTAAGTCCGGCGGCGCGGCGGCTACGTGGCGTCCGCCGCGTACTTCTCGCTGCGCACGAAGTCTATCTGCGTGTAGAGGCGCTGCGCCGGCGCCGCCACGCCGCGCCGCGGCTCCAGGTCCAGCGCCGCGTAGTGCAGCGCGCCCACGCCCACGCCCTCTGCGCCACAGGGAACAACGTACACATTAATATTTTGAAGTGCAGCATACCCGCACCGGTAAAGATTTGGCAACTATCAATTTTTATTGTCCATCAAAAAAAAACACATTTCCTACAATTTATAAAATATTAACTAGAAACTACCCTTTTTTTTAAATATGTACGTAAACCAATCAATTTTTTCTCTTGAATCAACTTTTATAAATCGCCACCAACACTGAGTCTAAAAACAATTTTTCTAAATCATTTTACAAGTGAATAAAACAAACAAAAAATAATATCAAAAACACCAACTAACCTCTAACATCGTCCGGTCTAATGATAGTTTTGGTCGCAGTGGGATTATTCGGTATCTCTTCGGTATCGGGGGACTTCCCCGCGATATTGATACCTCCCACTAACTGTACGTACTGGGGCGAGGACGACACTTCAGTACACATATCGGATCTTAACTCAGGACTTTTGCGGCCATCTTCTGACAGCTCCCTCACTGTCGTTAGATAATGGTGATCATCTTCTAGTTCGGTTATGTCTGACTCGGGAGGGGAGGAGGGGGATTCCATGGACATGTGGAATAGGGTTTGCGAACCGAGGGGAGTTCGGGGTTCGCGTCTCCTTTTCCTTTCATCCGGGGAGGTCGCTATGGGGGGTGGTTGCCGGGGGGTGGAGATGGCTATGGGGCGGGTGGGGGCGCGGCCGTAGGTCATTTCGACGTAGCCGTCTGGGGTGGAGGAGGGAGTGGGAGGGAGATCCCCGGGTCTCATCTCGACGTAGCCAGCGTTGCGCGGCGACATGTCCACGTATTCGTCGATGTTGCGTCTTTCGAGGAAGCCGGCGGCGGGGGGAGTGCGCGCTACGATCACCTATCAAAGATAAATGTGTTTAAATATTTATCATAGAAGCTATAACTTCTTTTGATGAGGAGGTTCATTTCTTTATTAATTTAAAGGTTTAAATGTTTTGTTTTTCATAGTTACTTTCATAACCTGGTATAATTCATAAAATGTCTAACCAGATATTTATCATAACTTTGCTATTCATCCCCCAAAAAAAATCCGGACTAGTGCGAGTCGGACTCGCCCATCGAGGGTTCCGTACAAATTTGTAGGAAATCTGTTTAACTTTCATTTTCGATTTTTTTTATTTTTTGGATGTTTTCCTTTATTTGTGCTGTAAGACTTTGCTTTTTGCCAAATTCCGTGATTCTAGGTCAACTGGAACTAAACTATAAGGTATTTCTGATGACCTAGAATTGGCAATTTTGGTTAAAAAAGCAAGGTCTTACAGTACAAGTAAAGGGAAAATTCCGGAAAATAAAAAAAGTTGAAAATAATGTAAATTTTGGTACTCACAGGTTTTCCCGGTGTACGGAACCTTAAAAACACCAAATGTCACTTCAAGCAAGCAAACGTGAAGCCCACCTTAGGCGCGGGGGAGTTGGAGGAGAAGTCTAGCTCCATCCAGTCGCCGGCGGCGGCGGCGGCGGCGGCGGCGGCGGGGGCGGGGGCGGGCGCGGGCGCGGGCGGCGCGGGGCAGCGGCGCGCGCCCGCGCTGTAGGCCCGCAGGCGCGCCGGCTCGGGCCGCGACGACGGCCGCGAGCCCACGCTGTAGGCGCGCGTCGACCGCTCCGACGATATGTGCGACGTCGCCGGCTCCAGCTGGTACTCGCTGTGGGGGTACAGTCATACTTATAAATGCGAAAACTTCTGTTACGTTGCGGCGGCTCACTTTCACTGTAATACGGCATTATTGTAATTTTGAAAAAAAGGTTCAAAGAATAAATAACACATTACTTACTTTTTTTTATTACAGTGAAAGTTGAATAAAAAATGTCTATATCCATCAATTCTTAGATGTTGTTAAAGATGAATAACCTTAATAAAAAAAAAAACATTCAAACCAAAAATTAAAATTAATTATTTTAAATACCAGTGAGCAACTCAAAATGTCGAGTAAATTTTTTATTCCTTTTTCAAAAATGTTGTTTTTATAAGCTACAAATCCTACCCCCAAGCTAAAAAAAAATTTTTTTCCGTTCCACTCTAATACGCAATCAGGGCTGACAGTAGAGACAGCCGCTGCCAGTAAAGCAGACTTATTTCATACCGTCGGGTTACTCAAATTATAACGAATTAAATTTTACTATACAAAATTTAACAAGACCATTGGGTCTAATCATAGTCAAATAATAATTTAAAATAAATATATATATAATAATATTTTACAATTTTCGTATCACACAAAACATATCCTCACCTAAACCTGGGGTCGGTGGAGGGCGTGCCGCTGCAGACGGAGCCGCTGGAGGACACGAGGCCGAGCGGCTCGTGCGCCGGCGCCATGGGCAGGTAGCCGTCGCCGTCGCCGCCCGCCGCCGCGCCCTCCGCCTCCGCGCACAGCGACGACGTGCGCGAGTGCGCGTGCGAGCTGCCGCGCGTCGTCATGCTGCAAGGCGGACCGACGTTGTAGCATACACGCACAGAGCGGACCGAGTGATTCTTTGCCAGCCGTCGGCCGAAGCCGTACTCCACCACGCCGGCCAGATACGGGTTACCGGACTTCATCTGGCTTTCGTAGTTTGAGCGAATGATCAAAATTAAGGCGACGATGTAACGGTACGTGTTCGACTAGGTAACGAGATATTAATATACTACAATCATAGACATAGAGTGGACCGAGTGTTTTTTTCCCAGCCGTCGACTAAAAATGGCGGGAAGGTGGACAGAGACAAAACGAATGTTTGGCCAGAAGTCTCCTGTATTCGTTGAAATATAATTAATGAAGATAGAAATTTATAATGCAACTTTTTTACATTTCATTTATATACTCAAATTAGAATACAAGACATGTATTGGCAGCACGTTTGCTTTCTCTCTTTCTAGAGAGTGGTCAATTTCATGAGAGTACCTATTGCTCAGTTCATTCTCTACGTCTATGATTGTAATATATGTATTTGGTAACAAGCGTATTGTTATAGTCGCCTTTATACTTATTTGCTCAAACTACCAATACTTAATTTTCGAAAGACATACTCAGTCCGTCCGCACTTAGCCAGCGTGGTGGACTAAGGCCTATGGTATATGGGTATGGATAAATTTTAGCTAGGGTATTTCGTAAAAATGTTTTTTTTTTTAATACAAGAGAACCATTCGAGATCAATTACTTACAAACTGATATTATGCACTCAGATAATTTCTCTTCTTCTAATATCAGTTTTAGACTTTCATTAGAACCATTAAAATCTTATGTAAAAATCAATCTCACCTACTTTACCATTTAAAATATTTACACCAATCAATAAAATATATAAATGCATAGCTAAATCCGGTATAAGTACATGCTACCTCATGAAATCCTTGGACATGAGGTCGCAGCAGTCGGGCTCCTCGGGGATGCGCGGCGTGCGGTACCACTCCGATATCGAGTCGATGTCGTCGCGCGACGAGTCCATACCTGCGGCGGACACACACAGAACCTCACTTATCAAAGGAAAATCTAACCAAAAATATTATCAAACAATTTATATTAATAACTAGCATTTCACGCGGCTCCGCCCGCGTTCAGATGACCAAAAACCAAATTCTTAGGTTTTACATGTTAGTATACTCTTACATTGCAGTTTTTGTATTTTTTCTCAGAAATAAAACATTTTCCCGCGGTAAAAAGTATCCTATATGTTGACCCGGATAACCAGCTATCACCATACCAAATTTCATTAAAATCCCTCAAGTGGTTTCTCTGTGATGCGGTAACAGACAGACAGACATACATACAGACAGACAGACAAAAATTCTAAAAAACTATAGATTGGGTCTCTCGCGAATGTACAGATTCAGCTTAGATACAATTTTATTATATGTATAGACTACTGCACCCTCGCTTCGCACCGGTTCGTTCCTAGATACGTTTTAACGGTTAGTATGGAATATATACGACTACATATATTATAAATATATAGCCTTCCTCAATAAACGGTCTACCTGACGTAAAAAAATTTTTCAAATCGGATTAGTAGTTCTTGAGATTAGCGCGTTCAAACAACCAAACAAACTTGCTTTTTATATTTAACAACTATATTTTTTTTGTAAATAAATACTTTACCGTGATCAGAATAGGATATATTTATTTATTTATTTATTTATTGCAATCAGAAATATTATAATTGAATTAAAATTAAACATTTTTTTATAAATAGTATTACATTTCAAAAAGAAATCAACAATTCATATAACAAACCATCTAGGTCAATATCGCGCTGCGGCGGCCTCTCCGGCTCGAAGGACGAGGTCGCGCGCGACGGCATCGTGTCGCACCGTTTGCGCATCACATTCGAATCTGAGAACAAAATATCTTTATTTTGAACAATACGTTTCGTATGAAGAAACCCTTATTTTTGGAACAGGATTTGTATGTCGGTTAGCACTGCCCATAATATAAAATAAATATAGATAATATTAATACAACTTTTAATTGAATAAGTACAAAAGATTCCATAAAAATTTAATAAATAATAAAATTGTGGAATTAAAATATTTTATTAATAATATACAAAAACAAATATAAAACAATAATATATAATGAACTATTGTAAAATGATAATTAATAATAATTTAATATTTAAAAAAATTATCTATTTATAGTTCCAGTGTTGCTAGCAAAGCGTAAGTCGGATAGAAATATGGAGAATTTTGCTGAAATTAATAAAAAAAAATTAATGATTTTATTCCATTGCATTAAAAAGCAGTTAATTATTGGACGTTTTGTTAGATTGTGATAAAATATTTCATATTTATATTTGCATTGCTAGCTAAGCCATTAGTCAATTGTACGGGGGTGGGTTTCAACTATAAGAGAATTGACCTTATATGTTTACATATAGAGTGAACAGTCAAGCGACAAGCTACAGGTTTGATGGGAGTCATGGTAAAGAATTAATAACACGACGGCATACATTTATTTGTGCCATAAGAGCATCGTTCACTTTTAAAATTTCAAGATTAAGGTGTTATATAAAAAAATAGACTTTTGATAAATAAATACCAAAATAAACGTGATAAAATAAAATATTTATTCAACAATACAAATCTAAATGTGCAAAATTAACAAAATAAAAGCTAATACGTAAGCACATGCATATATCAAGCGTCTTCTATCCACTTGAAGCTCAAACTCAAATCGTAAAACATTCAGTGTTGCTAGACTTCAAATTAGTGACATATTGAAATAGCAACACCGTGTTAGTATAGATGCGATGCGTTAGATGAAGCCTGTATACATACTCTTGGTATGCGCCGGCGAGAGTTTCGACAACCTTGTACCGGTGCTTGCTCTTCTGCACCACGGCGTCTTCTTTGTAGAGAACATGTCCGTCCCATTGACTGCTTTACATGAGGAATGCATTACGGCCTTCTCTAATATGGCGCGATCTAGCTCGTCCCCGGTGAGAGGGGCCGATCGGGTCCTCTCATGGACTATTTTGAGGGGTTCTTGGAATATCGAACAGCCGGTGGGTAAGGACACTGTCCGATGGTGTTTAATGATCCGCACTGGATCGGGTTTTTCGGGCGTTAGTGTGTTATTCGGCGGTTGGTTTTCGGCTGCGGAAAATACAATGAGAAGCGACACGTAAACATATGGCACCAAGCGTCACCCGGTGCGATGGATTGTTAAGTGATTCTAGACGATGGTACCTGTTAGAAAATTTTACTATTTTATCTATTGAAAATCTTTTTTTAATACGAAAAAGAATTAAATAGTAATAATTTGATATTAAAAACAATATTCTAAGGTACCATTGCCTTAATTGTTAAATTAAGCATGGCAACACTCACTATGAGATGTATGTGTATACCATACTTTTGTGTGTGCATGTATGTATTTGTATGTAATGATATCATCACATCGGCCAGTAACGTGTCCGACCAAAAACCATCACCAAGAGTCATGCAGACAATCAAGTATCACTATCAGACTCGGCGAAGCGTACGATGCCTTCACGAACTCAAACATGCGCAAAAATTCAGTTTAGATGAGAATAGCGTTATAATAATCTTCAAAATTATATATTATTACTTATAAATACTTAGTATATAAGACACGATATAATTATCAAAGTACGATATTAATATTGTCTTGTTCATTTTTTTTAGTTTTGTTTTCTAAAACAAAAATTCCGTTAAATTTAAATAAAATATGTATCCCCATAGTGATGGTAAATGAAACTATTTACATGAAACTCCTTTTTACAAGGTTAGTTTGAAGTACAGCACAAAGCAGATAGAATATTCAACTATAACCATTTAGTTTTAAAACAGGTCACTTTAAATACTGTTAGTATTTATTTAATATTAGGTTATTATTTATATGAAATAAAAAAAAATAAATACAAAATATTTTATGATTAACATAATATAAATATTTCTATATATATTTAAATCTAAACACCTTACTCTTCACAAAACACTAAAAGGAAGCCACTCCACAGTGGCTGTTGAAGATAATTAGCTATTTTAGAGAAAAAAAAATATTTGAGGGAAAAAATAAAGATAACGGTAGTAGGAATGATGAACATACAGATGAAAATGACAACGATACAACGATGATAACGATGATGGTGAAGATGACAATTTCAAGCGACGTAGAAGAGACCAATCATCAGCCAAGGAAAAATACCGAGTATCCTTTTAAAATATAAAAACTTCATGTACAAAATACCGTAAGGTAAAAAATATTTGAAAATCCATTAGAATATTTAATTTTTTAATTGAAAAAGAATCATATTATAGTTTAGGATACAAAGTATTACAATGAACAAGATGCCACCACAACAGTCACCATATACGACGTTGGCATATTATACAGACTGCTAGATATTAGTTTGACTGTAAACTGTAGTACAGAAATTATAACATTATTTATAGAATTTTTGAAGAATTATATAAAAAAAAAAAAACAAAAATAATATATAAAATAACCACACATCAAATATTGATAAAATGTTGCCATTTAAGGAATATTTCAACAATATAAACAATTTCTTTTTGAAAGCTTTTGAAAATTATAAATATAAACGCAGCGTACAATCAAACCGACATCTATATTCGCAGTATGTCTGTACATATTCGTACCGTTTCTAGGCGTCAAGGGCGCTATAGCGGCAGACGAGTCGTCTATTGAGTACGTAGCGGATGCGCACACGCATTGCCTTATACACGAGCCAACACACAGGCCCTTGTCTGTAATAGATTTACGCCAATATAACTCTTATACCATTAAGAGTTAAGACTTATTTCTTTTTTAATTGTATAGTCCAAGAGCCATAAAAAACTTTTTTTTAAAAAACGCTAAAAATGAATATTTTCCGTCGAAACAGGAATTATAATTATCAAAACAGACATTTCAAATTAATACGTTCTGTTTTTAATTTTTGTCTATGTGTACCGTATATTATAGTACGAGAGCCGACACCTATTTATTGCCCGTACTTCGTTCTTTTTCATACATTTAATTCGACTTACTTTTTCTAGTCAAACGGTGATTGATTTTTTTTAAATATATCAATATATTTACCTCTTGGTGTAGTACCGCACCCAATAAATATTTAAGAGTTGTAATGAACATCAAAAAAAAACTTTTTATTAAACTTTTACCAAAATTTAAAATGGAAAGTTCAATTGAAATAATGAACTCCTTATATTTCATTACAACTTTAATAGCCACAGAAACATATCGTTAGTAACTACTATGCAGGAATCTTTTAAACCCCAATGTTCGAACTAATAATATATACAAGAATAGGGAATATGCGTGATTTTTTTTTAAATTTGTAGCGATAAAATCACTAATCGCTCAGTTATGATAATACTTTGACGTCATATTCGGTCTGACCAATAGTGTTGCGGTTCAACCACCTTGAATTTCCCACCTATATTTTCACTTTTTAATATTTTTTTTCTTAATCAAAAGAAATAACATAAAAAAATATTGATACTTAAACTTAATTCAAAAGCAAAAAAAAAAAAAACAAAAAAAATCACCTTTATTTAAATCACACGCAAATTCCCCATTTCGAAAATAGAGCTGTTCTCTAAAATGATAATGTCGGACAACACTAATGTTACAAATAATGGAGAATATGTTCTTATATAGACTATAACAAATAAAGTATTGGGATGGGTTGAAAAGATTTCTAATTGATTATTCCATACTAAAAGCGAACTAATTCTACACTACAGGAAAATAGTTTACTACAGCTACTAAAAATGCGTGAATGGACTGCCTTATTACGTTACCGTCAGATATGTAAAAATATTACTTAAAAAAACCAATTTAAACAAGAAGGTTCTATAATTAGCTGAATTTAATTATTACACATACTAATTTATATTCAAAAACACGATTTTTTTTTCAAGTTTATTTTTAAATATAATCTTATATATTGGAAAAAACACCTTGTCTTTTAATGATATTTTGAAATTCAAATTATGTACGAACATGGAGTCACTAAAGCTTTTCTCAATCATTATTTGAACCTACCAAATAATTTTAAATGTAAGTTTAAATTATATATACATATCCAACGGTAACAATCGCTTCAAAATTATAAGGTCGTATGTAAAATGTGTCAAAATGCATCAATGACTATGTTTTCTATTCAAACTACATGAAATGTGTATATGATAAATTAACACAAAAATGGCGGTTTGGGGGGGTTTAAATATGAAAAAAATTTATATATATATGTTTTAAATAATATCTTAAATATATGTATAAAAAAAGGTTTCACTTCCTCATACGATCTTTAATGTAAAAACAAAGTAAAATATTTTTTTTCTCAAATATATGCGAAACTGATAGCAATTCAGCCATGTGTGTAGAGCAACCCTGGCCAAAATTAAAGTGAACCTCGAAGGTCATTATCGCATTGAATTTTCCGCGTGAGTCATCAATTTTTCGGTCAAAGACCTTCTATATCATCTTGTTTGACATAAACTACGTCAATGAGTACTGAACTGTATTTAATTGTGTAAAACTATGGATTCGAACCCGCAATGCTTTGCACTAAATTATTTTTACCATGGCATTTAATGAGGATAATGACGAGATATTATTCCTAATTTAAATTAAAAAGTATTTAAAAATAACACAATAATTATTTTAATTACCAAGATAATGTCATTTAACTTTAACAAATAGTTTTGATATAATTCTTATATAAAATAAAATATATCTTATATGATATTATAATATAACACAATATTGTAATTATAAAGAAAAATTAAATAAAAAATACTGTAGGTACATAAAAATTTGAGTTACCAAAAAATATTTTACACAAAATATTCATTTCTCGGAAAGCAGGTTGATTATCTATAATTTTCAACACTAACAGATCATTGTGAACGATTAACTTTCTCCACTAAAATAAATATTTGAATAAATTAACAAATATATTTATTTTATTTGATATGAATAAGAACAAACTTAAAATCTGAACTAAGCCACCAACAAAACTCGCTTGTTTACATATTTTATCGCAATATTTAGTACGAAATATCGGAATATTCCTAGTATATAACACAAACCTACCAACATATAAAAGAGAACAATATAAAACTCACCATTATATATGCCTGACTTCGCTCTAACATCCGAGTACGTCCGCGGCCGAGTTGGCAGCGAATTCGAGCCCTCTATCAATGAACCCTTCGCGGGTAACACTACGTGATCCTTTTCGTTTTCATTCTCCTTCGCACAGTTTTTCATTGCGCTGAAATATCAATAATAATTAGATTTTTTTTTAAATTAATGTAGTATAAGTTCAACAACATCAGCATCTGCCAGTGAAAGTTCCATCAACATCAGCCCATCCGTTTCGGAGATTAGCCGGAACAAACAGAAATAAAAAGAGTTTTTCTTATAAGAAAATCACAATTATACTGTAATTTCATTTATTTACATTTAGTAAAAAGCTGTTATTTTGACATTACAAACATACACTTCAATTTTATTTATCTGTATAGATATAGATGTTTGAAAGTTTCAGTGGTCTAAGGGCTACCATGTACGGTTACAAATTGAGAGGTCCTGGGTTCGAGTCCCGGGTCGGGTCAAAACATTTTCTAGGTTTTACCGTCACAAAATCGTAACAAATATCTTCCATTTTTTCAATTATCCCCAATAAAAAAAATGCTTTGGTAGGAAATGGAACGTGTGACTGAACGTTTCATTCAGATTTCAGAGTCAACTCCATTCAAATTCATCATATGTGACCAGTTCGAAAAAAATTTGTTAAAGCCTTGGAGGAGTATGAGAAATAACACAAAATATCCTACATTGAAATAGCCGAGAGTTGTGTTATCTTCTGTTAAAAAAATTATAGGTAATATACGAGTAATAACATTTAATACCAACTTATAAGGAATTTACTGAAACATAAATCTAGACGTAAAATAAGTAGTAAAGTATGAAAGTTCAAAACAACTCACTGGTAAATAGTGGAGTGCATGCTTTGAGCGATATTAGAGTCGTCTGAGTGCATCCACAGCTCGCCGGCTCCGGTGGCGGTTTGCCGACCGACTTCCATGTAGAAAAAACATTCTGAATCGCCACATCTGAAAAAGTACAGTTAAATTGAATATTTTAAATAGGAATAAACAAAATTTATTAATTAATTAGTATAGATTTATTTATTTTTTTATTTTCCCGCAGTAAAAAGCATCCTATATGTGTGTTGACCCGGATAACCTATCATCATCCTACCAAATCTATCAGCTATCATTATACCAAATTTCTTCGTCAAACATTCAAATCTCGTGATCGTGCTTTCCCAGACAGAAATTCAAAAAACTATAGATTCGGCCTCTGTATCGATAATATATAATTAATTACTATTTCAATAAGACTTTCCAAAAAAATATTTTAGTACAGACTCAACTTTATTATATGTATAGAAGATATAGATAGATTTAAATCTTATTATTTACTTACAAATAAACAACTCTTACTGAGTTGAAACCTGCAATGATTCATTCCATACAAAAAAGCTTTATCAAAGTTTCCCATAGCTGTGATATTATTCACAATTCTAAGAACTTTATAGAATATAGAAACAATAAAAACGAAGCTTAAAGTTCTGATTATATGAAACACCTGTAGGTGCATACACGAGAAATGTTTTTATTTTAATTCTTGAGAAGCTTTTAAAACTTACGAATCCTCTTTCATGAATAATTCAATACATTTAAAAGTAAAGTCGAGACGAATAAAATATTTGTTATTTTTATGTCAATGATAGTATTTTTTTTAATTTCCCTTAAAGACGAATAGGAAATATCACTTGCTAAGTTTCAAATCGATATGCTAATTGGAAAAAGTGAGCTAAAATCGATGTTCTAGATATGTTTACACACAAGAGTAGATAGTAAGTTTTGTGTATTTAGTTAAAGATTTATTATACAACACAGCAAATGTCGTCAAAAGAAAAAAGAAATCGGAATCTCATTAATAACTATAATATATACATACATAGTGAACTATATAACATATCCATATAATTATAATATATAAATATACCCAATACAAAATCTAAGTATCCTTTTCATAATACTTAGATTTAAAAAAAAACCTTACGTCTAAAACCTTAGTCTCTCCCGTGACCATGATTACTGTAAGGCATGGGAAACGTCGGGAACCAAAAATCAAAATAAACCTGAAAAGATAGTTTTATTTAAAATGTCCTTTTTTTATTAAGAAAGTATTAAAATGTCCCCTTTGCCGACTTCGGTCACGACGGCCCATCTCACTGAGATTAGCCTATCTGCGCGCATCTACAGATATCAGTTTTGTGGGCGCAAACACGAGCACACTCTTTCACGCACTTCAACGATTCGACTTCGAAAATATTTGATTAGGTATGTATAGTAAATGAAAACTACCAATCAGTTATTTTTTACTTTTTAGTTCTTTTGTTTGAAGTCGGTTTTTATTTCTTTGTTAAATTTTTCTATTAATTTATAAATTTGTTAAGTTACTTACAAATTGACAATTACAACTCATCCCTTCCTTTGTTTTTATAATAACAAACTCACCGTCTTATATTCTTGAGGGAATATTCAACACGCTCCGGTATGACGAGATCGCTGATCACGTTGTTGTGACTCTTAATCTTGACAAGGGTGAGGGTTTTGTCGGTGAGGCACAGGTTGTACAGCCCTTGGATGTTCTTGGACACACCCAAGCCTTTCTTCTGTACGTTCACTTGCCACACGTGTTCTAGAAATAAATATTTTTAATTAAAAAAAAATAACTTATCTACCACTCGGTCTGAGTGAGAATGCCCTAAGCGCATTAACAAAAAAATGTTTTCAATTGGCCAAGAATTGCAGTTTAATAGGTAAATTTTTTGCGGATTATTGTTAACATATATTTTTGTGTTAAATTTCAATATATATGTTTATATAGTATTTGTTTCTTTATAATTATATCATTAATCGTTTCTTTAATTGTTGTCTTAACTGAAAACTGAACTGTAATCAGTTTGTATCTCTATATCTGATATTTATATCTTACACTAGCAGAACCCGCGGCTTCGTCCTCGTTCAAAGTACAAAAAAACAAACTCTTCTTTCCCTTCTCTTTATAATAATGTATGGAAATCTGCCCGATTTGTTGACATTCATGATTACTGCTCCGCTCCCTTGGGTAATAGCATGATGATATATAGCCTATCTATAGCTTTCTTCAATAAACGGGCTATCTAATGCAAAAAGAATATTTCAAATCGGATTAGTAATTTCTGAGATTAGCGCGTTCAAACAAACATACAAATAAACAAACTCTGCCTCTTTATAATATTAGTACATATAGATTTTAAACTTTACACTTAACAAAATTCAAAAAGTAACGCCAATCGTCACTTCCCATTGTGAAACAATTTTCATAATGCTTTTTTTAATGAAAAGATTACAATCCATTGTAACTTTTTAATTAAAAATTCACTTTACCACTCATAATTGAGTACAAGAGTGTTATGATTGCTGAAATCTTTTCTAAACAAACATATTTACCTACTAAGTACTATCTACAAAAAAAACGCAATTGTACAACCGCGATGGAATGTTGTTTTAAAGGAAACGAGCGCGGCCGTCAATCATCAGTAAAATCAGTCGATCATTGTCGCGAGTACTACTAATAATGAATTTATAAATAGACAGACACAATCATATACTACTTTTAGAATACCGTTATGAGTATTTGAAGCTTAAACCGTTTTAAAAATATAATTACTTCTAGTAATTTAAGCTGGCTTCGCTCGGAAACTTCCCAAGTTTGCTTACTTATAATAATATTAGCGACTCACCCTCGCTTCGCTCGGTTTTGCCTCTAGCAAAACACACAAATCTATCCTATCGGAACCGTACATTTTTCTGGGATTAAAATTAGCCTACGTGTTATTCTGATGTATGATCTATATTATTTAAAAGTTTCATTGAAATCCATTCAGTAGTTTTTGCGTAAAAGAGTAACAAACACCTATACATCCAGGCATCCACACAAATTTATAAATTATAATATTAGTAGGATACAAAGATCTACAATTATAAAAGCAGTAAGCTACAATGGACCATAACTGGTCGACGTAGCTAGGGCCGACCTCGGCACCACACCCAAAAATAAATAATAATAATTGTGATTACCAATTTTTCTATAGAATATACTAGCATTGCCCGCGGCTCCGCCCGCGTTCAGATGACCAAAAACCAAATTCTTAGGTTTTACATATTAGTATACTCTTACATTGCAGTTTTTGTATTTTTTTCTCAGAAATGAGACATTTTCCTGCGGTAAAAAGTATCCTATATGTTGACCAGGATAACCAGCTATCACCACCATACCAAATTTCATCAAAATCCCTTCGGTGGTTTTTCTGTGATGCGGTAACAGACAGACAAAAATTCTAAAAAACTATAGATTCGGCCTCTATCGAAAATAATGTCTATTTCAATAAGATTTTCCAAAAAATATTTAATATACAGATTCCGCTTAGTTACAATTTTATTATATGTAGATAGATTAAATCTTTAAATTGGATGTTTCATTACAACATTTTTTTCCAAGGGCCGAATAGAGTAAGAGAAGATAACGATTGCCAACTTCCTTTTCCGTTTTTGGCCATTATTAATGTGGCGATAGGTACTCAATGCCACGCTTAGATGAAGGCAATCCTTGCGTTATAAAAAAAAGTTATACTACTATACTAATTATAAATACAAAGGTTTGTATGGATGGATGTTTGTTACTCAATCACGCCAGAACCGCTGAACGAATCTGGATGAAATTTGGCACAGAGTTAGATTATAGTCTGGAATAGCCATGGGTTACTTTGTATCCCGAAAAAATGTACGGTTCCCATGAGATAGATTTTTTTTTCACAGAGTAAAGGATGAACTATCTATTCCATACATCCCCGAGCGAAGCAGCGTGAGTCACTAGTCTTGCCTTATAAAAAAAGAATTAGAATTGTTTATTTTAATATAAGGGATATTTTCTGGTATTACTAAAATGATATACGACATATATTTTAGTTTACACTACAACTGTAGTATTGGCAATATGTTATCGACGTACCACGTGAGCGAATTACTTACGTAATACATTATTTAGTATGATTACTTATATTACCGCTTTGGCTAGACCGAGGTGTGATTAAAAGTAACAACAAGGAAAATAGTAAGCGTTTTATTGTTCAAACCGGACAGATACCTGTACAGGTATTTTTTAATTAGTCATAACTTTATAGATATAACAGATAATAATTCATGCACATTTTAGATTTTCCGTTGCGGTAGGCCATGTTCGAGTGATGTGGCATTTGAACATTAGAACAATTTAAACATTAGAACTTTTATGAAATGATAATTGTATTGTATTGTATCCAGCCCTTTTTAACGTCCCACTGCAGGGCACGGGCCTCCCTTCAATACGACGGGGATCAGGCCATAGTCCACCACGCTGGCCAAGTGCGGGTTGGCGGACTTCACATGTCTTTTGAAAACTTACTAGGTTCTCTCAGACGTGCAGGTTTCCTCACGGTGTTTTCCTTCACCGTTAAGACAAGTGGTAATCATGTTGGAAAATGATTCGCACATGAAAATATCAGAGGTGCGAGACCTGGGATTTGAACTCGCTTCACTCGGTTTTCCAAGCGAGCGCGTCACCAGTGGGCTACCACTGCCTTAAATAATAATATTTCTTAAATGATAATATTTCTTAGTAAACTTCGTGCACCGGATCAATTGGTTAGTCAAATAAACTCAATGCCAGGTACTGACATTATCTCGATAAAATGAAAAATCTATACAATTCGAGGAAAAACAAAATAATTACCGCCGTAATTAAAGAAGAATGTTTCGCTGTAATTGAAAAATATCAACTTCACAGATATGCAATAAATGGAACCTAAGTTATTAATTTTAATACCTAAGAATTTGTTGTATTTATAGTCATAATATGTATTATGAATATAAATACAACAAATTTTAAGATATTAAAATTAATAACTTAGCGCCTACACACTAGCTTCACTCGGGTGCACCCCTAGGCAACTAAGTTGTGCCAGTATAAGTGTAAGTGTTACTCCAGTCTCCAAGTTATAGTCTATAGATATGTACTAAATTACATCTAAATCCATACAGCCATGTCAGCGTGAAAGAATAACAAAGATATATATGTATACACTAGCAGTATCGCGGCTTAGCCCGCGATCAAACTTTCGATCGCTACCAAACTTCACAAGATCACCCGCTGGTCTAATCTGAAGATTTCTTGGAAACTTCATCAAAATCGTTCCAGTTTTGGAGTCCACAGCGAACACACATACACACATCGATTTTTATATACATATTATACGGCTAGGGTTAGTTAAAAATAATGTAAAATTATGCGCGTTCGCGCGTTACGGCAGCAATACAGACATAGCTGCTGCTGCTCTCATTTAGAAATTTTATTTAAAAAATCAAATTAAAAAAAAAAGTTTCATTAAAATCTGTTGCATCGATTTTTAGTTAAATCCAGTCAAACAAACATACAAAATTTTTTTTATATAATAACTTAAGTATAGATAGTACAGATATAGATAGAAGCATAGATTAAAAAACCTTATACATAGTAGTAGCCCATAGACAAACCGGAAAGACCTGTGGTATATTGTATAATTCATTTCAAAGTTCTCTCCTATCACAATACAGTGTTATCAGAATAAGTCTGCCCATTCCCACGTTATATTTGGACAAACGAATAAAAAGATTATGTACCTATTGATATCACATAATCACACAACTTCTCTAAGTCGCCATTTATATCTGTTTGTGCGATTAGTTTTGTTTAAAACACGCAATAAATTTTAGATAAAATGTATTGTAAAACGTATTTGTCATACGCATTTAGAGAACTTGCAAAAGTATCACTAATAGTATATCTCTATATTAAAATCTATACAGATAAATAAAATTGAAGTGTCTGTTTGTAATGTTATAATAACAACTTTTTTACTAAATGCATATGGAATTATATACGGTACTTATAAGAAAAACACAATTTTCAAATTTTTTGTCTGTCGGTCTGTTTGTTCCGGCGAATCTCCGAAATGGATGGGCCGATTTTGACGGGATTTTCACTGGCAGGTAGTTGATATTACAAATAGTAACTTAGGTTACTTTTATTTCATAAAAGAGTTAGGATTTCGCTCAAAAAAAATGTACCTAGGAACGAACCCGAGCGATGCGAGGGTGAGTCGCTAGTATATACTAATATTATAAAGAGGAAATTTTGTTTGTACCCAATAAGCTCTGAAAATACTGGACCGATTTAGAGAAAATTTGGAAAGAAGATAGTTTGAAACTCTAGGAAGAACATAGGATTGTTTTTATCCCGGAAATCATCCCTTAAGGGGGGTGAAAATGGGGTTGAAAGTTTGTATGGGGAATCAACCTAGGGACGAACTCCAGTAAAGAGAGGGTGAGTCGCTAGTAGTCTATAAAATGGAACACAATTTTTCAAGTATTTCTAGAGAATAGCGTTTTCATACAAACAAAATCTTCATCTACATATAATACTAGCATTGCCTGCGGCTCCGCCCGCGTTCAGATGACTAAAAACCAAATTCTTAGGTTTTACATATTAGTTTACTCATACATTGCAGTTTTTGTATTTTTTCTCAGAAATGAGATATTTTCCCCCAGTAAAAAGTATCCAATTTGTTGACCCGGATAACCAGCTATCACCATACCAAATTTCATCAAAATCCCTCCAGTGGTTTTTCTGTGATGCGGTAACAGACAGACAGACAGACAAATATTCTAAAAACTAGATTCGGCCTCTGCATTGATAATTAGGTCTATTTCAATAAGATTTTCCAAAAAATATTTAATGTACAGATTCGGCTTAGTTAGAATTTTATTATATGTATAGATTAGCTATCTTATAATATTAGCATCTACAGTAAAGATTGCTATGTGCAACTTATTTTCATTTTACCGTAACAAGTTATTTAACAGATTACGTCAAAGTAATAACCGTACAATATACATATATTGCTGTATCGCTGCAATTACTAATGACATAAACAAAACACAATGACTTTTAATCATTATAAATCATTTGTATTTTATTTTAATCTATACGTATAATAAAACTAGCAGAAACCGAGGCTTCGCTCGCGCTAAAATCACAAAACTTTTCAACAGAAATATAAAAACCGACTTCAAACAAAAGCACTAAAAAGTAAAAAATAACTGATTGGTAGTTTTCATTTACTATACATAACTTATCAAATATTTTCGAAGTCGGTGTGCTTTGCTTTGTTTCGGTTGGCACCGACTTCGAAATTATTATATGTATATATATTATAGAGTTCTGAGGTAAGAAACATAAAAAAACAACATACAGCTGAATTGAGAAACTTCTCTTTTTTGAGGAAGTCGGTTGAAAAAATCTTTTTTAAAGTTAGGTTTCATACAAACGTTCATCCTCTATTTTACCCCCTTATATTTGAAAAATATTTAATTATATTTAAGAGTATTAATACCAAGTTTCAAGTAATTCTGATCATAAATATTTTTTTTGGGTTGTATTAAAACGTGTTTTCCCGTGGGAATGAGATAATCTCCCGCGATAAAAAGTAGCCCATGTCACTCTCCCTCTAACTATCTCCACATAAAAATCACGCCAATCCGTCACTCCGTTTCGACGAACAAACAAACACACTTTCACATTTATAATATTAGTATGGATTCTAACCGATTGTGAGTCGAATCTATACATTAAATATTTTTTGGAAAATCTTATTGAAATAGCCATTATTATCGATATGATATATGTATAGGTTTTAGAACTTTCGTCTGTCTTTCTTGGAACGCATCACGAGAAAACCACTTGACAGATTTTGATGAATTTGGTGTGATGATAGCTGGTTATCCGGGTCAACATATAGGATAGGATACTTTTTACTGCGGGAAAATATCTCATCTCTGAGAAATCTATACTAACCGTTAAAACGTACATAGTGTGACAATAAGTAGCTCTTAGATACTATTTTAAATTCATTATTTTATTCTTTACAGCTTATGTCTTGAAAAATAAAATATTAAACGAAAACGTCATAAACTATGTACGAGTCAAATTTAAAAAAAAATATGTGTACCTATGTAATAAGTAATTTTATATTATTTAACAAGTATAACACGTCCTGTGGCTTTGTAAAATCATTATAATCGCGGGACTTCCCCAGTTTCGTGGAAGCCGTAAATAATCATAAACGTATGGGGTACTATAAACACATGTACACGATAAGGGTCAAACCATTTTAGATTTTCGTAGATATAGAATAGGTGCTAGAATTCTCTGTGTATAATTTTATGGGTTTTATTATACACTGATAAAAAAGTATTAAAATGCATAGTATGTGTAGGAAATGCTTTATATTAAGCAATATAATATCAAGGATTCATTAAATTTAAAAATATAGATAGAGCGGAACTAAATGCAAAAAAAAGATGTTTCGAAGACCATATTATAAGTATGAAAGAGTAGAAGCTAGAAATAATAGATAACAACTATTTCAGTATATTGTATCTAAATTGCATTGTCTACAGACTTTTTGTACATGTGGTGTGCTTTTTGTACATTGCCAAACCAAAAAAATATTTGCTATTAGTATATGAAAATGTAACAGTTTATAAATACTCACAGAGAATACAATTAATATGTATTTATATTTAGAATTGATCTTTATTAAGAACTTGAGACTCACTCTCGCTTCACTCGGATTCAAAGTTCACTCTGTTGCTTTCCCATACAACTTTTATCCCCATTTTAACCCCTTTAAGGATTGATTTCTGGGATAAAACTATCCTATGACCTTCCCAGAGTGTCAAACTACCTTTTATTATCAAATTTCATGTAAATCGGTTCAGTAGTTTTGGAGTCTACTTGGTAAAAACAAACAAACAAAAAATCTTTCCTCTTTATATATATATATATATATATATATATATATATATATATATATATATATATATATATATTATAGATTAGTATGAGTATTCTTCACTTTCTCAACATTTTTAATATTTATTTACCCCACAAAGGAAGTGTATTCAGAATGTTAAACAATAATACCTTTAAATTTGTATAAAATTGAATTCAGGGTATCGTTTATTTATTTATTTTATGTAACAACATTGTGGCTGAAACTTAAAATTGTTCATAAAAGATTAAATGTAAAATAAATGCTGATTACTTCCTTTATAAAATAATTAAGATGCAAAAAAAATATAAATGCCGCTAATTATAAAAAGTAGAAAAACAGTGTCATCATTTTATTGTTATTAATCAATAGTTGTTTACATATTTGAAATAAACTAACTCATGAAGTACTGCTTCCTCCCTGGTTTCATTGCAAAAAAATTTTTTTTTTTAATTTTTTGCATTGAAATGTTTTTGCCTTCCTTCAATACTAGAGGCATCAGGCCATAGTCCATCATGCTAGCCAAGTGCGGGTTGGCGGACTTCACATGTCTTTCGAAAACTTGCTAAGTTCGCTCAGACTGCATGTCTGTTTGCAGATTTCCTCACCATATTTTACTTCACAGTAAGGCAAGTGGTAATCATGTTAGAAGTGATTCCCACAAGAAAATATCAGAGGTGCGAGACCCGGGATTTGAACCCGCTTCACTTGGTTTCCCAAATGAGCGCGATATATATATATATATATATATATATATATATATATATATATATATATATATATATATATATATATATATATATATATATATATATATATATATATATATAATAATTATGCAAAACGAGTCCTACAATTGATATTATCAAAGTACTATCATAAGGTCAATGACACTATTGCCTTGAGAACTCTATGTATGTTTCCATCATCTGATTTATTGGTTCCATACAAACACATTTACAAGCCAATTTGATCTTATATGTGATGAAATAAAACTCATTTTAGCATACACAGCTTAATTAGCTTATAATATGTTACAAAACATGGTGTAATTTTTTTTTTAAATGTTAACCCAAAGTATATATTTTTTTTAATAACTGAATAAACTTTTAATATACTATTACTATACTTTACTAATAATAAACAAATGTCGTATTAGTATTTGCAAGATTATAATTTAAAAAGAAAAACTAAATATTTCATGAAAATAAGTATAATTACATACAAGTTGTATTTATCAACATTTGGAAAATATTATGAAGTAGGTACCTACTTAATTTGATATAAGGAAACTCTTGCATAATTTATGCATGCTGATGCCTAAAACTTTGTTTATGTCAAGGTGCATGTTTCTATATATAGGAAATGAAAAACAACAATATCATTAACATATTTGTATACATTTTCGACAATAACAAACTAAAATAAACGAAATGGTTGTTTATTAGTTTTATAATTTTGAAGAAGCATTTTAGATAATTACTATGTTTTCTTTTAGTAGTCAGTTCTGTAAATGTTATTTTAACAGATGATCGAAGGTTATTTTGGATTTTAATAAAAATATTATACTGGATTTTGCATTGCAAGCTAAGAAGAAACAATATAACCTGCATTACCTAAGAATAAGTAATTATAATAGCAAAATAAATTGGCAAAATATTCCATTGTAAAGAAAACAACACTGAATTGTTTAATATAAGATGTTATCGTTAAAATTTAACAAAATTTTATGTCACCATTTAATTTAAAGAAATAAATGACACATCTTAAGTTGGAAAACCTAAAATGGTATGATGTTTTTCCCATTACTCAGATAAGACATCCGTATAGATAAAAAAATAAATGAAATCAGTTTACATGACATCAGTAGTGATTCATGGTTCTTAATAAATAAATTGAAAAATACTACTTACGTATGGGATGAAGTAATTCTTCACTTGCATCTTCTGAGCGGAACTGTTTGAGAATAGCTGTGAGCCAAGCATGCAGGTCTTGCTCATTTTCAGCCACTATACACAGTTGTTCTTCCTTGGTAAACAATGCTATCACATGTTTTTGTTTTAAGTCCAACCTCCTGGTTATATTATAACAACTCTTCAATGGCAGCACACGGCGTGGTGCTGCCCCTGAACGAAATTTCTTCTCTGATTCATAATATTCAAGTCGCGCTGAACTTTCCGACGTCTCCGCGCGCAGCACGAAATACTTCTTCTTCATGGTCTTCAGTTTACGAAGGTGGCCCTGGCGCACTACCGCGCCACCTTCCGCCATAGCAGCCATGTCAGCGCCTCCGCATCAGCACTGGCACAAACACGACGGATAACCTTGAAGTTGTTTACGCACCGTGATGAAAGTCACTCGTCTCACCGTCGACGCGACTAAAAATACGTACTATCTCTTTTCAATAGTGCGTAAATAGTAAAGCGCTCGACAAATCGAACGGTGTAACTAATCCGCATTCGGCCTAGTCCTGCGGGCGCCATATGACCGCTTTTATTATACCACTACGATTCACGAACGAGATAACGGCAATAACTTCGCAGCAATGCGGTGCAAATATCAAAATACAACAACAAACGCTTTTCAATCCATAATTTGGTACGCTCGCTATTACACTCGGTCATTCACAGATACACGAGTTTAGAAAGAGATAAAATCATTCATAGTAAACGTAATCCGCACGCCCTTCCGTAGGAACGCAGGGCATGGAAGTCACGCCGTGGTCATGCCTCCGTGCGACATCAAAACAATCAATTTTACGCGCTATATTGCACTGTTACTGAACCTTGAAATTTTGGATAATGAAAGAGTCAAATTACACAGAGTCGTTCATATCTTATGCACTTGATTTATAAAACTCCTGTATTTGCGCGTCGTTTTTATTGGTTCCTCGCTATTGCGTGTCATTTATTCGAACGACGATTACGAGAAAATAGTGTCGTATAGGTCGGATACTCTCACATAAATATTTGATAATAAAGACTCATGTAAGCTAGTAATTAATTTAAAAATTACTGATAATTAATTCGATTCAATTTGTCATGATAAGTTTATCAAATTGTTATTATTAAATTTATATAAGCAAACATGATTTCTTTATACAAGTATAAAGATTTTTTTCTAATAGTGACATAACTTCAAAAAAATATTTATATGCATTAAACAAAAAGTGATGTAGCAAAATTATAATCTATTTTTATTAAGCATATATTCTATATTAATATGCTATAGCATGTATCCGAGTTTTAAATTTTAAATTTACCATTGACAACATTCACTAAATATGTCGTCTTCTTTTGTGTCCGTCATTCATTCATTCATTTACTTGCTAAAAAAGGTAGAGAACAGAAACGGGAAATGTTGGCAAATTACTACTGATAAATACGTGTAATAGTTTTATCCTCTTATTTTAGCTTACTATTGTACAAAATTGTGAGGTTTAAGTATTTCAGTTGTAGATTCGTGAAATAAGCGATCTGTTTACATTGTGAAATAAGCTTTACTTCTTTGCCGTGAAAACCATATTCGTAGCGAAAGGAGAGTTTTTGTGGCAATTTCGGTGTTTTGAATGTTGGGTGATGGTATTTATGGACCGTATCGTTGTACAGTTATCGGATATTCGCGGGTGGTCAAGAAGTTTCTGGTGAATCGTCGCATAATGTCGAATACTTTTAGTCCTGTGTGAATAGTTAAGTTGCAACAGTCTATCAACAGTTGCGGTTTAGAAGTTTTGCAACCATCATTAGAGCGTGAAAACCGTGTCAAGCTTGCACCCTAAGAGATTTAAATTTAATGATAAAAACAACAAAACAAGCACTTTGTTCTTATTAGATAATAATTTCTATTATATCTAAAAGAAAGACAATGGACCACAGATCATAATTCTGAAGGTATAGTTTATTGTAAAATGATGCATTATTTTACACTTAAGAATATGTCTATAAAATAATTTTATTTCAGATATATTATGGCATCGGGCACATCTTCTTTAGAAAGCAATGGCAGTAATGGTGAGCAAAATATACATTATTGTTTTACTGACAGATTAATAACAATAATATTAGAACTACTAGAATATAAAACCAGTCTTGCATATAAATATAGGGCAATAAACACTATATATTTTTTTATATTTTTTTATATGTTCTTCAATTTTTTCTTTGTATATGCTATAAATATTTCATATAAAATATTAGAATCATCAAAACGATGGGAATTGGAATATGTTAAAAACCTATCAATTTATATCAAAAACAAAGTTATTAATTTAAATTATGAGAAAGATTTAAAAATGTTGTCACAATTCTTAAATAATACTTCAAAATACTTTTATAGTTTTATCTGAAACTTCAAATAATAACATGTTACAATATTTAATGTTTTATCTAACAGACATGACGTAATGTTATAAGGCTACTATAGTCCATTAAATGGAATTAGTATTTGGAATGCTTGACAATATAAGAGAAAAATGGAAAAGAATATCTTGCATAGCATTTACATTATAATTCATATAAATGTATCTAAAATATACTTGTCCATATACAGTAACTTGTTTGTATATGATGTGAACCTTAGTAAATTATTTGACAAAAAATAAATGATTACTTCAATCAATAGTAGTATTGTTAATCAAAGAACTAAATTACCTAATTATTAAAAGAACTGTTTTTTTGTAATAATGTCATCGTATTATCTGCTATGGATATAATAGTGCACAAATAAGAAGATTAACATTTTGTGATATTGTTTTTATTTAGTGGCTTCTAATTTTTAGTTTCGTTTAATTTCAATAATATCGTAACAAAAGCATTTTTTTTATATTGTAATTAATAGAGCCAAAACATAGTGTAATCCTGTTTACTTATTACTTAAATCTTCATATATTTCAGAATCAATATCCCACAGTTACGTGAGTAACGAACGTCATAATGCTGCCCAAATACCATCTTTACCCATTGACTATGATCTATCATCATCTCAGTGCTATGAGAAACCGACCTACACAAGTCATACACATGCCATGAGCGCGCCATACGAGTTGGGGAATTATGATGTGATCAATAAACAGACAAATGAAAATTTAAAGCAGCAATGTGACAAGGCTCAGCATGAACTAAACCAGTTAAGACGACAGTATACAGAGACTTCCAGACGATGTGAACATGTTATGAAGGTATGTGATATAATAATATTATCGTTATTAGTATAAGTTATTTGTTATGGGCATATTATATATACTGTCTGTGCTGTACTTAATTTTCCTTTTCTCCATTTACTGACGTTTTTTTAACACAACAATCCCATAAAAGTAGGATCTATAGTAAAGAATGTAGCATGAAGGTTTATATTAAAATTGTTTAATAGTAATGCTAAAGAAACATCAATGGATTTGGATTCGATTCTCGTGAAAGCCAAATGTAATCGATGTTTTTTGTACATCCCTAAGTACTTCCCTAGTGAAAGCTTTTGAGCGTGATATAATAATTATATCTATGCTATTTATCGTCTAAAGATTAGATTAAATAGATAATTATTTCATCAATCTCACTCCAATCTCTACCGATTTAGAGACAATGCACTTGCAAAGTTTATGCATATGTTAAATATTTATTAAGTAGTATTCGTTTAATATACATACTATATATATAACTAGCGGACCCGACAGACGTTGTCCTGTCTACACGTCTTTAATTTGAAAATTTCAAACTTTTTGGACAAAATTGTGAATCTAAACCATTCCCAGATCCCCTTGAACACACACAAAAAATTTCATCAAAATCGGTTCAGTCGTTTGAGAGACGTTCAGTGACATACACACTCACAGAAGAATTATATATATAAAGATAGACCCGGCCACGCGTTGCTGTGGCGCACTTATAATTTTTTTCTTTATCTTGGTGGTAGAATTTGTGGCTTAGCCAATACATTTCTCAGGTTCTCTCTCCGGAATTACTCCGGATTTGAAAATCGTTAATTTTGCAATAAAAAAAGGAAATAATCGGAATAAAAACTATCCTATCTTTTAAGTTGGAACAAATCACACATTTTAAAAAAATACGTTAAGATCAGATAAGTTGTTTCGGAGTTCATCGCGGACCACCATCTTGACACGAGAATTTTATATATTAAGATATGTATATAGAATTATAAAACCAATTTTTCCATGTAAGTTTAAACCTTCGTTGACCGCACAGAGGCGCACACTTTGTTTCTTTCCATTTTTTGCAGTATTATTTAACGTGCACTGTCTGTTATTATTATACAGTACCTGGGCGACCGGGCTTCGCTCGGAGTTTTTGGCCAAAGAAGCATTTAAAAAAAAAACAAACTAAAATTTGAATAAATACAAAAAAAAAAAAACAAAAGTGTAAACTTACTATCTGACTGGGATACGAACCCAGACATCTGTGCTTGTCAAATTTGCACTTTGGCCGTTTGACCACGATGCTTATGTCCTAGCGTGCGAATTAACGACCATATTTTGCGTGGAATAATGCGAAACAAAATCGCATGAAAACTCGAAAACACGCGTTTTTCCAGACATAAAACTAATCTAAATCAATTTATCGCCCCCGAAACCCCGTTTCCGAGATTCAGATTATATATATATATATATATATATATATATATATATATATATATATATATATATATATATATACACATACATACATACATACATACATACATACAAGAATTGCTTGTTTAAATATATTAGATAGTAATTAGTAAATGATTGTAGAAAGTCATGCCGTATTGGAGATTATTTGTTTCTTATCTGAACTTTCGTCTCTACACGCTGGATTTATTTTTCGTTATGTCCTTACAACATTGTCCTTACAATATAGCTCAAATAGTCTACGAATTAAATGGCTGTGACATAAGGACAGACGGACAGTCGGAAGAAGGAAATTAAAAAGGCTCTTTCTTTTCTTTGCTTTTGGCTACGAAACCGTAATGTTAAAAAAAAAACAATTGGTACTTCGTTGACAAGGATGACAATAAGTTATTATTGCGTGAATGTGACCTAAAAAACATGATGTAAATGGAAACTCGAACGTGGTAATCCTATTACGAGTACCGAATTTAACTGATGATAATATTGTATTAAGTCTTTTTATTGAAACGATTAGTCGAAGCGGATTAGAAATAAAATCTTTTGATCTGTTACCTATACCTAGAGCTATGGAAAATCATCCCTTTTTGGCTTTAATACATCACGACCCGCTTCTGCTTCCGTCCTGAAATTAAAAGAATATGAGTCTATTTTCTAAACATACCAGAAAATAATTTTGCAAAAATGCAGGCCATTAGTAAATGAAAGCTTCTATAGCTTAAGCTTTAAATAGATGTCTTTGAAGCGTGTATAAAACTGCGTTGTTAAACGAGTCGTTTTACTAGCACTCCAGTGTAAATCTTTGATAAACTTTGAGAGAAATATTAATTTTTCTCCGCTCTCAGTGCTCGGGGCAAGTAATGTTACTACTTCGCGGCTATTTAAAAAAAATACGCTTCAAAATGAACTGCGAAATAGCAAACTTGACTCACTGACCTATATTTTATTCATACGTCCATTGCCTTGTGGAAATAGGCCAGTTGTTATTAGTTTTTTTTTTTTTAACAAAACAATATTTCGCCATCGCGAAATGCGAAAATTATGCTCGACTTAGCTGGTAATGAGAGCCTATTTTTGGTCCGATTTTCAAACCGTTACGTAAACTGTATTTAACAATACTTATTTCATGGCTTAAAATATTTATTTTATTATATTGTAGTGTGACTTTATCGACAAAAACATTAGATACGTAGAAACAATAATAATATTTAAAGTACACCTAATTCTTGTAGAACATGCATAAGAAAAGTTTTCCTAGTTTCTACATTACATCACCAAGAAATAGGTTATATTTTCTAGTTTATTAAAAAAAAAAAAAAAAAACATTAGATCCGCTTTCTTTCAACACGATTATAAACCGATTTTTTTTTTAGTATATAGGTACGTCAAAGATTCTCTAAAAAAAAATTGATCCTGTAATTGTGGAATAGTTATAATTAAAATATTTTTAAGTAGTAATACTTAATAATATTTTTATTTAAAGATTGTAATGTTGTTGTCAGGAGTTGGAATACTTTCGTGGTCAGCATCGGGCAGCTATGAATCAGCTCGAGGTGTCCGCGCAAGAGACGAGCAGTCTTCGCGGCAAGTATGGGGACCTGTTAAACGATAATCAACGGTAAGTGTTATTGATATTTTTTCTTATTTATAAAATCGAAACAAACAAGCACTAATATAGTGTTATACTAATATTGTGTTTTTTTGTGTTATTTTTCGGTTTAATAAGATTTTTTGGAAAGAGAGTTGTTTAAATTTCATTTTATAGTGACTAGCGAATCACCCTTGCTTCGCTTGGATAAGTTTATAGATGCCTTGTTTATTTGTTTGTTTGTTTGTTTGTTTGTTTGAACATTCTAATTTCAGGAACTACTAATCCGATTTGAAAAATTATTTTTGCATTAGATAGCCCGTTTATTGAGAAAGGCTATAATAGGCTATATATTATCATCATGTTCTACCCAAGGGAGCAGAGCAGTAATCATAAATGTCAACAAATCTGTGAATGTCAAAAAATTATTTAATATGTTCAAGTACTTTAAGCTCAGAAGTAGTGGGTGTGTGTACCGTTAATAATTATTGTTTTCTCTGTACAATTCTAATTAAATGCCATATTTCAGACTCGAGCGTGAGATCCAACACCTGCAGCAGAACAGCGGCGCGGAGGGCGCGGACGCGCTCGTGCACACACTGAGGAAATACGACGCTCTCAAGGAAGAGTTCGAATGTTTCCAAAAGAGGTTAGCTATAGGTTTTTTGACTGCCTTACAAAAATGAGTATATTTTAAATATAACTATGTTTTCGGATCTTGTCCCAATTTTATTTCAGCTTTTCAGACAGAAACCTTAGTCTTTCTCGTGAGAATGTTTGCTATGATTCTAAACATTTTTAGGGAATTGCGTGGAGAGTGAGAGGAAGAGAATGCTTGTTTGCCTGTTCATATAGACCTTAACTCTCACAGGTCGTATCGAGTTATCGTCCCACCGGAGTATGATTGTCAGAAATAGAGAATTTGTACGCACACTTGTGCATTATAATATCTCCTGTCAGAAGCATATTTATTATAATATCTCCTATTCAGATATCGTTGTGCACCGTGACATAGGTCACCAAGACATAAGTACGGTTTTAGATCTATTTGTAAGAAAACTAAATCTTGATAACATTTTTTTTTAAATGAAACTTGAAATATAAATTTTAATAATTATGATAATATGCAAAATTTCAAAATTTTAATGGTTTCGAAAATTTCGGAACAAAACTTTCTGTGTGTTTCCTATCAAAAAAATAAATAAATGGTGTATGTATTTGTTGTAGGTATGATGATTTAATAGAGAATCACAACACAACTCTGGAGAACCTTCGAATAGTCCAAGAAGAGAACAGCAGGCTCAAGACACAATGTCATGAACTCACTCAAGAGAGAAATTCTGTGGTAAGTCTTAGAGATTTTGATATTATTTTTTAATAATAAATTATGTATGATGGTATTTTTTATAACTATAGTTTATATTCCTTTTTTATAACTATATTGATATATTTCTCATATGTCTATTCTCGTGAGATATTAATCTCATAAAAAAAGTACCTAAAAATTATTTATTATCTATTCAATAAAAGTAAAATCATGAATATTTAACATTTTAAATTCAAGACGGTTTTGGTTATATTATTACTCAAAATCCATACTAATAAATATAAATACGAAAGTAAATCTGTTGGCCTTACTGTCTGTCTGTTACATTTTCACGCTTAATCCGCTGGACCGATTTAGATGAAGTTTGGTATGGTATAAAATTTAGTATAGCTTGAGATTCAAAAGGACATAGGATAGTTTTTATCCCGGAAATCATACCTTAAGGGGATGAGAAGGTTGATGGATTTTTTTATTTCTTTGAAATTATCATATATACATATATGTAGTCTATTCCATACTAACCATTATCCCCTCCAGGTAAACTTCTTAGAAATTAATGAAATTTTTAACAATCAATCGTTATTCTAATATCTATATGTATAATATAAATATACATAAGATTTTGTCGACACTCGTCAGATACGAGAGCGCAACGCGCTGAAGCAGCAGGTGGCGAGCGTGGTGCGGCAGTGGGAGGGCGGCGTGCGCGAGCGCGCCGACATCAAGCGCCTCACCGACGAGCGCAACGCCGCCATGGCCGAGTACACGCTCATCATGAGCGAGAGGTACGCCCGCTGGCAGAGAGAGAGAGATACACTCTTGAGGACTTGTAACTAGTTGCCACCACAGACCATGCATGAAGTATAGATTAAAGTAGTGATAAGCCTTTTGCATTTTTTTTTTTATAATTTACCATTCAATTACGATAAATGAATGAATATTATTTTTAAACTTTTTCATATAAAATGTCCTCCAAGGATTTTGTTTTTTTTTTAATATGAATATGTCAGTTGAGATAAATAGATTTTTCTACTAACATTATTTTTCTTTAATAATAATTGTGTTTAGCCCTTAATAACGTTCCGAATTCCAATGCTGGGCTCAATACGAGGGGTATCAGGATATATTTAGTCCGCCACTAACGAACGAACTTGCTAAGTCCTTTCATGCTGCGAATTTCCTATCGATGTTTTCCTTCACCGTAAGACAAGTGGTAACCATGTTGGAAATAATTCGCATATGAAAATATCAGAGGTGCGAGATTTTTCAAAAAACTAAAACACCTTACCACTATCTTCAATAATAATAACCACTACATATTATAAAACAAAGTCCTCGGTCTGTCTATTCGCGATAAACTCAAAAACTACTGCACCGATTTTCATGTTGTTTTCACCAATGTACAGAGTGGTTCTCGAGAAAGGTTTTAGTATATAATTTGTTAAGTTTATGTATACATTATCATATATCTATCTCTTAAGGATAATATTCTATATCCATAGTATAAAAATTAATCGAACGCGTGTGGGAGTTATAAACGACTGTTACGAACAGGGACACGGTGCACAAGGAGATGGAGAAGCTGTCGGACGACCTGCAGGCGGCGCTGAAGCGCGTGGCGGCGCTGGAGGCGGCGCTGCAGGCGTCGCGCGAGGAGCAGCGGGCCACCGCGCTGCAGGTGTGCTGGGCGTTTGTTTTTTTTGGCTTTTGGTGCTTTTTGTATTGTTTTGGAAAGAAGTTCATTGTAGCAAGTTACTTGGTACACTCTACGAATGAGAGCTAGACGGGAAAAATGGTCTATTGCGATTCGGACTCGCACAATAGGTTCCGTACCATCGTACAAGATTTAACATTATATACTAATTGTTTTTTTTTTCAAGTTGCACGGCGGCTGTATATGCTATATATTATGAAATTCGCCATTTTGGTTTTTTATTAGTTGTTGTTTTAGCGGCAATGGAAATAAATACACACTCTTTTAAACTTTTTATAGATTTACCTAATATACCTAATAATTTAAATGCAATATATATATGAAGACTTACAGTCTGATGATGGACGTTATATATAAAAATATATATAACAAATGTATATGTAATTGATAAAGCGAACTTTACGAAAAATAATGTTGTTCATATCTAAAAGGCGGAAAGTCTTCGTCGCGAGATAGAGTCGGCGCTGCTGGAGCGCGACCGCGCCATCAAGGAGTGCACTGATCTCAAGACGCCACAGAACACCTCCACGCTCGGCAAGTCTAGGTAACCTTTTATTTAATATAATTAATAATATGTATATTTATTAATAATATGTATATTATTAATTAACAATATGTATAAATAATATTAATAAATATTTAATAATATGTTGGGACATTAACACACAGCACCATCTAGTTCCATGGTAAGCTACGAGGCTTGTGTTATGGATACCAGATACTTGATACACTACACGTATGTTACCTTAAATACATACATATTATATATATAAACACCCATGACTGGAGTACAAATATTCGTACTCATCACACAAATAAATGTCCCCAGCCGGATTTGAACCCGCGACCGCTGGCACAGCAAGTAAGGGTCACTACAAACTGAGCGAAACGTATTGTTTGTCGTATTTATTATTTTAACTTCATTTTAATAAGGTTGTCCTATCATGTTATCCTTCTTAAAAGGATCTATTAAAGGATAGTACCTGGGCGTCCGAGCTTTGCTCAACGTGTTCCATAAAAAAATATAAAAATTGTGTTTTTTTTTTTCACATATAGATAAACTTAAAAGACAAAACCTTACCTCACCTTAAATTGCAAAATTTCATCCAAATCGTTAGAGCCGTGGCCGAGATATAGCAAATATTTTTTTTATACAATTATTGCTCTTTTAATATTATAAATTATAATTATTATAATATTATAAATAAAATAAATTTTCTTCATAGTCCCATGAAGTAGAAACAAAAATGTCAGTATATTTAATTTATAATAACAATAACGTTTGCATATATGTATATTGTTATTTTTTTACACAGGCAAGATAATTCTGTATATCACCACTTGGGCCTGTCGAGCGGAGTCGGCACGGACGGGTTCCTCAACGGTCAGCATTCTAATGATCCCTCTATGGATAAATTGCAAGGTATGACTCGATGTTGTCTATTTCAAATTGATTTTGACTGTAATTTGGTAAAGAAAAAAAAAATTGTGTTTACATACATACATAGTGTTTTTTTTTAATTTAGTATTTTATTTCTAGATCCCATTTAACATAATTTATCTATTCAATTAAAACTTTTTGAACTTTTTGATAGTTCATTTGTTGTAATACTTAGGATCTGTATACGCTGCTCTTTATAAATGCGCTTTCAACGCGCGTAAAATTAATTGACGACATGGCGGTAATTCCCTGTGTTTTCAGTGTTGTTATAAACGCTTTCACAAAGGAGTGTGTATAAGGTCTTAGATGTTTGATATAACATTAATACATATTTGTATGTAAATAATAATAATAATAATTAGTTTAAACTTAGTTATAACGTAAAATAAATTAATGAGCAAGCTGTGGTCTCCTATAAGTGAAGGAGCACACGTATTGTGTCTTATTTGCTTTTTGTTTTTATATGATGTTGTATATTGTGTGTATCTTTTGTTGGAGATCCTAATTAAAATAAAATAAAATAAAAAAAATATTAAAAAAAAGTCATTGTCGCAGAAACTTTTTACAGAGAACTTATAATTTTTTTTTGAACAATTTAGAAGAGTTTCTGTGATAATAATTTTACACATCATTTATACTAATATTATAAAGAGAAGAGATTTTTTTGTTTGTTTGTACCGAATAAATTCCGAAAGTACTGGAACCGATTTACGTGAAATTTGGTAAGAAGACAGTTTGAGACACCGGAAAGGACATAGGATAGTTTTTTCCCGGAAAATGTGGATGAAAGTTTGTACGGCGAATCAACCCAGGGACGAACCCGAGCTCAGTAAGGGTGAGTCGCTACTACAATATATGGTAGAATAAATTTGAAAATGCTAATATTAAAATACACAAGTGTATAACTGAAGTCCCGTGGTGGTGGGGCGTGTTGTCGCGCAGGCGCGTGCGGCGCGGCGGAGGCGGGCGCGCGCGTGGACGACGTGGAGCTCGCCAACCAGGAGATCGAGCGCCTGCGCGCGCGCGCGCAGCGCCTCGCGCACGACCTGCACGACGCGCACCGCGAGGCTGAGGTGCGCGCACGTACATACACACATACATACATACAGACGCACACACGTATGCATACGCGCATACGCACAAGCACATTATTATGCATAATGAATATTATCTACTTTGTAATATACATAGATATTTATTTTTCCTTTTAAATCAATGATATATTTTTAATTTGATTGAGCTTTTTTTTGAATTTTTTCATATAATATGTTTTCTTCTTTATGTAGGTTATTTATTATGTTTTTATTATTATTAAATCACATATTGATAACTAAAAATAAATTAGGGAGAAATATAATATTTTTTATAATAAATATCAATAATCAATATATTAATTTATTTAGAATTTTATGTATAAGTCACTAAGAAAGATAATTGATTTTCTAGGTCTCCAAACGTAGAAGAGACTGGGCCTTCGCCGAAAGAGACAAATTGTTGCAAGAGCGAGAAAGCGTCAAAGCGTTATGTAACCGATTAAGAAAAGTAAGTAGTGTACACATGCACACATAGTACATACATTGCGAAAATTATTAATTTGTACAAGAAAAACATATGACATTATTTATTACTTTTTCTTTATTTTAATAATAGGAAAAATACTTTTGTATAACTTTAGTATATTATATAATATTAATACAGTATATAATAAAACTATAACTAATGTAGTCAATAAAAAATACTAAGTTCTTAAAATATGAGAAAATTTAAACTATAAATCTTTAATGTGTAATTATTAATTTATATCAGAGAAATCAATTTAATAATTTTAAGTTATATGTCACTCGACGACCGAGCTTCGTTCGGAGTTTGTAAAATCGTGTTTTTTTTTTAAGAAAAGACACCTATGTAGTCTATAGACGAACATAAAAAGCAAAACCTTATATAAATACAAAATTTGATCTAATTCGCTAGAGTCGTTTCCGAGATACACGAAATAAATTCGTATACATGTGAGAATAGCTCATTTAATATCTATACATCTAAAGATAAGTTAAATTGAAGTGTCTGTTGGTATTGTCGTAATAACAGATTTTTATTAAATGCGTATGAAATTATATATGGTACGTTACACAATTTTTTAAATATTTGTCTGTCTGTTTGTTCCGGCTAATCTCAGAAACGGTTGGACAGATTCTGTCGGGTCTAACTGGCGGATAGCTGATATTATGAGTAGTAACTTAGGCTACTTTTACCTTAGAAAACTTTTTAACAAAAAAATAAAAACCGACTTCAAACAAAAGCACTAAAAAGTAAAAAATAACTGATTGGTAGATTTCATTTACTATACATACCTAATCAAATATTTTCGAAGTCGGTGTGCTTTGCTTTGTATGGGCTGGCACCGATTTCGAAAATATTTGATTAGGTATGTATTTAATAGGTAGGCTTTAATTACTTAGCCAAAGCACACCGACTTCGAAAATATTTGATTAGGTATGTATAGTAAATGAAAACTACCAATCAGTTATTTCTTACTTTTTAGTGCTTTTGTTTGAAGTCGGTTTTTATTTTTTTGTTAAAAAGTTTTTATTTTTCCCTTTTTAGTGTAGACAGTAGTAGCAAAGTAAGGATTCTAACGTGTTAGGCTTGTCAAATCAAACAAAATAAGCCTAAACTCAAAGTATCTACTATTAACCGTTGAAGAGTTCCACCTATCCACCTTCTGGCCTTACCATCAGACCAGGTCAACAACACCAAACCACTGTACTATCAACGGAAATAGAAATACTTGCAAAGTTTCAAGTCAATATGATAATTAGAAGTAGGTTAAATTCATCATTAGTTGTTTTTCCACCCTTAGGGGTGGTATTTTTTTTTTGAAATTTAAATGGGACCATTCTGGAAGTATACCCTTTCAAACAAAACAAAAATTGTCCAAATCGGTTAATAAATGACGGAGTTCTGAAGTAACAAACATAAAAAAAAAAAAACATACAGTCGAATTGAGAACCTCCTCCTTTTTGAAGTCGGTTGAAAAAAAATTAAAACGTACCTAGGGATGCACTCGAGCGAAGCGATGTTAAGTCGCTAGTTATAATATAAAGTACTAACCAAGTGTACACGTCAGGAGCGAGACCAGATGGTGGGCGAGCTGGCGGAGGCGCGGCGCCACGGCGGCAAGAAGGACGGCAAGGAGGGCAAGGCGCCGCGCCCGCGCTCGCACGACGACGCCTGCCGCGCGCCGCACGCGCACCGCGGGGAGGACGTGCAGGTGCCATGGATATTTTTTTTCTCTTTATTAGGGTCACAGGTAGGACGGCAGTAGTAGCCCAACGGTAACGCGCTAGCTTAGGAAACCGAGTGAAGCGAGTTCAAATCCCGGGTCTTGCACTTCTGATGTTTTCATGTACAAAACATTTTTAACATGATTACCAGTTGTCTTACCGTGGAGGAAAAATCGTGAGGAAATCTGCATGTCTGAGAGAACCTAGCAAGTTTTCAAAAGACGTGAAGTCCGTCAACCCGCACTTGGCCAGCTTGGTAGACTATGGCCTGATCCCCCTCGTTCCGGGAGGTCTGTGCCCAGCAGTGGGATGTTAAAAAGGGCTAAATACATACATACATAAATATTTTACCCTTATAGAGTCATAGTTAAATATCGGCTTTGTCCTCAGGACTTCGAGTGGGAGACGATCTCGGTGGAGCTGTGCGGCGCGGGCGCGGACGGCGCGCCGGGCCTGGAGCTGCGCGGCGGCCGCGACGAGCCCGCCTACCCCAACGACTGCAGCGTCTACGTCACCGCCGTCAAGAGGGGCTCCGTCGCCGACGGGAAGATCAAGTGAGGATACGCTTTGTTCGATTCCCGCTTTGCCTTCGTTGTAATGCGTGTTTCTAATAAATGCAAGTTTAGTCGGAGACGCTGGCGTGAATATGTTGATATTTCTAAACGTCAAAGTTCGTAATTTTAATGTGTGATAAATTTTATTAATTTGACTTATTTGTTAAAATTTTGTATTTAACGTTATTTATGGGTTACTAGCGACACGACCGTGACGGATGCGTCTCTAAAGACAAACGACCAAAGATTTTTTTAACGTTATAAACCTTTATAGTATACAGAAACCAGCACAGTTTCATCACAATCGGGTCAATAATTTAGGAACGCATAAAGGATAAACAAACAAACATTCATTCTTATTTATGGAAAATAATATAATATGAAAACATTGATTAAATAAATCCTACCTAAATTAAAAAAATATATATAGTAAAATTGGCTTCAATAGTTAAAGTAAACCAACGGTATAACCGCCAGGGTGCTGGACCGCATAGCGGAGGTGTGCGGCGTGTCGCAGTGGGCGCGCAGCTCGGCGTGCGCGGCGGCGCTGCGCGGCGCGCTGGCGCGCGGGCCCGTGCCGCTGCGCCTGCAGCGCGCCCGCGCCGCGCGCACGCTGCTGCGCATCGCCGGCGGCGGCCACAGCGGCCTCACGCTGCAGCAAGGTATTGTGCGCCGGCCTTTATAGCGGGATAGGGTTTAGTTTAGGTTTTAGTTTTAGTTTTGTTTTTTTTCAAAACAAAATTTATTGTGCAATCAAAATTTGTTTTAAAATATATCAGAAAATAACATAAAAAATTTAAGTAATAGTATAAAAGATGTTTTAAAAGACAAAAAAATCGAAAGTGCATATTACAAGGCTTTCGCGATACCATTCAGGCAAAGAGAAACAATAGCATTCCCAAGGAAGGTTGATGTCAGGCAGGCGTGAGGCGGCCGGTCATAAAACTTTTGCCATATCCTATCAGTAGTACAGAAGATGTACTGCGCCGACCCCAAGTGATTGGGAAATGAGCAGGGAGAAGAAGAAGGGTTTAGTTTAGCTTGGGTGTCATGCTGCAGCAAGGTGATGTGGGTTTTGTTTGTTTGGAGAATAGGGCTTAGTTTAGCTTATAATCTGAGTACGAGTAAGGTAATGTGTGCTTTATTTGTTGTTTTATGTAAGGTTTAGTTTGGGGCGCGTCATCATGAAAGTGACCCCGTAATGTGTGTTACGCTGCTGCAAAGTGATGTAGACTTTGTTTACTGAAAGATAAGCTTTACTTCAGCTTGAGACGTATAGTAATTTTTGTGGTCTCAGGGTGCAGCAACCTAATGTTAAGAACTACTGTAAAAACTCTATAATAGTTTACCAAAAGAAATAAAAATTTCTAAAACTTTTAATAGCTTTAAATCTAGGTTATATAAATATTTTTATGTAACTAATGTTCCCAGTTATACTAATCCACTGTCATAATTTCTTATATCTTTATATATGTTTCTCATGTAAAAGACTTGTTCATAATAAGAAATAAAGTTCTTTAAACCGAATGTACGCTTTGCTTGCTGGAAGATATGGCTGACTATATAACAAATGACAATAAAAATTGTTAAACCTTTTGCCCTTCCCTATTTTAAATATGTACCTACTTATATAAATTTTATAAATTATTTTGTATTTTGCTTTGCAGGTATTTTCATAAGTAAAATAGCTTGTGGTAGCGCCGCCGCGAAGGAGGGGAATGTGTACGTTGGCGACAGAGTTGTTAGCGTGAGTTTTTGAATGTTTTGTTGTATGTTATTAATTTTAAGCAAATAAGAGAAAGACTGTTCTTTTTTTAACCGACTTCCAAAAAGGAGGATGTTCTCAATTCGTCGGAATATGTATGTTCACCGATTACTCGAAGACGCCTGAACCGATTTGGAAATATTTTTTTTTGTTTCGAAGGGTATACTTCCCAAGTGGTCCCATTTAAATTTTATCGAAATCGTTCGACCGGTTTTTTTTAAATCAACAATAAATTATTATTTTTTTTAATAAATTTGCTTAATTGAATATAGTAAAAGAAATTCATCTTACAAATTACCTGCTTATTACGTCTACACTAAAAAAAACTTGAAAAAAAAACCGACTTCCAGGCACTAAAATGTAAAAAATAACTAATCGAGGATTTTCATTTAGAAAAGATACCTAATCAGATATTTTCGAAGTCGAGAGCTACCACTGCCACGATTAATGGGGTGCTTTCCACTAAAACATAACCTAAAGTACAAACCGTGACCCACAGATAAACAACTGCTCGCTGGAAGGCATAAAGAGTGTGTCGGAGGCGACGGCGCTGCTCAACGACTGCCACTACGACTGCGTGCTGCTCACCGTGCTGCGCCCGCTCTACCCGTGCTGCGACCCGAGGAACAGGCGAGTGGGATATAGTGGTTATTGTGTAGATCATAATCTATACTAATATTATAAATGTCAAAGTTTGTGAGTATGTATCAATGTTTGTTTCACGCCAGAACGGCTGAATGGATCTAGATGAAATTTGACACAGGGATAAATTATATAGAGGGATAGATTTGTTTTTGTTTTTCTAATAATAATAATGGCTCAAATAAATTGATTTTCTTATTTTTTTTTATTGTGGAGTTTGAAATTGTTAAGATTATTGTATAGTTTTGTGTGTAGGCACTCTGTTTGTTTTTTCGTCTCGTCGGGAATAGGAATGAAAATAAAACGGTGAAAAACTGGTAAATTGTTAGTTTTAATTTTACATATAGTTGAAAAAATTGTCATTCTACCGATAGTTTTAAAATATTATGTGGTATCTAAATTAAGTTAGCTACGGAATTTAGATTATTGGATATGTCAAAAATCCAAAAACCTATATAAAGTATGTAACAAATTGTATCGTAAACTAAATAAATAACAATACTTAGCCATTGGATGCTGAGCATAATCTTGATTTCATAATACCACGTCCTTTTCTCTGAATTAGAATGCAAAAATAATCATTCATCTCGCACGAGCGAAATGCACAACATGTCCCATCGGTTTCCGATATAAGTATAAACAAACAAACATATAAACAAACATACAATTGCAGGCTCTCGCTGTACGAGCAGTCGTACAGCGACAACAAGATGGTGAACATCTGCTCCCAGACCGACGACAGCAGTTGGGGCGCGTTCGTGCCGCCGCCCCCCGAGCCTAAGGTGACCTGATCTTTTAAATTATGTATTTGGGTTAAGTTCTTTTAACTTCCCACTGCTGGGCGTGGGCATCCCCTTTTATATGAGTGAGATAAGGTCATAGTCCACTAGGCTGGCCAAATGCGTGTTGGCGGACTGAGCATGTATTTCGAAAACTTGTTAGATCAGATTTGAAGTTTTTCTTACACTGTTTTCCTTCACCGTCAGGCAAGTGGTGACCATGTTGCAAATGAATCGCACATGAAAATATCAGAGATGAGCCCGCTTCCTCAAATGTTTTTCAAAAACTATTTAATGCACAGATTCGAGTCGGTTAGAATTTTATTATATATATAGATAACAGTTATTAGAGTTATTATATATGCATACATCGTATATTTTAAAATGTTTTCATATTTTATAGGTGCATGTAGAGCATGGGGTGGCGGATTTCGACAGGCGCTACGTGTACCACGTGGCGGCCGGCAGCCAGGGCAAGATACACCAGGAGAGAGGTACGCTATCTCACCTTACTTACGTCACAGTATACTAACCATCGATCAAAAGAATACTAGATACACAATCTCATGCAAAAGTTCTCTTAAAATTGATACCAATTGTATTTAGGTAATTATTCTAGTTGAAATAAATATACAACAACCATCGAATGTTCGCGCTCATTCAGTGAGGATATTTTTTGTCGCTGATAGTGCATCTAGTACTTTTTTGATCGACGATACTAACCCATACAGTCGTCTAACGAAGGTGTCTAGACCAGGGCTGACATGTGGAAAGACGCGGGTAAGCCCGACCGACTGGCATACTGACTGACTGACACCCGACTGGCATACATACTTTTATATGACAGTCGGAAACCGGCTTTAGGGTTGATGGGTGCAATAGGGAATATGCGTGTTTTTTTTATTTTTATACAATAGCTAACATCATTATATACATACTTGTAAAAAAAATATTTAGCTACAAAAAACTAAAATTTAGTATATTTTTTTTAAATATCATACCGTTACGGATTCTATAAACGCCCGCCATTTCGCACGCTTGGCGTGACGTCACAGTATGATATATACAGAAAAATGACGACTCAATTGGTAGCGACAAAATCGCTAGTCGCTCTGTTATGATAATACTTTGACGTCATATTCGGTCTGACCAATGGTGTTGCATTTCAATTACTTTGAATTTCCCACCTACATTTGCACTTTTTGATAATTATTTCCTTAATTACAAAGAAATCACATAAAAAATATTGATATAGATTTAATTCAAATGTAATAAAGAATTTAAAAAGAAATATATGTATATTTCACCTTTATTTAAATCACACGCATATTCCCTATAGTTACTTGTTATAAATAGTTCGCCATAAATGTTGGTATTTTTTATGATAACCTTTGATTTAAGATTATAGGCGATCGCCTAGTGTATGGATTTTTGTGCTGTGCTTTAATATTATATTAGTGACTTAGTGAGTGAGTGAATGTGTTTGAATGGCTTAACGGATTCGACTGAAATTCGGTGACGGTTTATATTTTGGATTAACACTTAGGCTACTGTTTATCGATGTGCCACGCGAGCGGAGCCGCGGTTAAATTTGTATATATGTACTCTTAAATTTATATAGTTTATGTATATTTATATAATTTTATGTTCCACAATAACATATAGTACATATGTGCATATATGTATATATAAGTTGTTTTAATTAGTTTCCATAATATAATTAATTACGAATTATTTGAATATCTGGTGTATATTGTTTATTTAAATTAGTTTATTTTATTCATCATCTTTGTTTTAACCTAATACAGTATTTCTTTTCTTTATATAATTAACAAAATTGTTTTTCTATCAATAAATGATTTTCATTACATTTTGCGCTATCGTTTGATTAAAATAAAAAAAGAATATTTTTATGAAATAAAAAAGTAAAAACAAGTATTCCGATACCGGGAATCGAACCCGAGCCTCCTGGGTGAGAGCCAGGTATCCTAGCCACTAGACCATATCGGATGTTCTAAACTATGATGAAATTAATGTTTGTATAGTCAGAATATTTGGGCTTATATTTTATAATTTTAGTTTAGTTATGTATTTCATTTAACCGACTTAATAAAAGGAAATGTACTCAACTCAGGCGTTATTTTCGCCAATTGTATAATGGTTTACTTCAAGGGAAGTCCCTTATTAACAAGATAAAATCCCAACTCTAAAGATGTACATAATATGTACATATATTAAATAACTAGCGCCTCACCCTCGCTTCGGGTTCGTACCTGAACCAAAAAAAACAACTATCCCACGGGAACCGTACATTTTCCCAGGATGATATATATATATATATATATATATATATATATATATATATATATATATATATATATATATATATATATATATATATATATATATATATATATATATATATATATATATATATATATCCTTTAGCCTTCGTCAATAAATTAGCTATCTAATGCAAAAAGAAATTTTGAAATCGGATTAGTAGTTCTTGAGATTAGCGCGTGCAAACAAATAAACAAACTGCCTTTTTATAATATTAATGTAGATTATTACCTGTGTAGATTTTATAGAATAGGCTTTATATCATATAAATTGTGTAATGTAATAAATTTATGGGTTCGATTTAATTAAAAATATTTTTATTCTTTTTAGAGTATTTGAATAAAATCTTGTTTTTATAAAGTTTTTTTTTACATATTTTTTTAACTCGAGATAAGGCAAATGCCTATATTGAAGTTGGAGTAATTTTTTCTAGTTATAAAATTCAAACTCATTCCCGCGTCAAACTTGAAAATATCGAGATTTCTCTTATGTTGTAATGTATTTTACAGAAACTGATGTTTATATATTATATTTTAGGAAATTTCAATTGCGAATTTTATTTTATTTTTAATCATCAACTTTTTTAAGAAATGTAGAGTGGACATATTTACAAAAAAATATTTAATTCACGTTGCAAGTTTTTGTGACCTATGAACCATATATAGTAATAAATATTTTTTGTACGTTTAAGTTCTGCGAACATTATCTATGAAACGATAAAGGTTAATCTTTAATATGAAAATATGTTTTATTTTCTTAAGAAAGACGTCTTGCTGTAGCATTCGACAAATAAAAATGCTTAAACTATATTATTACCGCCATTGATTATCTAATATATAAAAATCTCGTGTCACGGTGTTTGTGGTCGCACTCTTCCGAAACGGCTCGACCGATATTAATGTTTTCTTTTTGTATATTTGGTAGGTATCAGAATAGGTCGTAAAGAATTTTTCACCCTCCTACCCCCACTCCCCATTTTTTAATCAAGATTTTAGTATTTATGTATGAACAATATTATATAAATGCATAGGGCGAGTCGCTGTATAACATAAAACCAGTTTTTTTTGTAGATTGAACGCGGGTTCTGCTAGTAAAACATAAAAATCTAACTCACTTAATCTTACTAATTCAAAACACAATAACTGTTGGAAAAACTAATAGTAAATTGTGTGTAACGTCTAAGTACCTAACTTATATTGAGGGATTGTACCATTTGGCAAAACACTTGATATATCTATATCGCGATTATAGTACCTATGTGATAAGATTGTATTTATTCATCGTATTTTTGCTTAGGACGAGAGTACACTAGTATGAAATAAAACATTTATTTTATTTTATGTATTCAATTATATTTCTCCATCTTATACTTAATATTATATGAGGTTAAGTTTGTGAGTTTGTTTGTTGGAAGTAATCTCTGGAATTACTGAATCGATTTAGATGAAATTTGGTAAGAATATAGTTTGAGTCCCTGGGAAGGATATAAGATGGTTTTTATCCCGGAAATGATCCCTTAAGGGAGTGAAAATGGGGATGAAAATTTGTATAGGGAATCAACCCAGGGACGAACCCGTGCGAAGCGAGGGTGAGTCGCTAGTTCCATATAAAGAAATGAAAACAAAAATATTATGTACTATTCCTTATGTGGATATTTGAAAACATTTAGGTTTTAGAAGTCCTCATTTTATATATCTATCTCTATCTCTTATCATTACTAAACTGAGACAAAAAACGTTAGGTATTAAATATCCATTGCGCTAATATTCGAAACCTAAATAACATTATTTTCGCTCATATAACGTAACATCTGTATAATATATAAAAAAGCAAAAGCCAGTGTATCCCAAACTTTACACCCAGTGCAAACGATCACAAGTATCGCGTCGCGTGTTGCAGGCACTTGGGACATGATCCGGGGGAAGATCGAAGCTGTGACCGGCGGCGGCAAGGGCAAGGACAAGCAGACCAAGGTGGGTTTGTGGTGTGCTGCTAGTGACTTGATAGTATACACTGTAAAGAGACCGACTTCAAAATGGCGATATTTGAGTGTGTTTTTGTTTATTTTTCGCGAAATTTGCAAATTTTTTGCCCATTTCAATTTTTTTCTTTATTTAATACAGTATAAATTAATTTAATAAAATAGTTACGTTTAAAGTGATCTATTATCACTTTAAACGTAACTATTTTATTAATTTTTTTTTTTCAAGTTAATATTATAATATTGTATTTTTTTCGTGACTCCAAAAACTAGACTTTAATCTATAAAGTACATAATATTTTGTCTACTTTGTATCTCTAGTAGGGTGTTTTTAATATTAATATTTTTATGTCGTATTTCATAGTAAACTATATAGAAAAAGAGCATATTATGTGCTCTTGATCTTTGCTTATTAATACTTTGTTATAAATAAATTTCTGTAGGCACTAAACTAGTGGATGGAAGATTCTATATGTGATATGTTTTCAGGTACCAGAGTCGGATGCTATCGCTGAGTTAGATTCTGTTATCGACAGCTATCATGGAAAGACGAGTAAGTAAACACGTATGTCATTATTTTTGAGATAAAAAATAATAATAAAGGAATAGTGTTAAATAATATAGTTTTTATTTTCATATGTTCAATATATTCTTCATATTGACATTATATAATTTTTTACAGTCAAAGAAACGAGCAGTGTTTTAAAGCGATCGCGAAGAAAAAATAAAGAAGCTCAGAATGACGCAAAAAATGGGGGGACTTGGCCCAAAGCTAGAGCCAATTTCATACTAGAAGATAACGCTACCGGGACCATCGTGCAGCCTCGCTCGAGAAAAGAGAGACCCCCTTTATCTATATTACTCAGTCCGCCAACAAAACTGCCGCCCGAGCCACAAAGGTCGAACACAAATAGAAACTCGAACCCCATACCCTTAGGGCATGTGCCCTTGACCCAAGTGACCACCCCGGCGCGACACTCCGTCTACAAATCCATAGAGTCAAGTCCTGCGATTGAGCATTTTCCAAAACCCGCCCCTTTAACGATACACAAACCTTTCGCCCCTAACAGTATGCCATTTGAACAGAATCGCTCGATGGAAAAAGAGAAACTTTCTATAAGTGATTATGAACAAGATGTAACACCGAATAGATTAAGCTTAGTTCTAAACCCTTCAGAGGATTCGCTTTTTTATCAACCAGCTATGCGGAATCGTACAAAGAGTCCCCACTCCTTAGACTTTATGGTGAATAAAGGCCCCAACTCTCTCGATTTCGTTTCGAGAAAATCCCCCAGTTCACTCGATCATTCGATTAAAAATCACACAGGGAAAGACATTCTCGACCAGTTTTACTCGTCAAAGAAAGCGTCTTCGCCTAAAACAGTGAATAAATATCCATCTGACAGTGACAGTTTCGGTCCAGATAGCTTGAATAGTAATGCAAACTTTCCAATGACGGGAACTTTGCCATCGCAATCACGACTTCAATCCCAATACTACAGAGGGCCGTTCACGAACTCGAACCCACATACCTCGAGTCGCTATAACCATTTATCAAGCCCAACAAACATACCACAGAGCCAATCGGGAGAGAGTATCGGAACAAGCTACGACATGCACTCTTTTACATCGCACACACACAACATGTCTGACTTACAACCCGTCCCACGAGTCAATCGAGAATATCATCACACGTACGAAGGCGGCACGTTTCCAAGAAAAAAAGAAAACCAAAGGTTCCGAATACCTTCTAATCCGAGTGTGACATCAAAAAATTCCGCGGGAAAACTTAGCACAGGTTCAATAGAACGAAGTTCAGAAAGAAACTCGCCAATGCCGACATTTCACGTAGAAGTGTTAAGCCCTGGACGAGGAGCGAAGCAACTGACTCACAAAACTAGAAACTCAATGCCTGAATACTGTGGTTTAGGGTGGAACAAACCTTTGCCGGGGGAATTAAGGCGAGTTCACATTGACAAAAGTCAACAGCCTCTAGGAATTCAAATATACTGCCCACCCAGTAGTGGAGGAGTTTTTGTGTCGACTGTCAACGAAAACTCCTTGGCCAGCCAAGTCGGCTTGCAAGTTGGCGATCAGTTGCTGGAAGTGTGTGGAATTAATATGCGCTCAGCGACCTATACACTCGCTGCAAGTGTTTTACGCCAAATCGGCAATTCAATAACCATGCTAGTGCAATACAGTCCTGAAAAATATAAGGATGAAATGGAAGTGCCAGGCAGTTCGTCTTCTGGAGACAGTTCTCATGATGAAGAGGTTTCCTTATCAGGGTCTCCAACTCCTCGGAATTCTCCCGGTCCCCAACAGTCTTTACGAATGGACGTGCCGTCGACAGAAGCGGCGACATTGAGACAATCACAAGGGAAGGATTTGCCTAGGTTTTTGTTAATCGAAATGAGGAATTGTTCAGATTTGGGAATAAGTTTGGTGGGTGGTAATGCGGTTGGCATTTTCGTGCATAGTGTTCAAATTGATTCTCCTGCGTATATAGCGGGTTTGAGGACGGGAGATCAGATTTTGGAGTACAATAATGTAGATTTAAGACGAGCCACCGCGGAACAGGCCGCCTTGGAATTGGCGAAACCTGCTGATAAAGTAAGTTAAATTTTAAATTACTTTGCCTAAAACAATTTCTATTGATATTTTCTAACATTTTTCAAAAATATTTCTTATATATATCTCGTAAAATATTTTAATTTCAAAAATAAAAAAAATAACATTGACATAATCGAACCCGCAATGACGTTATTTGAATTATTACAGGTGAGCGTACTAGTCCGACACGATCTCCAACAATACCACGAAATCAAAGACAAACCAGGCGATGCCTTCTACATTCGAGCGGGTTTCGACCGTTGTGCCAAAATTGCCTCTATAGGCATGGACACCATAGATGAGTTTTCTCTATGGTTTAGAAAAGATGAAGTGTTGTTTGTGGATAACACATTGTTTAATGGTGCCCCGGGGCTGTGGCGCGCCTGGCAGCTAGACTGTAAGGGGGTTAAACGACATTGGGGTACAATACCCAGTAAATTTAAGTAAGTATGTTTATTCTGTTGTTTTTTGTCTACATTAAGAAAAGAAGATTTTTGATTAACAAAGAATTTCTTTAATTATATTGTTGATTTAATGATGAACTTGCTTGAAATAGTTTTAAAATATTTCATTGGAAAAATCAGTTCGCATGTATCGGAGACATATTTTTTTATAGATTCGAAAGTGTTTTTAATATTACAAATTAAAAAAGATAAAAAATATTTTATTCAATAAACAAGTGTTTATTTATAGTTGATATTCATATTTAAATGAAATGTTAGTGTTGTTAGTTCATCAGAAAGCTACAACTGGCTCTGAAGGCATTTCCATTGAAGTATACCGGCGAGATACTCGACAGTTGCACTTCTAAAAATTAATACGTGATTATTTCATTCCAATATAATATGTATATAATTTCGCTATAGCAAAAAAAAAAAACATTAAAAAACCATTTTCTTACTAGGGTGGAAGAAATTCTCCGTCGTTCAATGGGTACGCTGGACAACGATGCGCAGCGACGTGCCTCTAGTACTGCGAGGAGATCGTTCTTCCGGCGTAAGAAGCACAGGGACAGCAAGGAGCTGGCGTCCTTCTCTAACACCGAGTTGGGGTGCTGGAGCGACTCCGGGACCCTCGCTGATGATATACCGCCTCTGAGTTACCAGCGAGTGGAGAAACTGCATTGTGAGTCACCTTTAACGTTATATAGTTAGTTTTGCCCGTGACTCCGCTTGTTTTATAATAGAAGTCGGAATATATAAGGCCTATGTCGTGGGCAGTATTTATCTGTATATAAAATATAAAGTAACATAGTTATGTATAATGCCATTATTATTATTATTATTATAATGTTATTTTCTTATAAAATTAGTATATGTTAAATCTAAGCTATCGCCAATCGGAATTTCACTCAATTCTATCGAGCCATTAGAACAAACACTCGGCACTGACTTCCACATTTTATTTTGAGTTGTAATATTTTTTGCATACGGACCCGTTTGCGTTATAGATATATATACTCGTACCCATTATAGATATTCTGTACCGAGTAGCTTACGTGTTAATCCAAAATATAAAGTACCTTCGTTCTGAATCTCACTTTAATTCAGTTAGCCGACACACAGACAGTATGATGGTTTTTCGAAAGTATAGAATTTATAATATAGGTACAGTCTAGTGATTAATACAGTCGTTTAACGAAGGCGATTAGACGGGGCTAGAATAATTAGTGTAGGATGTGCGATGCGATGTTAATTTTAATATATTATTAGTCTGACAACGTTTTGTAGTTCAGTACCCCGTCGTCGTCTTCGACGACCCTTGCGATCGGCTTGTTCATCTGTATAACTGTGACATCAGTGTGCATAACTGTGGTGTGTGTGCATGTGCGCGTGGCAGACGGCAGCCGGCGGCCGGTGGCGGTGCTGGGCCCGCTGCGCGAGTGCGTGGCCGGCAAGCTGGTGTCGGACTGGCCGCACGTGTTCGCGCGCGCGCGCCCCGACCCGCGCGCGCTGCGCGACCGCGCCGACCAGGTGCGTGCTTGTGTTTTAAATTAATAGGATGCGACGTAATTGTGGTCTTATATTTTGCATATATATAGTTTTTAGGACTATATATATAGTATTAGAACTGCCTCGGTGGTGTAGTGGCTAGCATGTACGGCTGCACACCCGGAGGTCCTGGGTTCGAGTCCCGGGTCGGGCCAAGTTTAGTTATTGAGTCTTTCTGTATAGTAAGTCTCAGTAACAGCCCGGAGTTGTGAAGTTGGCGGTGTTTCACCCCCGTGCCTCGGAGAGTCGTAAAGCCGTCGGTCCTGCGCCTTAACTCTCACTGGTCGTGTCGAGTGGTCGTCCCACCGGAGTATGAGTGACAGGAATGGAGAGTGCATGTTGTGTACTATATCTCCTGCGCAGTTGGGTAATCTCAATGAGATTGGCCGCCGTAGCCGGAATCGGCTGGGAGAACATCATCATCAGTATATATAGTTTAATGTTCATGCTATTTATAGATATAATTTGATTTTTAAGTGCCTATTTGTTTATTAATTATAGTGTTAATATGTACCAGGGAGTCTCACATTTATTAAATATGGGTTAAGAAGTTTATTTTTTTAAACATATTTTTGGAAAGGTTGTTCATGAAGTCGGTATTGTAATTTTAACTGAGTAATTAAATTAATTAAAATTCATTCTAATAAAAAAAATTAATTGTATTACGAGACAAACTATATTAGTAACAATTCTCTTTTCAAATTATAATAATTTTCTTAAAACGAATTTAATCGTTTTTTCAAAAACAAATTAAACTAACAGAACTAAATTGCTTAACAGGGTATCCACTGTATAATCGACGTGAGCGTGCCGACGATAGAGAAGCTACACAAACATCAGATATACCCGATAGTTCTATTCATTAAGTTTAAGTCGTTCAAACAAATAAAAGAAGTGAAAGACACGAGGTATCCAGCGGACAAAGTGTCGGCGAAGGCGGCTAAGGAAATGTACGAGCACGGACTGAAAGTGGAAAATGAATATAGGAATTTTATATCTGGTTAGTTATTTGTGTAAACGAAAACGAATGTTGTAAACGAAATAAAAACTTATTTCGTTTACAATGTTTTGTTTATGAAATAAGTGTTTTTTTTTGTGTTTTTTTTTAATACATATTTTCTTAATTCATAATAATAATGTATAAGACGTACAATTTTTTTTTTACTCTTCTTTTGGATGATTGGGAATATAATCTTTCATATTATTGAATATATGTAATTTTTAATGATTTCTAGATTTTAATATGAAAATGTTTCTTTTTCAGCTGAAATACCAGCAGGCGTAAACATCGCTTATATGTGCACACAAATCAAGGAGGCCGTGGAAGAGGAGCAGAACAAAACACTGTGGGTGCCCTCCGCGCAAGCCTGACCTTTGCCCCCCACTCCCCCCTCCAACCCTCCCTCGACCACTCCCTCAACAAGCACCCCCTCGAAACAAAAATCAGTTACTTTCTGCGCCCACTGCAAATATGATAAGCCACCCATATCTGATATCGATATTAGATATTACTCGGACCCCGGGCTGCCGGAATCGCCAAAACAAAAAACTAAAAAAAAACCCAAAAACGACTTTACTAACAGTGACATCAGGTACTATTCTGAACCAGATGTAAAATATTTCGAAATCGACTACGAATTTCTAAAGGAATTGCGCAAAATTGCCAAAAATAACTGTCCCAAGTGCAAACGAAAACGGTCGCGTAAAAGTGACAAAAGTCATAGATATCAAAACAAAAGCACTCTCAAACCACCCAGAAGTGTTAGGGTTAACGAAAATTATGTTCTCTGCAACGGAAAATACCATAGAGATGTAGAGCATTGTCGATTTTGTTGCAAAATCTGTAATCGATCCACTGATACTCTCGATTCTATCGAAGACGAATATTCACTCGCCTCTAAAAGCTACAGCCTCTCAAGTAAAACTGTCAGCTCGCGATCAAAATCGACTAATCGGAATCGCGAACGGAAAAACTCGTTGCAATCGAACAAATCGGTATCGTTTCTAGAATCGAGTAACGATGAATCGTTAAAAGACGAGCCGAATTACACCGCGAGTAGCTTTACTGATGATTTGAAGAAATTTTTGCTAAAACCTTCGTCTCCGAGGTTGAGTTTACGCGAAAAGTTTATTATTAGTTTTAAACAAGAGCTAGAAGCAACAAAAAAATCACCCAAACTCAAAGCGATCAAAGGCCTGTGGAAATCGTATTAAGATATTGATTTTTTTGAATTTCAATATGAAATTTACCTTTAAGTAATTATAATCAGTCAAGTTTTACCAGTAATACTGTTCCAATTCCAATTCAATGCTAATGATTTTTCAAAATGTTTAATTTTGTAAACAACGTTTATAATATATTTATATATTTAATAAGTATAAAAAATATGGTTTATGTATTTATGAAAAAAAAGTTAGTTTCATATTGAGATTCTTTTGAATAAAGAACTCAATGTCTCACAGAGTAAACATATGTAAACATCGATGTGAAGTTATTGATAATTATCGATAACGTCACATCGAATTCTACATATCGATTTTTGGATATCGCAAAGACTAAAAAAACGACAAGTCTGTATGTAGCAATGTACGTTTTTCTTACACTTTCTATATTTATTTACATTTTCTTATAGGATTTTTTTCAATACACTATTAGAATCGACTTGAGTCTTCTTTAGTACATTCACTATTATAAAGGAGCCTTAGCTTGGTTCTTAAGTAATATTTCCTTACTTGGTGCTTGTTTTAGAGTTATCTAATAGGTTTTAACCGTGTTTTCAACGTAAGTGTTCAGAATTGGTCTAAACTTTGTAAGAGCGATGTAGGTGCTAAAGTGGCTAAACATAACTTAGAAGTTTCTAACTTAGATTCAATGTATCTCTATACAATACTAGTAATTTTATAGTTCTCTTGATGTTTTATGGCGAAGTGCTATATATTTAATATCCAGTGGAGGTTGATTACGATTGTAATCAGCATTTGGAAAATCGATTATATATATATATATATATATATATATATATATATATATATATATATATATATATATATATATATAATCGATGTAACATTGAATGTCATTAAACAGTGTTACCAGTGATGAAAAGGTTTTAAATATTTGTGAACAATTCTATTATTTATAATTTTATTAGTGAAAATGCAGTTACGAATAAACTATTGTTTACAATCGAGCCTCTGCTTATATCATAAATTTTCATAAAAAGATACATTTTTATAGTCGAGGTTAAATTTTGTTGTTTTTACCATTTTGACATTTATTAATATAGCTGATTTTTAATGACATTTAGAAATAACCAATTTTTTATGTTTAAAGTGAAAATAAAGGTGCCAATAGACAATTTTATAAACTTTATTACGGTTTTTCATCAATATTTAGAGAATGTAAAAAAACATATGGAATACTTCAGTGTCTTAGATTAGACTAGCAGTTCGGAATACTAGACCTTATCGCCCGAAGCGTAGAGTACATTTTTCAACGTAGCCTAGCTTAGCGAGTAGGGATCAATAGAACCTAGTAATTGTTACGTTTATTAGATATTTATAATGTCGTCTTAATTTATGGCGCTATAAATATTACATGTGATGTGAACCTTTGACACTTTTGTCATTTTAAGAGTTATTAGAGAACTTGTCTATACAAATTTTAATATATGAGTTTTTCAGTACTCTGAATAGTAATATCTAAACATCAAAGTTTATAGACAATTTTAATAGAAAGTTCATTCGTAAAATATCGATTTTTATCAATTAATCGATTCGTTTCAAATAATTCTATACGGAAAGTATCACCGATATAAGTTATCGAAATAATAAATTACATGATCTTTCCAATTATGAGTTGTCATACTATGTACACGTTAAATTTTTTTGGGATATAGTTTCAATAGATATATATAGTAACCATTTTTAAAATTTTGTAATGGCAATATATACATAGAATATACTATTTATTATGAACACTGCACTTGATTTTACATTTAAAGCACTTTGCACCTTACATGTATTAATCACTAATCATTTTTATTAAATTACTTATACTCGAATCACTATGAGATGACATTTGTGACGTAAAAGTGTTGCCAGTTTTTTTTTAAATAATATGACAAATTAGTTATTTAAATTATATTTTTTTATGATTTATAAGAAAATAATGGAAAATGTATTAATGTATTAAATTAATGTGATATCAAATTATTAGCTCTCTGAATGAAGAGAGTTTTATCATAAAATGAATATTTAAAAAAAAAAGGTTTGCTTGATTAAATTCATAAATGTCGTCTTATTGCATTGATTCGCTTAGATTTTTCGTCCATATTCCTATATATATCTTAATATAATTAATGAATTCGGAATATTTAGGGTTGTACCGTAGGACCAAGTTTTTATTAAACGAAATATTCGCCCTTTATTTATTATAGCAATAATGTGGAAGGAACTATTCGAGCATACAAACTATGCGTATCTTTTGAGCCAACTTTGCTTTGCAATGACGTTTTCAGTTTATTGTTTTATATTAGGGATTGGTTTTTTTCTATCTTCATGTGAATGTTAAAAATATTATATATTTTTTTAATTTCGATCGAAGATCAGAATGTTAATTTATTTTTTTATTACGGAGTTTAAGTGTACAGTTCAAAACAGTGCTGAAATGATTCGCGATCTCATTGATATTCACATGTGATGAGGCTTTATGGATATTGGTTATATTCACCACAGTTAGCAGTTAAGTTTTTGTACAGAGATTTGATACGAGTTTATGTAATGTTAGCAATATCGCTTCGCTGTTATGTGGGATTGTTCATTTGTTTTGTCTCTCGTGTCATCGAATCCCACGGGATATGTGATTTACGTAGTAAATTAATAACTCTAACAGTTTTACGCTTATTTGTTGTTTCGGTGCGGGCAACCCCACAATAACCTACAACGGTCACAGATAAAAATTCTTTGTCTATATGTAAATAGATGAAGATACAGTATGTAATATTAGAATCGATATATTTTTTAATTGGATTGACTTTTTGGAATTATTTAACTGTGGTAAGGTTTTTGAAAATGGACGAATATAGCCTTTAGTTTAAATTCATTAGAATGTAAAGGTGTTTTAATGAAGTTAATTTTATATGCGAGTTTGTCTAAAGACAAATAAAATTTCATCGATTCAAATTATTTTTATTATTTTTTAAATTAAAAGATTGAATAGATTCAGTATTTTAAATTTTAAGAATTTTTTACTCATCAATGTTTTGATTAAAGAAGGAATAAGTAATATATTGTGAATAAATAGAAAGATTCCTAGATTGTTTCCTAACAGAGTTTTTATTGTAAATACAATACAATTATGGTGCTACTTTATCCAAACAGAATATTTCGGATTTATTTTAAAATACAAATAAAATGGATATTTTTTGTAATTAGCCAAATCAAAAGAATTTTTATCTGTGGCCTATATAAAATAGTTACCATATAAAAATATTAATTGAAAGGTTCTATGTTGCACAAAATCAGTTCAATAAATTTTTAAACCACAGTTAGTTTTAAGTTTATGTTAATATGATCTGATATTACAGCTAAGGAATCGATTTCCAAATTCGCATTACAGTTATCGATTATTATTGCTGATTTTTTTTTTATTTGAATCGATATTGTTTTATAAAAGTTGAATTTAATCGATTTTTTGCCTTTTTTAATTTGATCAAAGATTTGACAGGAAAAATCAGCGTTAAACGGTAGCTGTTTCTGTAAAGTATATTCTATATTATATATTTATAGAATTAAAAATGTATTTAATGACAATAACAGTATTTAAATTATAAATATACAAGGTAGTTTCGATGTCTTATTTTGGAGATATATTTATCTGTTAATGTTTGGTTTTTCTGTATTTTTACGGTATTATTTTATGTAAATTCGTTTTACTCGGTAAGTGTCGTGTGAAGCGCGATGATTCATTATGATAAAAAGTTTCAACGAATTGTTTACAATTTAGAACGAAGCAATAATAAATATACGGTATGAAATGTGAGTGTTTTATTGATGTTGTACCCTCTTATACAGCATGGTTAAAAATGATCTCTCGTAACAATCGATCAAAAAGTGCTAGATACACAAGCAGCGACAAAAAATGTCCTCACCGAATGAGCGCTCATTTGAACATTTGAGCGCGCTTTTATTTATTTTTTTTGTGAAATAACTAAGCATTCCACTTAAGGTTCAATTTACATTGTTGTATATTTAATATTGTAACAAAATATTAATAATAAAGACTCACTTCCACGACACTAATTTTTCCAATGTATTGACTTACCCCTGAGTCATGTCTAAAGAAGTTTTATATCAAAAATGCAATGGAATATGCGTGTGATTTAAATAAAGGTGAAATATTTTTTTTATAATATTTATTGCTTGTGAATAAGCATATATTAATATTTTTTAATGTTATTTCATTTTGATTATGAACATAATTATTAAAAAGAGCATAAACGGGTGGGAAAATCAGATTGAATATGACGTCCAAGTATTATTAAAACAGAGCGATTAGCGATTTTGTCGCTACAAATTAAGTAATCATTTCTCAGTGTCTATCATAGTGTGACGTTACACGAAGCGCGCGAAATGGCGAGTGTTTAAAGTATTCGTAACGGTGTGATATTAAAAAAAACTTAGTTTTAGTTTTTTGGAGTTGATATTTATTTTACAATTATATAACGATATAAAATATTGTACTTATAAAAAAATAAAAAAAACATCATGCATATTCTATATGTAGATGTTAAAGCTTTGAGCGAAGCTCGGTAAATCTTGCAAGCTTATAATATTTTTATTGTTCTCCTTTTTGCTTAAGTCATCCTACTACTTAGAAAGAAAAGTAGTCCTTAAATTTAGTTTCAATCTTGTAAGCTAACATTTTCAAGGTCAAATATTTTGACTCGCTTGAAGAATTTTTAGTGTTAAGTTTCCATCTTAAAATTCACAGTCTAACCTAAATAAATGTTATAGACATATACGACTGTTACGATGAATTTATACGTAATTTAGATAATTTACCTCGTTCATGTCCAAAATAGGGGAGAGCGGGGCTGGAAGTTACCGGGGTAAGTAGTTCCGACGGTAATAACTTTGTAAGGGAAAGACATAGCAATAGATGTGAAGTGCGCCGTTAAAGCATCAGGTAACGCGCTGCTCCGTCAGCCATTTTAGTTACTCCGGCGACGAAGGTTGAGTGGCTGTGTGCATGTAGCTGTCAAAACATCACGTAAGTAAATTTTTTCGTGCTTAAACTATTTGGTCTATCTATGTTTATTATGAACCGATTTATACGTAACTTTCCGAAATTGTAGTGATATTGGTAAGGTATATTATCGCATAAGTATTTTTATAATTTATTATATTACTTTGCCAGTATGTCAGTCTTCGTATATAAACGTAATTTGGGGTAATAAGTTCCTTCCTGACGGGGCTGGTTGTTCCCAGGAACAACTTACCCCGATTTACCTTCGTCGTATACCTAAAATACTTTAGACCATTTTTTTCATTTTAAGGATGCGAAATTACAAGCATAAGACAGAGGAAGGTAAAACCTCCGAGACTCCTCCGAGATTCTTTTAAACTGTGGCAAGAGAACCTGAAATTTGCTGGAGCTGACTGTTTCACTGGATATAAGAAAAAAATCTATTTTAACTGACACGCCAGACAAAATGCGTTAGTCGAAGAACAGACAAAGAAGAAGACAAAAAAGAATGAAGACATTGCAAAGAAAGGATAAGGAAAAACAAACAAAATAGTAAAGGAAAAGATAAAACCAACGGGAAAGGGAAGGGAAAATCTCAAGGAAAAGCTAAACGAAGAGTGTTACAAGAAAATGAGACTGACATGTTAGCACGATCTAGAATGGTACGGCATAATTTGTTGTGATGCATATTCAAATTTTCGTCCAAGAGAACAATGGATAGAATGTATCATGTATAAAAATTGGGCTCGTATCAAATGTTTAGAGGCGTACTTATGTGTGTCCTAACTGTGAGTCAGATGAAGAAATGAGTGTCGTATAAGATTCCTGATGAATGAGAATGGAGATTGCCAAATTTAATTACACCTGATGAAAGTAAGACTGATGATTAATAATTTAAACAAATAAAAATAACTTTATTTGGAGATTATGTTTTGTTGTTTCTTGAAGTCAAGTTATGCATCTGGTAAGATTTATAAGTCTCCATTATATGTTAACTAAGTAAAGAAACGTTTATCTGGAGCTCACCATTTAGGATTTGTTGTTTTTTAACGTTACAAAAAGTTTATCTGGACCAGTAATGTTTTGTACCAGTAATAGTTTGTTGTTCTTTTAGTTTATTTTTGCATAACTTAAACATTACATTATAAATATATACAAATGGTTGTTTTATTTTATAAAACCTATGTTATTCGGACAGATTATTGTTATAATCTAAGTGGAACAATTTGCCCCAACGATGGAACAACTCGCCCCAAAGCGGGGCTGAATGTTCCGCTCCGAAATTTGACAAAAAATTGCTTCTGTAAAAAAAACTATTGAGATATTAGTATAAATGACTATAATATTACAAAAACCAATAAACATTCATTCAATATTTGCACATGTTAAAAATGAAACTCTTCATTTTTATAATAAAATTACATGTTATTTGAAAATCGGAACTTCCAACCCCGCTCTCCCCTACAGAAAAAGTTATTTATTACGAATTTAGTGGCGAAAAACCAACTTTTGATAAACCTCAAAGGTTATATTGTGTGCCATAATTTTATAAAACTAAAAAAATTATTGTAATTAATAGATAAAATATAGATAATAGGTACACGATATCAACATAACTATTAACTTAAGTATCTAATAATCTCGACACGAAACTAATTATCTAAATACAACGCAAAACTACGCCAAATAGTCGTGCATTTTGGGTTTTGAAATCACTACAAGTAATATTAAAACCCTTTGATCTCAGAACTGTTACGTTCTAACAAAATAAGTTAAACTTAATGAAAATCTCTCTAAAGTAAGCCGTAAGATCCTTAATCCATATTGAATTTCAGGCTCCTTACATTTTGTTGTCACCGGTAACAAGCCTAGTCGGTTTGTTTTCATTTATTTTTCCTTTGATGTTGTTAATTCACGCTGGATGCACAAAGCCACGTTCTAAAACACATTGGAACTTTTGAAGTTTGTGATAAACCTTTACCATCATCTCATTAAGTGTACTTTTGATTTATAGAAGCAAAGTATTTGAAGTTTGTATTTTAAAATCCTTATATAAAAATTAGTTCGATTTTAAAAGATCCAATCTTTTTTCTGTGCGTTCAATTTAAATCATGAATAGCAATTACGGTGCGGATCAAATACAAAAGTATGGAGACCTGCAGGCAGTAGTTCGTTTATTATAAACATGAAATAGGTAATATAAATTAAAGAAGTAAAATACTCTTTATTAGGTATGTCCAAAACGGAATGCTTATCTTAAACTATAAAAAAAAGGCACATAAGGTCGCAAAGTCAGCGATTGCTTTTAGGCAATCCTAGGGTAGTAGACAAAGTAAAACACTTAACCCTCCTGTGTAAAAGTAGAAGAGTGTTCATTGTACATGTTTTAAATATATTTATTATTAATACAATTTATTATTAATACAATTAATATATTAGAGGAACCAGTCCGGATAGACTAAATCATATTAGCAAGAGAATATTAAGGATCAATGTGGATATGCAGAAGTAGAACTAGATCGAAGAAGGTGCTGCTATGACGATGGGCGAGAAGGTAGAGTGGAAGAAGAAAACATGGTATGCCGACCCCATGTACCGAATCCATTAAGAAATACATGAAATATACGTACCTATATGTATACTATACATTTATATATATATATATATATATATATATATATATATATATATATATATATATATATATACACAATATAAATATATATATATATACAAATTCGTACACGCATATGTACATAACTACATACAAACATAGTAGGTACTGTATGTTTGTAATCATACGTAATATATAATTCCGTTAAATGCAAACGATATGCGAAATGAAACAAACTTTCGCTTGTAATCACTTGCTGGGTGGGGACTCTGTGTGTACACGAGCATATCTTGCAATTAATTTAAATTATTACATTAAGAAATGTAATATAAGTACTTTACTAATTAGACTTCTGTACATTACACACTGTTTGACTTTAACAGAATGTATCACGAGAAAAAATTTTCTTTCTTACGAGATAGTAGACCGAGAAAATAACAGAAAATTGCAAGCCATTTGTTATAAGTATAGCTACCCTTCGCAGGGACGTAATATTGAATGATTATCGAATTTGTTGGATAAATTACGACTTCAAAACAATTTATTACATATAAATTCTTATATTTTTAAACTCTGCATCTATCCAACAGTGGAGTGTAGAGGGTATTAATACCCTCGACGGACAGAGATAGGCTTTCTTCCATGTACTACTACTTACCATGTGAGCGTAAGCGTGGGCAGAAACTTGTACATAGGTTTGCATATTATACTCGTATATACTCGTAGCTGAGCGAACGTTTTTCCGTCTTTTACGTGTTGGTGTAATGTAATTGGAGTAAAAGCGAGTGACTTTATTCAGATATTCTAATGTAATATTGTAGTTTGGTGTAGATAGCAAGACCAGAGCGAAGTGAGTGAATAAATAGAAATCAAACAAACGAACGTATAGAAAAGAGATAAAAATTCAAAAGTACCTTCATTTAAAAGGATGCTTTCCCTATAATTATACGGAAAATATAGCTTAGGTCAAACGTGAATGCTTAACGACTTTAGACACGCACGACTATTATTTTAAAATCATCTTTTGAACATATCACAACTAGTGGTATTTTAAAATAATAAATTTAAAAAGATGATTCTTGGAGGCTTTATTTTAGCTTTATTTTGTTTCTTTGAACGCGTTTATCTATGGAACTACCAGACCCGGACCGGACTACCAGATAGTACCTTCATATGTGTGTTCACATTGTCGTGGGGAGGAAGGGGAGGGGAAGGGGGGGGGGGGGGGGGGGGGGTGGTCGGTGCATTAACTTCTGACAAGCCAGCCGAGCGTGTAGTTAACAGACGCTGGGATGCAGCCTTACGCACGCACGCACAGTATCCATGCAACGTACACAGTGAACACACACGCAGTTACACATCTATAATAATAGTCTTCATTAGGTATTTCATCAACTTAACCAATTCTACTATGGCATAATAAAACACACACACACATATATATATATATATATATATATATATATATATATATATATATATATATATATATATATATATACAGGCAGTGGTAGCCCAGTGGTAACGCGCTCGCTTGGGAAAACGAGTGAAGCGGGTTCAAATCCCGGCTCTTGCACCTCTGATATTTTCATGTGCGAATCATTTCTAACATGATTACCACTTGCCTTACGGTGAAGGAAAGCATCGTGAGGAAACCTGCATGTCTGAGAGAATCTAGCAAGTTTTCGAAAGACATGTGAAGTCCGCCAACCCGCACTTGGCCAGCGTGGTGGACTATGGCCTGATCCGCCTCGTATTAAAGGGAGGCCCGTGCCCAGTAGTGGGACGTTAAATAGGGCTGAATACATATACATTATAATACGCGTAAATAATTCGTATGTACCTACTTAAAATATAGACTACCTGTAATTATTGAACAGAATGCATTCATTATACACGGTACAACAACATTTTCAGTAGTGAACTAGATCGAAGGAAGCACTAAACATCCAGCTCACAGATTGTTTGTACAATTAACCTGTCAATCTGCATACAATGCAAACTTAGTTGGCTTTGATCGATATATGGAAAATGGCTGTGCGTGGTGTATTGCAGCTTTACAATATACCTAATTAATTTTCAATCGAATTTAAAAAGGAGAAATTACCAAATTTGAGTGTACCTATAAATTTTATTAATTGAGAGAAAATGACTGAAGAGATTGGAATGGATATTTTTTGAAGTGATTATGAATTTTGATCTATCAGTGTTAAGTGTAACTTGAAAGCAGTTATAAATTTTTACCTTTATATCTACTAGTTACTTACTGCGAGTGCGATATTATTTATAGCGAGTGGACCTTACATTGACATATGCTATTGTGAACTTGTAGGGCTTTTTAAGACCTACAATTTTCTAGTACATTGTATTAATGTTTTATGTATGCATCACATTATGTATTGGCTTAGTCAGCGTTAGCCATATAAATTTCTAAGAATGATTCAATAGAACCAGTTTTGTGTTTCCCGTGGGGATGAAAGATTTTTTTGTAGTAAAAGGTAGGTATGCTAAATAGTAAATGTTGACCCAAGTAATGGTAAATGCATTACTTGGGTTAACATTTACTTAAAATAGGCTTAGCATTTTTTGCTTGAAATGACAAATAGAGCGATAAATCGATCTAGATTAGTTTTATGTCTGGAAAAACGCGTTTTCGAGTTTTCATGCGGTTTTGTTTCGAATTAATCCACACAAAATATGGTCGCTAATTCGTACGCTAGGTCATAAGCATCGTGGTCAAGCGGCCAAGCCGCAAGTCTGACAACCACAGATGTCTGGGTTCGTATACCGGTCGAATACAAAGTTTTTACTTTTGTTTTTTTTTTAAATACTTATTCAAGTTTTTAGTTAAAAAAAAGAAAATTGTACTTTAGGCCAAAAACTCCGAGCAAAGCTCGGTAGCCCAGGTACTTATTAAAATGCAGCAACCATATTGTCGGTCCACGAAATTCTATCTGTGTTGTTTTATTTATTTTAGGCCCATAGCATCTAAACTCGTAAAAACTATTTTTTGTTCCTCATATTTTATAAACATTATATATATCCGTGAATTAATTTTTAGTAAACAAATAATACTCTTCTTCATGTATACTATACTAATTCTTCTTCGACATAAACACGCCAATCATGTTCATTTTACACCCTCAAAAATGTACAATAATACGTATAATAAAGCTTAAACATGAAAAAGAATTCAATAGAAAATTTCTTTGACAACTTAAGTGCGAGCTAAGAGCGCACAGCCTACACTGTACACGTCTAAAGCGTCCCACAAATTGCATGATGTATCCTACAGCGCACGCGATCTGTGGACTAATTAGAGAAAGTACTATTTTCCGAACAGTTCGTTCGTGATGTGAATTACGATTTACATCTAATATAAGTTAAACATAATAAATCTTGTAGCTTGTATGTTTTAGTTTGTTTTTGGGTTAATAGAATTGGTACGATTGGCTTTAGATGAGATTGTTAGCTTTTTCCAAAAAGTCTTGGTTTAGGAAAATAAATTAGAAAAAAGTATACTAGAATCCCTAGTCTTACCGCAGTGTTCTTAAAATACGGCACTCTTTATGATTAAATTTTCATCCATTATATGGATATGCAAAATCTAGATTTTTTATTAAACTTTTTCATCCCAATTCACTCCTTTACTTACAATTTCGTCGGCTTCTGTTTCTGAATTTATTTTGCAAACTGTTAGCACGATCCTTTTTTTGCAGCTCGTAGATAAAAGTTCAAGCTGTCAACTTCGTTTATTTGGCCGTTTGAAAAGAGATACAGCTATGTTAGTAAAAAAAAAACAAAGTTTTATTCAATCTCATCTAGCGTCTGTAGTGATGTGCGAAAAAACAGTCTAACATCGATTGTAAAAACTAACTTGGCAACCGTTATATCTCAAATCGGACTAATAATATAAATGCGAAAGCTTGTGTGTATGTATGTTTGCTATTCGTTCCGTTAAAACGGTTAAACCCATTTGGATGAAAAATAGTAGGTACCTACTGTTAGACTAGACCTGGAGGAGCACGTAGGATACCCATGGGAGTGACAGCCATAAGGAAGGGAGAGTAAAAAGTTTACTATTATTAGACACAAATTTATTATGTAGGTAATTAAGGTTTTCTTAAAAATCTGCTTATAACAGTACAGTTAAATAATGGCGAAGAAACTGCATAAGTATAAACTGTGTAGCAGACAGTGTGATGTAGTATTTATAAGGTTTGTCTTATAACAATATAATCAGTATAATCTGGAACGTCGTTAGTTCCATTTATCTCCTAAACACTCGGTTTCTACATGGCGACCCTGACAGGATCCGAAATTCCACAGTTCTCATCTAACTAATAAATGCATTTAATAATAAGAATATATTGTATGTTTGTATGTCAGTGTACATGTATCATATATGTATTGTACTATATACGTACATATCATATATGCAAGTAATATATTCAATTTTTAACATAGATTTAACAATCTACCATACACAGAATATAATATTAATATATAAGACATGTTAACGTGAATAACATGTTGGCAGTAAAATGATAGCAGTTCTGTCCGAGACTTGTAGTACAGTGGACTGAGTAAATCGGAAATTTGTTCATATGTTCACGTCGTTTGAAGTGAAGCTTCCATGAAAGGAGCATCGATCAAAGAAATACGGCTATTCACTCGTGTTATATTAAATTGTATTGAGAAATAGCATTTTCGCATTAGTTCGCGGACTTCTGAGATCTTCTATCTACTTACAAGCAAATTTACAGAAGGAACATAAAACTAATTTATTAATTTAAAAAAAAACAAGGAGAATTTAGGTTAAACAAATAATAGGTCTTTTTATGATATATTTATAAGCAGTTAGTATTAAGTTGCTTTTGCCAAATGATGACATTAAAAAAAAATTTTGCGCCAAAATGCTTGTTGTTGAATGTTAGGAGGTATAATGAGATAAAAATAAACTATATATTAAGATAAAATGAAGCAAAGCATGATAATTAAATCAAATGTAGAAAATTATGAATAATTAAAAATGAGCACATGAGAATATCAGAGGTTAATCCGGATCTGCACCAGTTTATATTGTTTTCGAACGAGTATTTTACCTATACTACCACCTCCGCTAGGATTCGTCCCTAGTTATGATTTTAACGTTTAGTATAGATTTCTCAGAGATGAGATATTTTTCAGCAGTAAAAATTATTCTATATGTTGACCAGAATAACCAGCTATCATCATACCAAATTTCATCAAAATCTGTCCAATGGTTGTCTCGTGATGCGTTCCCAGTCAGACAGATAGAAAAAAAATAATAAAAAAAAGTATTTTTCTAAGTACCGTATATAATTCCATAAGCATTTATTAAAAACTCTTATTTTGACATTACAAACAGACACTTCAATTTTATTTATCTGTATCGATAATCAAGATTTGTTACTTTGAACACTCATCCATTTCCTAGGCGATCTCCAAGAGCACTTCTTGTTTGTTCTTATTTACCGAGCAGTTAAACTTCGGGAAACACACAATAGAACAGATCACTTAAGCAACTTGATTTCTACAATCCATATAGCTAATGGATTTGTCTACATGAAATAACGCTTAATTAATATGTCATTTCCATTCATTGTTTGGATCCTATTAAACGTTTTAACGTCATCTTAAATCTAAAATATTTATCAGTTACAGACTATAAAGTTTCGAAATCTTCATAGCCTGCCTCTTCTAAGCCTGCCTTCATATTCTCCACTATAGCGAAATTGAGAGTTTGGTAATTTTTCTTTTTACGACTATATACAGACTATTTTGTTGATTGGTTTATTACTGATTTTACTTACCTATAACTAAAAATATAAAAATATTAACATTGTATTGGTAGTTCGATTCACTTCAAACGTACAAAAAAAAAACAAAAACAATACTTAATATTTATATTACTTAGTATAGATTTTTTATTATTAGTAATATTACAAATACGAAAGTGTGTTTGTAAGTTACCTTTTATATTTTGATTTTTGTGTAAAGATATTTTTGTTTTATTTATATAAAAAAAAAAAACAATTTTAAAGTATTAATATCAAAATAGTGGTGTTTTCATACTAACTTCGACCTAAAAAGAAAAAAATGTAACCATGAATGTGATGAACTGAAATTTTATTTAAGTAATCTCTTTTTTAGATTCATTTTAAAATTAAGAAAAAATCACTAACATGTTATAATTAGAACGTGTACGTGTTTACAACGTGTTTAAAAGTTCTCTCACCAAGATTTTTAAAATCTTAATAAAACACCTATTCAAATACCTAGATATTTAGAGTTTTTACAATTTATTAAATGAATTCGAATTTAATGATAGTATGCTTAAAACCAGGTCGCGGTAGCTTATCTTTTTTGTTCCTTTGGCTTGAATCGAAGACGAAAGACCGCAGTCGCGAACCTGCTTCGTGAGCCATGCGCACGCGCACTACGAAATATGGCCGCTGCGTTTACGCGCGAAAAATATAGTTATCCTTATAAAAATCAATTTAATTACACAATATTATAAATAAAGTGTTAAATTTTAAATATATTTCATTATAAAGTATTTAAGTGCCAAAGATATTGTTTCAAAATCAATTATGAATCGAAAATGTGTACGAAATTCGTCGGATATATGGTGTTTCTGTGTGTATTAATTAGTTTAAGTGATGGCTTTAAAACGAATTTTAAGACGAAAGTTGATAGCATAAGTGACATTACAAATAATAAGCTTTACAAAAATGTAACGAAATTGGAAAGTCGAGGTCTTTTGCCACACGGTAAGATAATATTTTTTTATATATTAAAATAAAAATAGGTGCAAATTATAAATTGCCATTTCTATAGCATTGAGCAATCTGTGACCAACCTGAATAGTGCCTCAGGCGGGAATCGGATTCGTGACCTCCCTAATTACATGTGCTACCACTTCACCAGACAGGTGCTCATACACCTAACAAGTCGGTATTTATTAAATCAAAAGACCATTTTAAAGTATCATAATTTGATTTGTGTGTTTTTTTTCTTCCTGATCATTTTAACGTTCCGAAAGACCTTGTTGTAGAAGACATCACCTTATCTACATTAGTACCTAAAATATGCAAAACTATAATAAATATCTAATTTGGGTGCTAATGTTAAACAATTTGAAAATATATTGGTTTTGCTATTATTGTGATTTTTACAGTTTTTCTATACATAATTTTATTTCAGGGTTGATATATTTATACAATTTAAATCTATTCGTTTTTAGTAGGTATAATATATTATATTAAAAGACACAAACAAGCACAAATATGCGCGCACACAAGTGCACTATCTATTTCTGCATAATCCGGTGGGACGACAATTCGACACGACCGTTGAGAAATAATGCGCAGGACCGAATAACTGAGATTTTCTTAACAGTTTAACTTTGCCTGGTTCAGGACTCGAACCAAGAACCTCAGGATGTGCACTGTGCAGCCGTACGTGCTAGTAACTCGTTACTCCAAAAAGCAGGAGCAGAAGGGGTACGACTGCCTTAAATTTGTAAATATAAAATTATAACTAACAAAATATGAAGAATCAATATGATCTATAAATAATTAATAATAAATTGAGATACTATAATTAACATTATACACCGCCCATTAGTTTTAGTGCAAATTGCGAGCAAAAATTGATATGATCTTAAAATTTTATTAAGCGATCTGTTACACCTAAGCGTGTGTACACGTCCACGTACGAATAAACCAATCAATAGTAATACGAGTATATTAAGTGATTCCTAGCATTCTGATAGATTTTTATGTGATGCCACTCGATAGCAACATAAACAGAAAAACTTATCTTAGAGTTTACAAACGTATAATCTTTGCGGAAATCGAACCCGCCACTTCTTGTGTACATTATTTATTAGTGACTGTTGTTCAGTTACTATAATTATTATAATCAGTTTGCTTTTGCCCACTGCTGGACCTAGACCTCTCCTATGGCTCTCCACTAAGCTCGATCTTCAGCTCTACACATTCTACCGCTGCCAGCCACTTCACGTATATTGTCGCTCCACCTAACTCCGACTTCGCAAATATCTGATTAGGTATCTATTCTAAATGAAAACCCCCGTTTAGTTATTTTTTCCATTTTAATGCCTGGAAGTCGGTTATATTTTTTTTTAAAGTTTATTTTGTCCATTTTTAGTGTAAATGTAATAAGCAGGTAGTTTATTAGAAGACGTTTTATTAATAACATGTTTGATTAAGCAATTTATTTAAAAAAGTAATTTATTTGTTGATTTTAAAAAAAAACTGCTTGACCGATTTCGATAAAATTTATATGGGACCACCTGGGAAGTATAACCTTTGAAACAAAAAAAAATCCAAATCGGTTCAGGCGTTTTCGAATAATCGGTGAACATACATAAAAAAAAATAGATTCCAACGAATTGAGAACCTCCTCCTTTTTGGAAGTCGGTTAATAATTAAATGTCAAGAATTGTTCCTTCTCAGTATTACTAAAAACTTTATACTGAGAGTATTGACATTGCTATAGCTTCTAAGGGAAAAACGTTTAAAAACTTGTATGTCCATCGTATCGGAACTTGTATGGGGTAACAAAAATAGGGAGAAAGTATGTATGTACGTCATAGCGTAGCGGGATTTTTCACCTAAACTAGTTCAATAGTGTTCAATAGTCGATTCATTCCATTTTTTTCAATAAAAGTTGCTTTTCTCGATCTACCTTTTACGGTGATAAGTGACACTTTGCTTATTGTATTTTATACGTTCTTATCTATACACATAATAAATTTGTAACTGATCGCTGTTTATATATGGAAAATATTTGAGAAAACCTATTATTGGGGGTCTTTATTAACGCAATAGAACTCAAAAATTGATTTCTAGGATTTTTGTCTATTTGTCTGTGCGTTTGTGCGCACTAATCTCAGAAACGGTTTATCCGATTTGGGTGCGATTTTCACTAATGCATTGTGATAAGCTTCATTTAACATTTAGTATTTGTTTTATTTCAATCGGTTCATAAATAAAAAAGTAATGTCAATTTAAAGATCACCTAGAGACGAACCCGAGCGAAGCAAGGTGATTCGCTAGTGATAATAAAAAAATAATAAAATTCTTTTTTTTTTAATTATTGTATAATTTTGTGATTAGTCACTGTCTGTATTTAAGTATGAATTAGAGACGTCAAAAACCTAAGACTCTCACTTGACCAAATTTGCTGTACATTCGAAACGTCGTGAGCAAGAAACTAAAATATGTATAACTGTGAAAAAATCCTAAAAAAATAATTTTATTTGAAATGTCAAAAATTTGCGACAATCTAGAGAAAGTGTTTGATGTTCTTATTCATTTTTCAACATTTTGTTTGTTTTTTTTTTTAATATTGGCCAATTACCCATTACTGGTCGCTGCGCACGCGCATCTAGTTGTTAGTTTATGACACCGGCTTGGCGGCTTTTAAGTAGGTTCTGACATGCAACTTTTGCAACGATGAGTCTCATAGCACTTGATTTAATCTATTTTATTGCGTAGTTTCACTAAACGTATATAATTTTCGAAGAAATCAAATAACGGTATATAAATTTATTTATATACCGTTAATATGTAGGTATTTAAAGTTATATATGTTGTGTAGTATATCAACTATCTAGTATCCATAACACAAGCCTCGTAGAACACTATGGAACTAGATGGTGCTGTGTGGTAATGTCCCAACATATTTATTAAAACAAATTAATAAATAGGCAATTGTATTAATACATGCGTAAAATATCTATATCTCGCAATAAAAAACAATATCCAATCTGAAGCGGTAGTTAGTTTTTCACTATAATAAACTTAGAATTTATGTACCGGAGAGTGACATTGCTTATAATAATGTATTATACTTATGTACGACTCGCTTCGCTCGGGTTCGCCTCTAGAAAAACACCAATAGAGATCTATTAGTTCCCACGGGAACTGTTCATTTTTCCCGGATGAAAAGTAACCTGTTGTTTGACCGGCAGTATATGGTATCAGAATGTTAAATTTTACTAAATTAGGTGCATAAGTTGTATAAGTTATTATAGTTTTTTAACTAACCTACGGGAACTATTTAATTTTCCGGGATAAAAAGTATATAAGATGTTGTCCGGGGATATAAGGTACCACCATGCAAAATTTCATTTAAATTGGTCCAATAGATTCGGAGATTAGCCCGTACGAACAGACAAACAGACAGAGAAACAAATAAATTCAAAAAAATCTGGATTTGTTCTATTTGTCTTCTTACATCCCCCTGGCTCGGTTTTTAGCATTTTTTTACTATGTACAGACATTCGACCTCTACTGTTTTATTATAGTATAGATATAAATTTGTAGAATTATATTTATAAAAAAAATCACAATAACTTACAAATACAATACGATAATTCCGACCTTAAAGTTTTTTCTGAAATTTGTACGAGCTTTAACAGTTAATGTATTCGACATCAAAAAATAATTATGAAAAGATACAAAGGAACCTAATCTATACATATAAAAATCAATTGCTGTTTGTTAGTCTTGGTAAAACTCAAAAACGGCTGAACCGATTTGAATAATTCTTTTTTTGTTTTGTTGAAGGTGTATCGGGGATGGTTTAAATATAAAAAAAAATAGGAAAAACCCATAAGAACAGCTGGAAAGACGAAAAGTTCAGAACTGGTTATTTTGTATGGGAATCACTACTTCAGATTATTTTCAATAGTGGTGGTACTATCTACAACAATACGTCAAGTTTAAGTTAGAAAAAAATAATATATGTATGTATATAACAGTATATAGTCTATCTATTCTATACTAATCGTTAAAACGTACCTAGGCACGAACCCGAATGAAGCGAGGTTGAGTCGCTAGTGTAACACTAAATTTATTAAAATATGCCCAGGATGCCGTTAGGGCTCAAGAAAAGCAGTGGCGGTTGGCTAGTTAATTGATAACAGTGTGTCATGACCAGGCATTGAATATCGGAATTGTTTGCTTTATCTAGTAAACAGCTATTGTTCTAACAAACCAGTAGCTATTCCTATTTTGAAATAAACAAACACGGGAATAGATCATAAATAATTCATCTCACGTATCTCACAGTGGAATTCATGTGTTGGGAGTTAGCTGAAAGTTTGACAGTCTAAGTGAATTTTCCCCATACGTCAGAATCAGTTGAAGAGCCTTAGAGCTTTTTTAATTTAATAATAATATTAATTTAATCTAATATTATGACTTTTTTTGGTTTTGAACTATGTTTAAAACTAATAGAGCTTCTATTATAAATCTTTCACAGTGAAACAGCTGAGCGAATTTGGATAAAATTTAGTAAAAAGATTAGGCTACAACTTGGAGTAGGTAATACATGATAGGTACGTAGGGATGTACGAACAAAGCGAGGGTAAGCCGCTACTATACATATAATAAAATTATAACTGAGTCGAATCTGTACATTAAATATTTTTTGGAAAATCTTATTAAAATAGTCTTTATTATCGATACACAGGCCGAATATATAGTTTTAATTTTTTTTGTGTCCGTCTCTCTGTCTGTCTGGGAAAGCATCACGAGAGAAGCACTGGACAGGGTTTGATGAAATTCGGTATGATAATAGCTAGTTATCCGGGTCAACATATAGGATACTTTTTACTGCGGGAAAATATCTCATCTCAGGGACGAACCCGAGCGGAGCGAGAGTGAGTCGCTAGTTTTACATAAATCTTTAATACAAAATTATTGTACAACGCTGAGTAAACGTAATTTAATAACCAAAAAGCGAATAAATCTTTCAAATTGTCTTATTTATCTTTTTAACATTTTTAAGTTTAAATTAAAAATGTATTACTCAGCAAAACATGCTACTGTTCAAGAGTTTCTTGTTGATGAAATTGCGTGGAATTAAGATAAATGAACTCGTATGTGGGATAGCTATTACGAGTGTGTTGTACAAAGTACTAAAAATACTTTAACTCGACTTTTAAAATGATTTTCGTTTTGTTTCTTATGGATCTTCTTATATTAGAACATTTTGAGGTTGTGATACCTGCTACCTGGTGACAAACTGACTACACTGACTGACTCTTTAAAATACAATGACGATTAAAAATATTGTCAAATTTATTTGAATAATATAAATGATTTTGGTTGGCAATAAGGTACGTATTTTACAGCTTATAACCTTTTTTGTTAACAAAAATGAGTAGGTATATCATTTTGCAGAAATAAAAACAGATAATTATTGTATATACCGTATTCAGCCATTTCTAACGTCCCACTGTTGGTCATGGGTTTTCCTTCAATACGAGGGTGATCAGGCCATAGTCCACCACGCTGGCCAAGTACGGGTCGGCGGACTGAGCACGTCTTTCGAAAACTAGGTACTAGTGCTAGGTTCTCTCAGACATGCAAGTTTCCTCACTATGTTTTCCTTCACCGCAAGACAAGTGGTAATTTTGTTAGAAATGATACGCACATGAAGAACACACATCGAGAAAAACATACATGATGCTCTTCAATAACTACTAACCAAAAAAAAACTTATGACAAACAGAGTAGAAAAAGGCCTATTTTCTTAGGAAGCTATTTAAACCACAAAGGTCCGAAGCAATCTAGAATACTACAATAGTGCAGCCGCGGGAAAAGCTAGTTTATTAATACGTATATCAAAACTTTAAGGTAAAATACAAATCGAACCAAAAGTTTTAATAGTTTTTTCTGTCTGTCTGTTTTAATATGCTTATTTATACCTGCTTTGTTGTACGTTTTTTAACTTAAAAAACTACAACTTCCATTAGTTGAATGAATTCAAAGGCATATCTAGAGATCTTTTTTATTTTTCAGACCTTAGTATATGAAAGCAGTGTACTGGTCACTATGTAAATAAATTATACGCGTGAGAAGTAGCCGGGAGGAACCAGTTAAAATTAATGTCACCAAATTAGCGTTAGTAGATAAATTCGTAACACTTTTACACATTAAATCTGGCAAAGTATATTTTAACAAGTATAAAATCATAAGAAAAGATGAATCAGCAATAAATTATAAGTGTGGAAGAGCCAACCGGTTACAAGGAAACGAGAATGAAATCATATTTTAAAATATTTTCGTAATAAAAAGTTGAGTAAAACAAGTTGGGAAAGACGTTTAATGGAAGCAAGTTCACTATAAAATAATATTATAATGAAGTTGTTCTCAATCACGCTTCATTTGCACATTTCTAGTTGATAGATAATATTATTTAGGATGTTATAGGCGGCGGATTCGATTCTTGTTCACGGCAATTCTTAAATAAATGAAATATATAATAAAAATAAATATGTTGGGACATTAACATACTGCACCATTTAGTTCTATGGTAAGCTACGGGGGTTTATGGGTTTTATGGGTACCAAATAATTAAATAATATAAATTTTTTTAAATATATAAACACCCATGACTGGAGTACAATCATTCGTGCTCATCACACAAATGAATGCCTCCAGCGGGACTCGAACCCACGATCGCTGACACAGCAAGTAGACACTACAAACTGAGCCAAACGTGTCGTCAAATTCTTGGTTTTGATCATGAAAATCTTTAGGTAAGATGAAAGTAAAAAGGTGCCTATTTATAAACAAAATACAAAAAAGTCAAAACGCCTTTAAGAAAGAAGGAAAATAACTCAAAAGGTTTCTATTGCCAATATAGCGACAGTCGGCGAAATCTTTTTAGAGTCGTTGACTTACATTAAAACGTTGTTATTTTTTTATTTATTGTTTGAAAGGTTTTATTATATAGTTTAAAATAGCCAAATCCGTAATGAGTTTTTAAGGAATCCGTGAACATACATACATACATAAAAAATGTTATTTATATAAAATTTGCTTCTTTTAAAAGTGGTGGTGGTATGTTCACTAATTGTCTTAAAATTACCAACACAGGAATATTTCAAAAATAGGTACTCGTAATAAGAAATTCAATTCGTAAGTTTATTAGAAAGTAAAGTTGAATTCAAAGTCAGTGCTCAGAAGCAAATTCATAAATATGAAATGGCTAAGATGGTGTTAATTTAATTTCTGAGTTTTCCAACAACGAATGAAGAGAAAACCTAATATTCTATTTACACGTACATACATACATAAGTGTCAGTGGACTGTTTCTTATGGTAATGGTACAGTAGTAAATAATGTCCCATAAAACGTTTAATAAAGCTATATTAAATGTTTTATTGTTTTATAAACGTTAAAAGTTTCCATCGTTTTGTTTTAGTAGATTTGTTATAATAAAACTTATTTATTTGTCTACATATATAATTATATATGTATGTTGATGTGTAACGTGTGCATTCTAAAATATCCTATTTTGATTAAACTTTTTGTCCTGGCGCAACTAATATAAATGCAAAAGTTTGTATGCGTGTATGTAAGTTTGTTACTCGCTTACGCTGAAACAGACAGACGACGGATGGATTTGTTTGAAATTCATAGACAGATAGACTATATTTACTGATTTTAGTACACAGATGAGTATCTGCGGATGATGAGCATGCTGGAATCAGTATACCATATACTATATACATCCATGGATGCCGAAGAGTAGCATATTTGTCATATAGGCTACTCTTAGGCATCCAGGGACGAACCCGAGCGAAGCAAGGGTATGATGCTTGTATTGGATAATTTTATGTGTTTTATGGTAATGTCGCGCAGGTCATTGTGTTATAGTTTAAGAGCTAAGTCCCCATTATTTTTATTCTTATTAAGCCCCTGTTATATTTTTGTTTCAATAAAAAGAAACGTTTTTAGAATTTTTCTGCAGCTGCTTGTGCGTGGCATATGAATTAATTATGAATGAAAATGTATTAATCTTCCTCATAATAATTATTTTACGTTCAATATTCATACATTTCTCAGTGAGGGTCAAATAAAATGAAAACGATAATAAAAAAAGAATGATCACGATCCGATTACTAGTTTCAGAGAAATGCGTGGATAAACATACACTATACACGTATAAAATTTTGAATATTTGTTTGGAAGCCCTAATAGATTATCATATGTGAATATTTTGTAGTTCCAATAACATTACATACATACGTGTTGAATTGATAACAATAAAATAAGGAAAGTTACACCAACACAACAAACCAATAAAGTAAAAACTGTATAAAGAAAACTATGACAGATATTTAAAGATGCACCTGATTGTAATATAATCGTGATGTTTACAATACGTTGGGCAGATCCTTTGCGAAGGTTTTGGGGTCAATAGGTTATTTATGTAGCGATGCGGAGGGCCTGTGTCTGGTTTTTAGAATATTTTACGTTTGAACATGTGAAAGCGATGGGATGAGCTCATTAACGACTCCATTTGTGTCTGAGTTCGATTTCGGCCGTTTGTTTTGTATTTTATTGAATTTCTGGTTTTTATTGAGACTTTTCATGAATTTTCTCAAAGGAGTTAGATGTTTTTGGAATCTGTCAAATATGTCTATTACATTTGAAGATTTTTGATTGATTTTTGATGAAAAAAAAAGCGTTCATCTCGCTCTTTGCTGCTGTCACAATATGAGAATTGGATTTGAAGTGGCATATGTTTTTTGATCAGTTAAATTATCATTTGATTCTTAATCTTCGACTATGATATACCTCTTGCGTTCGTCATGGTAAGCCAATAAGGCATTTTAGGTATAACTAGACCGTTTAGTATTTGTATCTAGTGTTAATAAAATTGTAAGCCACATGTGAGAATCGAATCGAGAATAGTACCGAGGTAGTACCATTACCAACGACTAACAATCAATATGTTCCACAAAATCGTTTTTTAATGAAATATTGAAATATCTATACATACAATAAAATTCTGAGTCGAATCTGTACATTAAATATTTTTTGAAGAATCTTATTGAAATAGTCATTATTATTGACACAGAGACCGAATCTTTAGTTTTTAGAATTTTTGTTTGTTTGTCTGTCTGTCTGTCCGGCAACGTATCACGAGAAAATCACTGTACAGATTTTAATGAAATTAGGGACGACCCCGAGCGGAGCGAGGGTGAGTCACTAGTTTATTTATATGTAAATGTTAAATATCCTTTACATATGTATTTCTCTCTCACTATAGCACGTACGTACATGGGAAAACTAACGCGAAAAAATCAAGTTTCAATTCAATTCTCAGATGATAATTGACTTTTGTAATAAATTTATTTACTGCTAAGTACAATTACAGCTATCAAGCTTGACCTAAAATGATCCTAACGGTAGGGTTAGGCTGTAAATGCGCTAATGGCTATTGCGTACATTTGTGGGATAAGAGGATGAAGTGTCCATATTTAGTTACCCTCAACGCTTTATAGTGTTAATTGTAATCGTACAAGCTCTCGCCCGTGACTTTGCTTATGTATTGCGATGATTATAATAATATACTGTCACTATCTGCTTTTAAAAATTCATTGAAATTGAATAAACTATACGCATAAAGACATACAATCTAATATGTTTTTTTCATAGTTGCTTGGGTTTTGAAATGTACAAAATACCATGAATAAGCTCAATATGAGATAGTTATTTTGAAATTACTATTAATTTAATCGGTACATTTAATTATTATTATCGAATATATAGTTTTTAGAATTTTTGTCTGTCTGTCTGGAACACATTACAAAAAACCACTGAACAGATTTTGATGAAATTTGGTATGACTATAGCTGGTTATCCGGGTCAACATATAGGATACTTTTTACTTCGGGAAAATATCTCATCTCTGAGAAATCTATACTAACCGTCAAAACTTACCTAGGGACGAACCCGAGCGGAGCGAGGGTGAGTTCCTAGTTAATAAATAAGGATAGTAATTTATAAGTGTTGTCTTTGAACTTACCAACCTAATCAACTTTGGGTTACAATCGATGTTTTATTCAGTTATACTGAATAAGACATGTGTAATAAAGATATTTTAAGCAAAAAAGTGTAATTACATTATGGTAATCAAGTGATTTCGACGTACTTATGCTTTTATTACACGAACACATATGTGTATGAATAAATAACGTGTTGTATTAATTTTATTTTCATATTCATATTATGGTAATATCTGGTTATCTTTTTAGTTTCTTCAACTGGCAGTGTTAACTTAATGGTAACATGCTGGCTTGAATATCCAATTGAAGCGGGTTCAAATCCGAGTCTTGCATTGCAAGATTTCCATGTGCGAATCATTCAGAAACGGTTAAGAAACACCGTCAGGAAACTTGGAAGCTTGAGAAAACTTAAGTAGTTTTTGAAAGTGTTAAATCTGCCAACCCGCACTTGGCCTGGATGGTGGAGTATGGCCCAATTTTCTCTCTATTGAGGATAGGCCTATGCCCGGCAAAGGGCTGAGTTTTTATATCTTATACACTGTCTTTAATTATAACTTGAAAATATCGGCATTGATTCTAGTTAAAAATATGAACTCGTTGATCTGGATAACCAGCTACCATCATATTAAATTTCATCAAAATTCCTCCAGCAGTTTTTCCGTGATTCGGTCACAGATAGACAAAAATCCTAAAAACTATAGATTCGGCCTCTGTATCGATATTGTCTATTTCAATAAGATTTTCCAAAAATATTTAATGTACAGATTCGGCTTAGTTAAAATTTTATTATAGGTACATATGTATAAATGTCAAATATTCGCGTAAATCTAAACAAGCATTAATATTTTACACTTTATCATATACATATGTATGTATATATATTAAAGCTTTAATTTTTTTAGAGTTCATTCAACTTTCAACTAGATACCGCAAAAATGGAAACTTATAGAGCCGGTACGAATTGAGTCAAAATTATATTTTATATGTCATTTATTTTAATTTTTAAAAATGACGGATTGCTGACTTACTTCTGTTTTTTATATACTCACCAGCATTGCCCGCGGCTCCGCCCGCGTTCAGATGACAAAAACCAAATTCTTAGGTTTTACATATTAGTATACTCTTACATTGCAGTTTTTGTATTTTTTCTCACAAATGAGATATTTTCCCGCAGTAAAAAGTATCATATATATTGACCCGGATAACCAGCTACCAACATACCAAATTTCATTAAAATCCATCCAGTGGTTTTTCTGTGATGCGGTAACAGTCAGACAGACAAACAGACAAAAATTCTAAAAACTATAGATTCGGCCTCTGTATCGATAATAATGTTTATTTCAATATGATTTTCCAAAAAATATTTAATGTACAGATTCGGCTTAGTTACAATTTTATTATATGTACCTATAGATTCTGTGCTTTGAATATTCAGAGTTGAATTAACTTGCATGTTAATGTTTTTTACAAGACGTTGATGTTTGCTATGAAAAAACGTGACTGAGCTATACTAATGTATGTTTAATACTGGATATTAGTTCTGATGTGTTTCTATATTATATACTATACAGTTTCGTTTTAACAATACGGGCACACGGGGCACATGTCCAGGGCATAAGTACCTATACATATAGGCCATGCCTAACCACACGAGGGCCCCGAAAAGACAACATTAAAACAAAAGAGAAGAAAAACCGAAGAGGAAAAGAGAAAAAAAAACCCTCAATTTTTAGTTTATATTACACCGCGCTGCACTGTATATATTACACTGCAAATTGCATAAAATTACGTTTCTTACTCAACTTGTTCCCATTGTAGTTCACTTTTTGTATCATCAAGTTTTTTTTGTATTGTAGCTATTTTTTTTTATCATTCTCATTGTTTTACTTTCTAAAAGGGGCCTAAGTTGTTGTGTGCCCCGCATGGCTTAAGACGGTCTTGATACCACATATACGTACATATAATGTACAATCTAGGTATTTGTGTACTTTTCGTCCACATCGAGCCTTTTTAACATCTAAGAGAAACAAGCATACTCACAAACACACGCGCACACAACAAATTTCGCATATCTTACATATCTTTAAACGAGCAATTCTTGTATATATAATCTGAATCTCGGAAACGGCTCCAACGATTTTCATGAAATTTAGTGCACAGAGGGTTTCGGGGGCGATAAATCGATCTAGATTAGTTTTATGTCTGAGAAAACGCGTATTTTCGAGTTTTCATGCAGTTTCCTTTTGCAGTATTCCACGCAAAATGTGGTCGGTAACTTGCACGCTCAGGCATAAGAATCGTGGTCAAGCGGCCAAGGTGCAAGATCAACAATCACAGGTGTCCAGGTTCGAAGCTCGGTCGGTAGTTTTTGCTTTTGTTTTTTTTTTAATATTTATTCAATTTTTTAGTTTTTTTAAAACAAAAGAAAATTGTACTTTAGGCCAAAATCTTCGAGCGAAGCTCTGTAGCCCAGGTACTTTATATTATAGTAGTTAGATTTTAATGACTAATTAAATATTTTTTTAGCTAAATTGGTAGGTAGACAGATCGATTATAATATTTAGATATCGTAAGCCTTTAAAGCTTCAAGTGTCATGACGTCATTTGTCGTGATGTTATTTGAAGCTCGCTACTGTATTACTTTGTCAGCACTTGTAATGTTTAAACACCCACTAAACATGACCGCATGAGGTCAAGGGGTTTCTCTAAAACTGGTTGACTGATTTTAATGAAACTCGTTGTAACGAATTTATTATTATTTCGAATTTATTATATTCAGGTTCGAGTCCCGCTGGCGGCATTCATTTCTGTGATGAGCACGAATGTTTATACACCAGTCATGGGTGTTTATATTTATAATATGTACGTATTTAAAGTTACATATGTGTAGTGTATCAACTATCTGGTATCATTAACACAGGCCTCGTAGCTTACCATGGAACCAGATGATGCTGTGTGTTAATGTCCAAACATATTTATTTATTTATTATTTATAATTAATTTGAACTCGTCATTTACTTATCTCTCTATCAAATGTAGGAATTCTTTATTGACCTACTTGTCGTATCGATTTGAAACTTTGCAAGCGGTAAAATCCGGTTGACAATATAATAATTACAATTTAGATACCATCGAGCTAGTTCGATGATGGGATCAGAAAGTGGATAGTGGAACACTTTAATATTTAATGGCTAATAGTTAGTATCCTTAAATGTCGACTCATCTGACCAGTTGTGACGAATCGAAAGTCTTTTTTGTTTTTTGAAATGTTTGATTTATTATGGATAATTAGCTTGATTCCTCATACAAACTTTCATCTCCATCCTTAAGGGATGATTTCCAGGATAAAAAGTATCCTATGTCCTTCGAAAGGTCTCAAACTACCTTCTTACCAAATTTTATCTAAATCGGTTCAGTACATCCAGAGATTATCCCTTACAACGTCACAAACTCACAATTCACAAACTCATAAACTTTACCTATTTATAATATAAGTATAGATAGATTGACTGTATATATATGAAAAAAAATATCTTATAGAAATATCACTCAATAGGTTACGATGCGGTCGCAGTTCCATACCTACGTGTATGTCGTATTATCTCTTTAACCATTTGTCCAAATTATATGCATTAAAAGGCAAAAGTTTTTTGTTTTAAACATTTTAGACGATAAATTTACTTATTTTGATAAGAATTCATAATTGTTGATAAAAGACCTAAGCGTATCAACAGCGGGAGCGACTTTATTTTATACTATGTATAGATACAAAATTGTACGTATTGGTATAATTTTTCACTTGTGTCAATATTACGTTTCAAATTCTTACTTATTAAACTCTCAATTTATTATGTTCATCGCAATCAGTTCAATGAATTTAACGTGCAAATAAACTCGTGAACATAAATTTACGTATAAATTGTGAGACTTATACCATTTTTATTTTATACAACCTAACCTAAAACTGCGTTTAAAATTTTAAATGCGATATAATTCATGCATACAGAAATATGTATGGATGAAAATATTCAAAACGGGTGCTTTTCATTTTAAAGATGATATTTTATTGGGAAATAATTCGTCGAATCCAGACTGCAGTTAAAGTAAAATCTTCATGTCATAAGTGAATAGTTAAGTGTAGTACAAAAGTTGAAATATTTTAATAACAAGAATTTAAGATCTAGTTGTCGCCATAAACGTTATTTTTATTGATTAAGCTCGCAAATGATAAAAAAACACCGGTTTCGATTACAACGTAAAAGTAATTATTATGGAGATTACTTTAGCATTTACGACACATTGGGTACGGTGCTTGAGACATAGCCATTAAAAAGGACTTTTTTTGGAGTAGTCAAATAAATATATGGGGTACGATACACAAAAAAAACTTTTTTGGAGCAGCCAAATAAATATATGGCGTACGATACACAAAAAAAAATGTTCATAAAATATTTGGGACCTGCGTTTGAAGTTTTGAAGTCAGTTTAATATATGTAGTTCAAAACAAGTCAATCGTTATAATATCTATACATGTCAACTAGCATTCGCCCACGGTTTCTCTCGCCTGTTAGGCACAACGACTTGCGTATGTACATACATACATATATTATTAGTTTATATCATTATATAATAGACTAGCACTGCCCGCGGCTCCGCCCGCGTTTAGATGACCAAAAACCAAATTGTTAGGTTTTACATGTTAGTATACTCTTACATTGCAGTTTTTGTATTTTTTCGCAGAAATGAAATATTTTCCCGCGGTAAAAAGTATCGTATAAGTTGACCCGGATAACCAGTTATCATCATTTCATCAAAATCCTTCCAGTGGTTTTTCCGTGATGCGGTAACAGACAGACAGACAGATAAAAATTCTAAAAACTATAGATTCGGACTCTGTATCGATAATAATGTCTATTTCAATTAGATTTTCCAAAAAATATTTAATGTACAGATTCGGCTTAGTTACAATTTTATTACCTATATGTATAGATATAATAAATAATTATTATAATAAATTAATAAAATATATTACCTAAATAACTAAATTACACATCATATCTCGTAGATGATTATTCGTTTTCACAATAGAAGATTTGCGGCGTGAAAAGCTCTTACTTTCATAGTACGAGTATAATTGGTTCTCTAGTAATGATAGTGAGAATGTGTTCACTCGCCGTGAAACACGAATATGTTTAGTTTCGATCATGTCGAGTTTTCATCACGTTTTTCTTTGCATTCTTTAATATTATCTATGTACATTTGTTAGAATTTTCTGTTTTGTACTTGTTCTGTACTGTCATGGAAATAATATTGTATTGTGCTATTTTGTTATGGTGTTACTGATGTATAGAATGAATTGATATCGTAAAAATATGTATGACATAATACACACATTCAATCCCTGTTACATTTATAACATACCTACTAACATTGGCCGCGGCTCCGCCCGCGTTCAGATGACCAAAAACCAAATTCTTAGGTTTTACAGATTAGTATACTCTTACATTGCAATTTTTGTATTTTTTCTCAGAAATGAGATTTCCCGCAATAAAAAGTATTCCAAAAACAAAATTTCATCAAAATCTGTTCAGTGGTTTTTCCGTGACGCGGTAACAGACAGACAGGCAGACAAAAATTCTAAAAACTATAGATTCGGCTTCTGTATCGATAATAATGTCTATTTCAATAAGATTTTCCAAAAAATATTTAATGTACAGATTCGACTCAGTTAGAATTTTATTATATTTATAACACATATATATACATATATATATATATATATATATATATATATATATATATATATATATATCTATATATACCTATAGTAAAATTCTACAAATCTGTACATTCAATATTTTTTGGAAAATCTTATTGAAATAGTCATTATTATCGATTCATAGGCCGAGTATATGTTTTTAGAATTTATGTCTGCCTGTTTGTCTATCTGTCTAGGAACGCATCACGAGAAAATATTACTATACTTATATACTATACCTATATATACTTTTCACTGCAGGAAAATATCTCTGAGAAATTTATACTAAATTTTAAAAAATATAAGTCGGATTATGCTTTAGTGTTTAGACATTCGTATTCCTTCGAGCTTAATAAAAAATGAAAATAAATTTAAATTCACTAGTTTAATAATAATATTCCAGGACTCTCTTTAAGGCGAGTGAAATTTATACTTCATATAATTTTAAAAATATCTCCATTCTCCAACGTATCCGCCTACATAAGTGATAATAAAATGTGTTATAACAATTGAATGGGAAAAACATAAGCTTGGTCATAAAACGATTTTAACGACGCTCATAAAACACCATACGCTTGAAATACTCATTTTATTTCGGGAAAATTGATGTGAAATTTGATTTTTTTGACAAAATAAAACCTCCCCGGCGGGGAATCGAACCCCGGTCTCCCGCGTGACAGGCGGGGATACTTACCACTATACTACCGTAAAATGAGAATTTAAATATAAGGTTCTAACGGTGTATTCAAATATCTGTGATTTTCCTGTAGCGATAGGAACTTGACATGATTTGTATGGAGCTTGTGTCGTATTTCTATCTCTAGTAAGGACAATCTAATAGATATGTTATTGAAAACCGTAAAATCGATAGGTTATTATGTAAATCTCATCTGCATGAACTTTATTTACTGTTTGGGAGCGTACATGAATATAAAAAATATTGTTTAGTTAGAGAAAGCTTGTTAGTATTTTTATTTACACTATGTACATTACGAGCTGTTGCGGTAAGGTTTTTAATTAAATTTATGAAATGAAATGAAATAAACGTTATTCAATTGTACTTATTACAAGCACTTTTGAATCGTCAATTTAGATTTTAGATTATTTTATTATAAACTAGCGGCTCACCCTTGTTTCGCTCGGGTTCGTCCTTAGGTGTGTTTTAAATAGATGTAAATATGTAGTTATTATCCAGCGTTAGTGATGTAAATTAAAAAAAAACATAATACTTTCCGATGTTTTAATAGTAATACAGCTATTCGCGGCGGAGACAAATCTAACAAATCAAAGATCTTCAAAATCAATAAAAAAAAATTGTATTTGACAACACTATATCTTGTCAATACGGTAAAACTAACCAAAAAAAAAGGGGGACAAACAGAGCAGAAGAAGGATCTAAACTGTTTTGTCTGCCTATTTAAATATATAGATATGAGATTACGTTCTCTTAACACTTGTGAGTATAAATTGAATGCGAAGTTTAATTGGTGATTTAAATTAGCTTCTAAGTTATAGGTCGTTCAGAACTAGGCTTTAACATAGAAATAGGTATTTAGGGAGTTTGGATATCAATCACGCCAAGTATGGGATGTGAATCGCTAAAACATTTCTAACTAAGTGATATTAACGATCTAAACTTTATAACGTTAAGGACATTACATGAGACTTGTACATTGTTCATTGTAATTTGGTACTGAAATAAAAAAATTATGTATAAATAGGCAAAGACAAACCAGTTCAGTACCTTTTTCTCATCTGTTTGTCAACCGATTTTTTTTATTTAGTAGCTGTTGACAAGCTTTAGTGTTTGTTATCAATAAAAAAACATGACTAATTTTGATCACTGGACGATTACTAGTATAAATTAATATATGTTAGTAATTAAGAAAAAATATTGATTAGGAAAAAACCTGTTGACCTACCTTTTAAGTTGGCTATTTATATTCCTACTTTGCTGATTCTTAAGAGACTCACTTTTCACTCCTGAAGAATAGGGAAAGACTGTAAAAGTATAAAATAATGATACTTTTTCATAGCTACCCCTACTCAATGGCCTCTACTAGACATCTGCCTATAAAATAAGCACAGAATATATGACTAGATGAAAACTCAGACCATGAAAAAAGACAAGTGCCAATATATATTGTATATTGGCAATTTTCCTTTCCTTTTTTCATTGATTTTAGTCCCAATCTGGACTTGAACTCATGATCTTCGGTATAGGAAAATATTCTTAAACTGTGTCAGACCTCGTTAGTACAGCACTATAGAAAACTTCCACAAAATTTTAAGTATATCCAATACATTTTGTTTATAAACATTACATTCACCACATAACGTGTCTTAAAGATCTTTAACCCTCTCGCTAGCGACTATCGACTAAACTACTAGTAAATATTCTAACGAACAATAATTTCTCAACCGATCCCTCTAATTTAATATGTATCAAGGATCCATGTCAACACAGTTAAATAGTAATATGGGCATGTCATGACAATTTATCATTGCTAAAGTTTGATGTAAACGGGGTCTAGAAAGTGGAATATACCGTATAATAGAACATGTTCACTGACGCCTTAAAGGCCTAATGTACCCTGTGGCATTCCAAGGCCGTTACATTTATAAAGTAATTTATTAATTATTTGATTTAAACTTGTCTGATTAAAAAAAAGGGTACTGGATTCAGGTATGTATGTTTTATGTGTTACGCGATATCTTAATGATTAGGTTATTGTTTAAGGGTAATTTTATACTATTTCAATGTCGATGCAACTTTTTTGTTACAACGTAATTTATCTACAGCTAATGCCACACTATTGAAAAATTAACATAAATGTTATGCATATTTATGCAAATTTAATCGAAATTCTTAATATTCAAATTCCCATACTACGGAATACCGCAAGTCAGTCGTGATATTTTTTGTACATTTATACCTGTCAAAAGTTGAGAAAAACAACTTTTGACAGGTATAAACGTAAAAAAAGTACATATAGAAACTTTTTTATTTTATTTTTTTTCATTATGGCTTTGGATATTGACAGTTAACTATATAAGTAATGCTAATACAGAGTCAACAGGTCATTTTTTGTGTTTGCTCAATTTTTTGCGACATACATACTCATAATTACTATGCGAGTGTTTAGTATGAAAATGGATTTATAGGATCGTTAACTGACATGAATTGATGAAGTAAGCTCGAGGCTGTGAGAACAGGAAACTGATTTGTTATGAAAACTTCCGTTTATTCATTTATTGGTTTATTAAGCAATAAAAAAAGATTCTGAGTTTGTATATTTTGTATTATATTTTATGTACATTGTACAATGTACATGTTTACAAATGAGACTAATACTTCTGATTAAAGATTTTTAAAACACGTATGGCAACTAGATGGAGTGATATTATCAATTTTACTTTTATTTTGTTGGTAGGAAAGTTCTTTGAAAAAAAAAACGTGTCTGTGTACTTATGTACGCTCATAAGAAGTTATACTTCTTTAGCGTAACAGAACAAAAATTGCTAAAGATTACATCCCGTATGTCACAACTCTCTGTATGTAAAACGAATAATAAATTAATTAAAATAATTAAATTGGGCATATTACAATCATATATTTATAGAATATCATTTATGGAAATATTTGAATTATAATCTTTCCTTAAAGATCTTTAATTAAAGATTATACATCATTTGTCAGACAGTAACAACGGTTACTATGGCAACAAACAGTTATCAGCTAATTTCACCATGTTGCTTTCAGCTAACTTCATCATGTCGCTTTTTGAAAAATTTTTATTTTTTCGAAACGTTTGGAAAAAATTGCTTAAAATTTTTTCCAAACGTTCCAAAAGAAGTGGAACTTTAATAAATATTTTTTAGAAAACAAAACTCAGTTTGTAGTTACCTTAGTTATTGTGCCAGCGGTCGCGGGTTCGAGTCCCGCTGGGGGCATTCATTTGTATGAATAAGCTTGAATGCTTGTACTCCAGTCATGGGTGCTTATATATTTTATAATATGTATGAATTTAAAGTAATATACGTGTAGTGTATCAAGTATCTGGTATCCATAACAAAAGCTTCGTAGTCATACCATGGAACTAGATGACGCTGTGTGTTAATGTCCCAACATATTTATTTATTTAACAAATTCCAAGGAAACAGATCTTATATCTAATTAAATATGTAATTTCTTAGTATAGACGTTTCTACAGACCTGCTCACCCCGTATTCTACTTCAAGCTCGAGGGCAACAGTGTTTTTAGAAATGGGTTTATAATTGATGCGTAGTTTAGGAGGCGGAGTTGAATTTTTTTTGTATAATAATTATATTAAATAAGGGTTTGTTTAAGCTAAAGCGTCTACCGTAATAAAAAACTATATATTATATCAAACATTTACCTCGTTCGGCCCTTTTTAACGTCTACTCAGTGCCGGATTTAACTTTAGTGCCGCCCCTAGGCATAGTGAAAAATGTCTCTCTATTATCGAAATTTGAAATCAAATATTGAAAGTATATTTTTATTTAAATATGCAAAAGAAATAATTATAACTGATTTCAATTTTTCCAAAAATGTACTAGTTCATTTTTTGTAATTATTCATTATTTGAAAAAAATAACGTGAAGAAAAAAATTTTCCCCACCCTCCGAATTTTGCCGCCCCTAAATGTTGGCGCCCTGGGCACTAGTCCCAAATGCTCCTAGTGTCAATCCAGCGCTGGTCCTACTGCTGGGTTCGTGCCTTCCTCGAATTAAAGAATGCCAAATGAGGCCAAAAACAACCACGCAGGTAACGTGGGTTAGCGGACTTCATATTTGACTTGACGACACGTTTCGCTCAGTTTGTAGTGACCCTACTTGCTGTGCCAGCGGTCGCGGGTTCGAGTCCCGCGGGGGGCATTCATTTGTGTGACGAGCACGAATGTTTGTACTCCAGTCATGGTTGTTTATATTTATAATATGTATGTATTTAAAGTTATATTTGTGTAGTATATCAACTATCTGGTATCCATAACACAGGCCTCGTAGCTTACCATGGAACTAAATGGTATTGTGTATTAATGCCCCAACATATTTATTTATTTATATGTCTTCCAAAAAGTCGTTAGGTTCTCAAGCATTTGAGAGTTTCACCGCTTTGCAAGTTTTTCCAAGTGAGCGTATTGCCATTGCACTAACGTTACCAAATGTTAAAAGTTGCAAATCAATCTTAAAAACGTTTTAAAAGACCTCATTAATTTAATTTACAAAAATAACTTTTTGAAAGAGGCCAAATGATAATAAATCTTATTTTTTTTTGTTCTAAAGTGACATTATAAATGAGAAGGGACACACTTTATGATATTTTACGCCGTTTTCCTCAAGATGTAGCAGAGATGATAATCGTTTCGTAGTTGTTAATTCTTTATCCTCCCTTTATCCTGTTAAATTTAATGCGATAATCTAAAGCGGGTGTGTTTTAAAAGACTACTTATTTATACCATTTAAGGGTTAGTTTTCGGAATTAGACTTGTTTAGAGAAAATAATTACTTTTTAGATAATTAGTAATTTTGAGATAATTAGAACATTTTCTTGAATTTTCTATGGAACAACCTTCAAAGTACGTTTTACTTATTAAAAAAAAAGAAATATGATAATAGATTCATTGAAGACATAACAAAAAATATTATAACCAAACTGAGTATCCCATTAATATTATAAATACGAAAGTTTGGATGGATGTTTGTCATGACGCCAGAGCGTCTGAACGGATCTGGATGAAATTTGGCAAAAAGATAGATTATTGTCTGGAATGGCACATAGATTACTTTTTATTCTAGAAAAATGTACGGTTCCCGTGGGATAGATGTTTTTGTTTTTCACTAGGGACGGACCCACAGCGAAGCGAGGATGAGTCGCTAGTCTTATGTATGTTTAAGGAAAAGAACGTTGTTACGAAATAGAAATTTTCCATAATATATGCCGTTATTAATTTTTAGGCAAACAAAAACAGCATGTAAAAATCTATAAATATTAATTTAGTATGTTTACTATACAGATAATATTTTTAATTTCTATAACATGATATGAATAATACTTCTGTAGAACAGTGGCGTTTGATTTATTTTAGGTACTTACCATGCTTATAATACGAAAATGATAAATTATTGGTTCTAACCGAAAAATAAGTCACAAAGATGTTAAAATCACATTAAAACTAATTATTTCTTACGTAGAAAAGTGACTTTTGATTAAAATATCATAATCCATACTAATATTATAAATGTGAAAGTGTGTTTGCTTGTTTGTTTGTCCTTCTTTCACGTCGAAATGGAGTAACGGATTGGCGTAATCTTTAGTGTGGAGATAGTTGGAGGGCTGGAGAGTGACATAAGCTACTTTTTACCCCGGAAGTTTACCTAATTCCCACGGGAAAATACTTTATAATACAATCCAAAAAAATATTTTTGACCAGATATAAAAATAAATTCTCTTCAATAAAAATAAATAAATACCTGTTTTAGCATTTTTTGAAATTCATCCTATAAGGGGTAAAATTGAGGATGAAAGTTTGTATGAAACTACCTTTTTAGAGATTTTTTTGTAGTTTAAGCGCGAGCGAAGCCGCGCGTTCTGCTAGTATGTTTATATATAAAGAACCATAAAAACCGTTTACTAAAGAAGTAGAAATCACGTATACTTAAAATAGTGTATAAACCTGGTTTTAGCCTCGTTTTTTGAATACTGTTAAAAAAATACATAATTACATACATATAAAGAAACATTGGCGAGAAAATATGGCTTGTTTTTGGCATGTTAACATAAAATTAAAGAAGACTCGAAGTAAATCAAGTTTTGCATTAAGGACGAGCACAACGGGACATCAGGAAAAGCTGACAGTGGTAACGATTCAAGAAATTTATCGAAAATTTACATTTGGGTAATGCGTGGGCGAAAGTGATAATAAATATTAAAGTACAAAGTATGGGAAAGCTTTTTTCCCGTATAAAAAAAGTCGCATTAGTGTCTCCATTCATTTCTCTTATGTCAGGTGAAACGTTCTTTTTATTATGATTTTTTCGCTTGAATATAAAGTATGAAATAAAATTTTCTTTTATGTAGCTGGTGTGAATTTCGTACTCAAATGGTTTATACGAAATTTGATATTATTAAACCTATGCTTTCTTCTGTCCGTTCCTATGTTTTTTTCTAACTTTGAAGGACTGTCTTTGAATCTTTGAATTTATTGATGTCTAAAGTAAGTGGCTAAAACTGTCATACTCGTATATGTAATTATTTTTAAGCAAAAATGTACATCGAGTACATACGAGTATATTAAAATCGTCTAGTAGCAGAAATTCGTCTATTATCATTATTGAAAATTTGAGGAAAACATACTACATTATTAGAATTTACCTATCTATATAACAAAAACTGTTTCTAATTTTTTTACTGTTAACTCGTCACTAGTTACTAAACAAAAAAAAAAAAGGAAATCGGTTGACAAACAGAGAAGAAAAGGTACTGAAGTATTTGTCATTGCCTATTTTTATATAGAACTAGCATTGCCCGCGGCTCCGCCCGCGTTCAGATGACCAAAAACTAAATTCTTAGGTGTTACATATTAGTATACTCTTACATTGCAGTTTTTGTATTTTTCCTCAGAAATAAGATATTTTCCCGCGGTAAAAAGTATCCTAGGATCGCGCGCTACATCGCCCGGTTTATATAGCTTGAGCAGGCGGTCGAGCGATGCGGGGCAGAGGGGATGGACTCGCCGTAGGCATCTCAATGCTCGCCAAGCATTAAAAATGTTTCGCTACTAATTACTTCTAACAACGATATCTCAAAAACTATTCATCTGATTGATTTAGTGTAAAGAGCAATTTTAATCTGCATTAAATGACTAAGCTAACTAAAATATTCATTTGGATAAGGATTAATACCGAACTAAAGAAAATAACTTTGAAAATAACGTAATGTTTTTAATTAAAAATGTTAACATAAAAGTGGTTATTGTAAGTCAACCGTAAGAGATAGAGATATGCTATCGCGGACTTTTTTGTAGCATTTTTATAGATTTTGAATTCTCTAGTACATTACTTAACTGTATCTTTGCTAGTTTACGCGGCGTTCGCGTGGAAAGTTCCCATTTGGCGAGATTTTTTGCGACCTCTTCAACATTTGTCGCCGTATTTCAGCTAATTTACATAAAAGCATAATAAATTATATACCTAAACCTTCCTCAAGAATTACTCTTTCTATTGTTGAAAACCGTATAAAAATCCGTTCAGTAGTTTTCGAGTTTATCGCGTTCAGACAGACAGGAGGACAGACAGGAGGACAGACAGGAGGACAGAAAGACGCGGCCGGGGGACTTATTTTTATAATAAGTATAGATTTTGTTTTGAAATTTATGTGGAACCCTTAGTAGTACATTGAACCCCTAAATGCCTAGGGGTTCAATGTACTTTCTCCTTTTTCTTCTCCTTAACCTCCGGAAATTGTTACTAAGAAATTACTGGCAGGAAAACTTGTAACTTAACTTGCCTCGACCGAGACTTGAACTCAGGACCTTCGAATTTACAACCGTATATGCTACACCGAGGATGTTAGAGATGTTGGAATTATGACGAATTTCAATAAAATATACTATTTTATGTCACGATATATGTATTGCGATTTACACTTGATTGGTTGTTTTCATCTTCACATATTTTCCTAACTAGGGTCGGCAAAAAAGGTTTTTTAAACTTTTTTTTTATTGATTTGTCTTTAATTCAATATCAGAGCAACGATTGACGTCATGTTTTGCTTACAATTTACTCTAGGCCTGAAAGCTTTTTTGGGGCAAAATATTTCTGTCTTACAAAAGGCAGAATTTCTGTAAATACAAAATACCTACAGATATTAAATAGGCGATGAAAAACAAAACGTAGGCTCTATGGAATCGTCATTTATTGGATTAAATTTTATATGTAAGTTGATGTTAGAGTTTATGTTTGTATTGCTATCGGGCTTATTGCTGCATATAGTACAGTGGTAACGCATTCGCTTAGGAAACCAAGTGAAGTGGGTTTAAATTCGTGCTAGCTATAATATTTTAAGCATGAACATCTAATAAGTAAATATGATTAGGTATGAACTCTAATTATAGTTAAAATATTATTACGTATCGAAACATATTTGATTTGCTTTGCTCCGGCTGTCACCGACTTTGAAAATATCTGATTAGGTATCTATTCTAAATAAAAACCCCCGTTTGGTTATTTTCTACATTTTAGTGCCTGGAAGTTGGTTTTTTTTAAATTGCGTAGTTGCGAGTATATTGCTTTAGCACGACCAGGATAATCGGGTTTACATTAGTTTAAGAACACTGCAACGGGTTGACCAAAACCTCTAGTGGGTGAACCAAATGTATAAATTAGTATGAAAGAGTCATGAAATTTTTTCCACAAAAACTGTTTAGATTATACGAGTATAGCAACTAGCAGAACCCGCGGCTTCGCCCGCGTTCAATATGTTTTATAGCGAATCACCCTCGTTCCGCTCAGGTCCATCCCTATGTATTTATATAATTTATATAGTTTTACAATGTATGGAAGTCTGCCCGATTTGATGATATTTATGATTACTGCTCCGCTCCCTTGGGTAGTAGCATGATGATATATAGCCTATACCCTTCCTCAATAAACGGGCTATCTAATGTAAAAAGAATCTTTCAAATCGGATTAGTAGTTCCTGAGATTAGCGCGGTCAAACAAACAAACAAACTCTGCCACCTTATAATATTATTGTAGAAGTATAGAAGATAATACTAAACAAATAGTGTACATGTAATAAAGAAGCCGACAGTAATCAAAGTCCGGTTAAAACTAACAGTCATATAAACTCGACCATGAAATTTAACGGTTGTATATTTTTTATTAAAACGTTACGGTGAAAGTGAAATGGACTTCTGACTTTGACCTCGAATAAATGAAAATAAAAAAGCACCTAATAGATGGAGATTTTCCATTATGTTTTTTTTGTACTATTTTCTTGTTCACTCGTGTGTTGCTTTCATTATTTATTTCATATTTAATAAATAATAAACTTCATCCATTGCTTTCAATTTGCTTTATGAAATGTTAAAAGTGAACTCGGCTAATAAAGTATTATCTATACATATAATAAAATTCTAACTGAGTTGAATCTAATAAATTCTTCTTGAAATAGTCATTATTATCGATACAGAGGCCGAATCTATAGTTTTAAATTTTTTGGCAGTCTGTCTGTCCGAGAACGCATCACGAAAAAACTACTTGACAGATTTTGATGAAATTTGGTATGATGATGGCTTATCTGGGTATTTAGGATACTTTTTACTTTGGAAAAATATGTCATCTCTGAGAAATCTATCTAACCTTAAAATTACGAACCCGAGCAGAGAAAGGGTGAGTCGCTAGTTTATCTATCAAATATTATTTATCTATAATATATTCTCAATGTAATTTATATTTTCATATCACTATAATTACTATAAACAATTAAAACTAGTTTTTATGTGCATGGAAAATACCGGGAAAAAATTAATAATTGCGCCATTTTTCGCATCTTGTCAAAGTTGCTATATGCATAAATTAAATTATGAACAAAATGTAAATAGCGCTAATAGTGTAATCTATACATATAATAAAATTCTAACTAAGTCAAATCTGTACATTAAATATTTTTTGGGAAATCTAATTGAAATAGACATTATTATCGATACAGAGTCCGAATCTATAGTTTTTAGAATTTTTGTTTGTCTGTCTTTCTGTCTGTCTATCTGTCTGTCTGTTACCGCATCACGAGAAAACCACTGGACAGATTTTGATGAAATTTGGTATAATGATAGCTGGTTATCCGGGTCAACATATAGGATACTTTTTACCGCGGGAAAATATATCATTTCTGAGAAAAAATACAAAAACACAAAAACTGCATTGTAAGAGTATACTAATATGTAAAATCTAAGAATTTGGTTTTTGGTTATCTGAACGCGGGCGGAGCCGCGGGCAATGCTAGTGAAATAATATAATGGTAATAGTAAGATATTTACGGTATTTTTATTAAAAAAAAAACACATTCCCTGTTTATTGTGGATTTTTAAAGTAAAAATAAAATTTGTTTAGCATATTGGGCACGAAGTCCAATCACGTGTAAACTCAAGAGCTTTAAATATTGTATTATATTTTTTTATTCGAATAGAATTTGAATTGGCTGTTTTAAGATGGCGTTGAAAAATATTTTTATATTTTTTTCTTTTTTACCATATTTTAATATTTAAAAATCTAAAATTAAATAAACCTACAAAAGTACACTTATACTCACTTGATAAATAAATTGGTTCTATGTTTCATAGATTATTACAATCAAAGTAATTAAATACTTTTCTAATAATACTTCTGAAAGGCAGTGGTGGTCCAGTGGTTGCGCGTTCGCTTGGGAAACCGAGTGTAGCGAGTTCAAATCTCGGATCTCACACCTCTGATATTATTATGTGCGAATCATTTGCCATCATTTTGATTACCACTTGTTTTACGGTAAAGAAAAACATCGTGAGAAAACCTGCATGTCTGAGAAAACCTAGCAAGATTTCGTAAAGACACGTGGAGTTCGCCAACCCGCACTTGGCCAACGTGGTGGGCTATGGCCTGACGCCCCTTGCATTCAAGGGAGGCCCGCGCCCAGCAGTGGGATAGTCAAAAAGGGTTGAATATACTTTTTCTGAAATATAAAGTAATAATATAAAATACAAAAACAGTTCTATTTTCCATCGTCGTTACACAAAGAAATGATAAATAGAGTTTTTCACTTTCCTTGAAGGTACTTGCATTACAAGATGGGAACAACTTATATCGCTAGTATATTCATTTACTTTTTTCAAATCTTATAATATTACTAGCGACTCAACCTCGCCTCGCTCGAGTTCGTCCTTTCTTACGTTTTAACGTTTAGTACAGATTTCCCAGAGATGAGATATGTTCCCGCAGTAAGAAGTATCCTATATGTTGACCCGGATAACCATAAATAAACCGTGGAGGTTGATCGTTTTAATTTTAAGTCTAATATAGCTGTGCTGCCAATATACATATTTATTTTTTTATTTTAGTTATTTTAGGGAAACAAACAGTATTACAGAACATACAATTTATAATTAAAAATATAAACATTTACCAATTAAGTTTTCACAAATAAGAAACACATAATTAGAGCCAAAAATATTGACAAAGTACACACTCGTATATACTGTAAACACAATTCAAAGTATATAAAAAATATTATAGCCTGATTCCCCATACAAACTTTTATCCCCATTTTCAACCCTTAAAGGATAATTTCCGGGATAAAAAGTAGCCTACGTCCTTCTCAGCTTCTCAAACTATCTTTTTACCAAATATCATCTAAATCGGTTCAGTAGATCCAGAGATTAACCCCTACAACGTCACAAACTCAAAAACTCACAATATCACAAACTCACAAACTTTACCTCTTTATAATATAGTATATATATGATAATTACTGGACTATGTTATCGATTGCTTTTTTTAAATTTATAATAGACTAGCATTGCCCGCAACTCTGCCCGCGTTCAGATGACCAAAAACCAAATTCTTAGATTTTACATAATATTTTCTTAGATTTACGCGAATGTTTGACATTATTAAATAAAACTATCTTTTCGGATTATTTCGCGGATTTATTTTGATTTTTGGTTCCCGACGTTTCGAATGCTTTACAGCATCCATGGTCACGGGAGAGACTGAGGTGTTACATGTCTCGAAGGTATAGTTGTTACAGACAGCCTACCCATTATTTTATAATTACATTACAATATTTTTTAACTTTAAACATTTTTATAATTTTATAATTTTAATTATAATAATAATAATAATAATAATATTCTTTATTGTACACCAAAAATAGATATAAAATAAAATAAAAAAAAACAACACAAAGAAAAGATGCACAGCAGGCGGCCTTATCGCTGGAAGCGATCTCTTCCAGGCAACCTTGAGGTGGAGGAGTAAATGTTCATAAAAACGGTAGGCGGTGTACTTGCTTTAATACGATTATTATATATAAATACTTATAGATAAATATATATATACATACATACATACATACATACATACATACATACATACATACATACATACATACATACATACATACATACATACATACATACATACATACATACATACATACATTCATACATACTTATATGCGTAAAATTTACACACACACATAAAAAAGAAAAAATCAATCAAATAGTAAATAGAATTAGATACTAGAAGATAATAGAGCAAATAATAATAACGATGATATTAGGGGAAAGGACTAAGGGAAAGACTTAAAGAGACATATAATAATCTTTTAATAACTTTTTAAATTTATCTAAGCTTTTGGCAGATCTAATGCTTAAAGGAATAGAATTCCACAATCGAGCAGCTTTTACTGTAAAAGAATTTGTGAAGAAACAGGAAGAGTGAGTAGGAATTTTAAGAAGGAAATTTTGAGCAGAGCGAAGTGATCGAGCATGGGAACCATCCAGAAACTCAAAACGCTCTTTCAGGTAAATAGGAGTTGAAGGGTTAAACAGCACGCAGTAGAGAAGATGAAGAATATGAGTATTCCTGCGGAATCGGATTGGGAGCCACTTGAGCTTTTTACGAAATTGAGAAACATGGTCATATTTTCTAAGGCCAAAAATAAACCGTATACAAAGATTTTGGAGTCGCTCAAGTTTATTCAAGTGCTCCTCTTTGATGTCGAGATAACAAATGTCAGCATAATCAAGAATCGGTAGTAGGAGTGAATTTGCTAGCGCAATTTTGGTAGGTATCGGAAGGAAATTTCGCAATCTGCGAAGAGAAGCAATCGCTCCAAACATCTTCCGGCTCAGTTCACTCACTTGCGGATCCCATGACAGGTGTTGATCAATAAGTAAACCCAGATTTTTAACTTTTTCCTGAAAAGGAATCTTAACACCATCTAGCGATATTTCTGGTATTTGTACAGTTTTAATTTTTGACAACATTCTTTGACTGCCAATAATAATTGCCTGCGATTTCGTTGCGTTTAAGTTAAGGCCGTACGATTTACCCCATGTAGCTATAGAGGAGAGGTCTTTGTTAATATTTTCTATTGTTTGTGGTAAATCAGCCACAGGTGTCACGGCATAAATTTGCAAATCGTCTGCATATAGGTGGTAGTGAGAAGAAATTTGGAGACAAATAGTATTAATAAAAACTGAAAATAAGAGAGGAGACAACACGCCACCTTGTGGAACACCGGCAGTAACTTTGCACCAATCGGAGTAAGAATCTTCAATCCGAACTCGTTGCCGGCGATCGCACAAGTAAGAACGAAACCAGTCAACAACCTCAGGAGATATGTTTAGAGAAGATATAATGGCAAGCAAGATGTCAAAGTCCACCGTATTAAAAGCATTACTAAAATCTAGTAGAACCATCACAGTAAGTCTTTGATGGTCCATACCTTTCCTGATATCATCTGTTATTTTGACTAAAGCCGTAGTCGTACTATGATTAGGACGGAAACCAGATTGAAAGGAATTTAAAAGATTATGTTTGTAGAGGAAAGCACTCAATTGCTGGTGAACCAATCGTTCGAGTACTTTTGACAGAAAAGGAAGAATAGAAATAGGACGATAATCAGTAAAAGAAGATGGACTAGATATTTTAGGAAGAGGAAAGATTTGCCCATCTTTCCAGGAAGAAGGAAATTGATTGAAATTAATTGAAGAATTTAAAATGGTAGTAATAATAGGAACAATATAGTCAAGAACGGGAAGAATCATTTTACGGCTTATACAGTCTGCCCCAACCGCATCAGATTTTATTGCCATAATATTTCTCTTAACATCACTTTCGGAAAATTGACTAAAAGTAAAACGAGGAAAATCAGGAGTAGGTAAAGTTGAAAGATAGTTGAGTGTGTTTAATTTATTTGTACTATTAACAGTAGTAGAAGAAGAGAAATGCTGATTTATCAGATTTAAATTTATATTGTGCGGATTTATATTTTGCTTAGATTTGCCTACTCCAAGGGATTTGAGAAACTTCCACATTTTATTTAGATCATCCTCTTCGATGATAGATTTATAGATATGGCGTCGTTGACTATCCCTACACACTATATTGCAACGATTGCGAGCCTTAATATATTTGGCCTTATTGTCATCATTAGGATTAGATACGTACTTTGACTTCGCTACAAATTTTTTTCCTTGGAGTTTTTTGATTTCAGGAGTAAGCCACGGAGCCGGAAGATGCTTCATACGAACAGGGCGAACCGGAGCATGGATGTCATATAGTTGGGTTAACAGCGAATTAAATATTGATACTTGCTCATCAACTGTGCTTGCATTAAAAACAGCCGACCAGTCGATATTTTCAGCATCTGCGTGTAATCTATCTAAATTGATACCACTAAAATTGCGCTGCAGAAGGATTCTCGATTTTGCTTTTGGCGGTTTTAATTTATAAGATAAATATATAAGATCATGGTAAGAAAATGGGGCAGAGCACTGGCCATGTTTTGCAACAAGGTCGGTGGAAGATACAAAGATTAGGTCAAGAAGAGAAGGTACGCAATTTGGAAATCTATGAGTAGGATTTAGTGGGAGAATATTTAAATCGGCTGCATTTATAAGAGAACAAAGACGATTAGCTCTATGATCATTTTTCTGAAGACACGTGTTGAAATCACCCATCAACAAAGTGTGATGTGTAATTATAATTGAATATGGAAAAATATTTATTTCATTTTTGCAAATTACAATTTTAAAAATATTAATTAGTAATCTATATTTAGTGTTGCCATTATTATATTTATAACCATAAAGAAAAATATAAAATATAGTATTAATTATTTAAGCCATATAATTGTTCTATGTGTAATTTAAAAAGTTAAAATTAATTAAGGATAATAATTTTAATTTAGTTTACTATTATTTAAAAACAAATTACTAAGCAACACTATTAATATATACTTTTACAAATGAAAAAATGAAAAATATTAATCTGATAAGCTGTCATTTTGATCTACACAGTATGAACTTACTACATCTGCCTGTCTGTTATGTTTATATTTATTATTTGATTTTATTATATTAATAACAGGATCCCATGACGATGGTAGTACCCAGCCATCTTCCCTATTGAAATTAGGATGTTTTTTAATTTCTATGGCTTCTCGAATCATTCTAGGGCGATATCGGTTTTCTTTCGCCAGGATTTGAGGTCTATCGAAACGAATATAATGGCTTGGGCGGTCCTGGCTATGTTTGCAGACAGCAGATGTTGTATTGCGACGGTGCTTCACATCAGCTATGTGTTCTTTGACCCGGGTTCTAATGGATCGCTTTGTTTGTCCAATGTAAGAGAGCCCACAATCACAATCAAGCTTGTAAACTCCTGCATCTTGTAGAGGGATGTGGCACTTAAATGTGGGTAAAAATGTTTAAAGTTAAAAAATATTGTAATGTAATTGGTGCAACTTTCATTTTGTTAATTGTGGGTAGGCTGTCTGTAACAACTATACATTCAAGACATGTAACACCTCAGTCTCTCCCGTGACCATGGATGCTGTAAAGCATTCGAAACGTCGGGAACCAAAAATCAAAATAAATCCGCGAAATAATCCGAAAAGATAGTTTTATTTAATAATTCTTAGATTTTACATATTAGTATACTCTTACATTGCAGTTTTTGTATTTTTTCTCAGAAATGATATATTTTCCCGCGGTAAAAAGTATCCTATATGTTGACCCGGATAACCAGCTATCACCATACCAAATTTCATCAAAATCCCTCCAGTGGGATTTCTGTGATGTGGTAACAAACATACAGACAGACAGGCAAAATTTCTAAAAACTATAGATTCGGTCTCTGTATCGATAATAATGTATATTTCAATAAGATTTTCCAAAAAATATTTAATGTACAGATTCGGCTTAGTTACAACTTTATTATATGTATAGAATAGAATATATTTAGAACAATAATGTAATAGAATATTATAATATCTCATGTTTACTTATAATTTTATCTTGAGTTTAATTTACACATCAGCAGATACTGATTTAATTTAAAAGCTTTTAAAACATTACATTTTCAGTGAACATCTTTTCTCAACTTGACTGAATAAGTGTCACCCTCAAGTTGTTTTATGTGGTTAATTAAAAAAGTTGAGAACAAAAAGGCGTATATTAAAGAAAAATTACTTCGAACTTTTACTTTAAATGGGAATGTTTGTATAGGTATATGTGTATGTTTGTCACATCAAATGGCTGGACGAATTTGGAAGAAATTGCCAAAAGATTGGAGTTGCCTGTATATAATACCAGCGACTAACCCTCGCTTAGCTCGGGTTCGCGTCTAGAATAATAGAAACAAATTATCCCACGGGAACTGTACATTTTTCCGGGATAAAAAGTAGCTTATATGCTATTCCAAACTATAATCTATCTTTGTGCCAAATTTCATCCAGATTAATTCGGCCGTTCTGGCGTAATTGAGTAACAAACATCCAAACTCACATCTATACTTTCACATTTATAATATAAAGTAAGATTAAATAGTAAGATAGTAGGTTTGTACTTAAGGCACCAGAGCAAGAAGTAAGTCGCTAGTATAAATATGTATATATATATATATATATATATATATATATATATATATATATATATATATATATATATATATATATAGATTAAAAATATCTGTCCGTCTATGAAACTTGTATCCATGACAACTAACAAGCACCCAGCCATGAATAAAAAATGAAAAACAATGTACTCGTAGCATTCGTGCCGCGTCCTTAATTAACTTTTCAACGTCTGGTTTTTGCTCCAACAAATCTATTCAAGTCGATACATAAATTGGATTGTGGTATCGTGAACTTGAAGATATTTTCGCTATGTATACGCAGTAACGGTGTTATTTTAAAATGATTAATTAACTTATGATAGGTACTAATTGCGAGAAAGCTTGAAAAAGTTTTAATCTATCTATACGTATAATAAAAGTGTAACTGAGTGTTGTCTGTACATGGAAGATATATGGGAAACACTATTATTGGTTTCGGGGTTTTATCGCGTGTTCTTTGTTATGTCCAATTAAAAGACGTAACAACTTTACAAACCGATTAATTTAATTACTTTATACAATGTCTATTATTATCATGAGTAGGGGACTGTCGGGGCACCCGCGAATCTAACGACTGAATTACAACGCGGCCATGCTCAAGACGCGGGCGCGGGCGCATATTTGCTGACCCGGCTCCCGATATTACGTCGCCGCAACCAAAACCGCTCACTCCGTTGTAGACATTGACCCCATATTGGGGCTCTTTATTAACACAATAGACATTAAAACAATGATTTTTAGAATTTTTGTTTGTTTTTTTTTCATGTTGGGGCATTAACACAGCGCCATCTAGTCCCATGGTAAGCTACGAGGCTTGCGATATGAATACCAGATAGTTGATACACTACACGTATATAACTTTATACACATGTAACATTTTATAAATATAAACAAATACCTATGACTGGAATACAAACATTCGTGCTCAACACACAAATGAATGCCCCCAGCGGGACTCGAACCCGCGACCGCTGGCACAGCAAGTACGATCACTACAAACTGAGCCAAACGTGTTGTATTTAATGTGACGTAGCGTGACCTAAATCAATTCATTTCTTCCTACTTCGTACAGATAGCAAATGTATTTAGTGTTGTACCGTACAGGAAAATACATTCAAATAGGTTAAGGTAAAAAGTAAGCACCTCCTTATCTCGAGTAAGGAAATATCGGGCATAATGTATAGAAGCATCACAAAAGCAGTTTCGAGTGAAATTTTTACAAAAGAGCCGTCGCGTGAATGTGCTATTTAAAATAGGTTACTCGGTTTAGTGTATAGCAAATATGATATTCTGTACAAGATTCCAGAATATCGATATTGTGTCGTTGGTCTCTAGACGAATTTTTCTAGTTTTAACAGCGTATTATGCATATATCTAATATGTAAGTACTAACATAGAATATAAGCACTTTGTATACTAACAAAATATGAGTCTAAGTTACTTGAAATAAAATTTATTATTATATTATATTACTATAATACTTTCTAAGATTTACAAATCCGCGAATAAAACCGAAAAGATTGTTTTATTTAAAATGGCATATCAAGCAATTGTCTTTGTACAGTTTAAATATCTTTAAAATATTTATTTAAGTATTGTCTTTTAAATTAATCAATTTTCATCATTCATTCATTCAACACTTTTTAACGTCCCAATACTGAGCATGGACTCCCTTCAATACAGACCGATCAAGCATATCCATGCATAGTCCACCATACCAATCGGTGCGGATTGACGGACTTCACATAGCTTTCCAAAACTTGTTAGCTTCTCTCAGAAATGAAGTTTTCTTCACGATGTTAATCTTTACCGAAAGACAAGTGCTAATCATGTTGGGAATGATTTGCACATGAAAATATCAGAGGTGCAAGACCTGGGATTTGAACACGCTTCATATGGATTTCCAAGCAAGCGCGTTACCACTGGTCTACATACTACCTGCCTCAAATAAATTAAATAAGTCCGCGATTAATTATATATTAAGTTACCGCAATAGGCTTATATCTTATTAGATCTGACAATAATCCTTTATGTAAGATTCACATCGTCTCGTCCATTGCTGAGTCACAAAGGGGAAAATTAAAACACAAAAACTTACTTTTGCTTCTTAACTGTATACTAATCAAAAATTTAATATTTTCTAAAACATAATATTCAATAATTTACAAAATAATTTCTTTTATGAAAGTATTTTCTTTTATTAAAATTTAAACATAGATTTTGATACGAAACATTACGGTATCAAGGGACCATTTCTTAATATCACGAGACTATGTTAGACGGTGTTATTATTTTTCACAATATTTGCTTCCCAAGAGACTGGAAAGGAGTAAAAATATTGAAAAGTTGCTTCAACAGCAATTTTATAAACCATTCAATCAGTTTTAAAGAAAAAATAAATCTTCTTCGGTAAAAGTTGTAAAAGATTCTAAATGTGGATCGTAAGCTCGTAAGCCACAACTTCGTTCTCGAGGTACACCTTTTTAGTAAAGTTCGAACAAATTCATTACTTTGAAAACATAAACTTAGTTTATTTACTTTTTACAAGTTTTCTTTGCTTTTAAAAAAATAACGTTTTTCTTTCTTTATTATGAAGAGAGATACACGTTATTTTAAATTATTTTGAACGAGTACTTATCTTAGATACATATAATAAAATTGTAACAAAGCCGGAATCTGTACATTAAATATTTTTTGGAAAATCTTATTGAAATAAACATTATTATCGATACAGAGGCCGAATCTGTAGTTTTTAGATTTTTTGTCTGTCTGTCTGTCTGTTACCGCATCACGGAAAAACCACTGGGGGGATTTTGATGAAATTTTGTATGATGATAGCTGGTTATCCGGGTCAACATATAGGGTACTTTTTACCGCGGGAAAATATCTCATTTCTGAGAAAAAATACAAAACTGTAACGTAAGAGTATACTAATATGTAAAACCTAAGAATTTGGTTTTTGGTCATCTGAACGCGGGCGGAGCCGCGGGTAATGCTAGTTATAAATACAAAAAGCACATAAGGACACACCCAAGGAGAATAGGTACCTGATGGCAAGTCGCTAATCAAACATAATCTAAGGAAAACATGAACAATTTACGCCCAATTTATTTGCAAAATTGTAAAAGCACGTAACCTTCTTAGAATAAAAAAGACATTCGCCTATAATACTCGAGACGTGGCTCGAGGCAGCGTATGCACTATTTTTCTCTATACTTATTTTTCTTGTTAGTCATGCATAGACTGTTTGTACTCAGAGGCCACAATAAAATATTATTTTTACTTTTATTTTATTTTTTAATTTCAGAATTAAATTCATCGAAGTATGTAATTAAAATATTTCTCGTCCTGATTCATATTAAAGCTTGTAAAATAAATATAACACCTCCAGGTATTTTTTCAGAAATTCATTAATTTTCTAAGAAATCTATTGTTAACTGTAACGCCGACGTGACCGCGGTCGTTGAGGGACTAATATGTGATATAATATTCCTTTATAATTTCACTTAAGTTTTTAAAATTGTTTGAAACTAGACGTTATTTTATCGAATAGTCTAATAAAAATTACATATCGTCTACGATACAATATAATATAATAAATACACATATCAGCGAAGAATTTACTTTTTTATTTTGACTGTAACAAGTTCTGTTCTAATAATAAAATACTCCACGAGCTCTATCACAAAGTAGTCTGTGACACACGACGAGCACTCCCCGTGGCCGTAACGTTGCTTTTTACAATGAAGTTTTAGTTTCCTTTTGGGATTTCATTAAAATGTGCCGCGTTGCTACGTGTATGTAAACAAAACCGTGTCTTATTCTTATTTTTATTATATTTTATTTTAATGTTTGGATTTTGATCTAAAGTATCGTTTATATTTTAAAACATTCCGAGAAAATGGCTTGTGTTTCGATTAGATTCTTTCGAAATGTTTTATATTTATAATAACTTTCACTCTTCGGCTCTCAAACTATTAGTTTTTCACGCTAGGGAAATCCATCATGGGGACTCTTTACTAAATACCCTATCCTAAAACGGACTAAAGAGTCTTTAGTCCGTTTTAGGATAGGTATTATGAGATTTCTATCCGTATCGCCGCGCTAGTAGAGTTGTAGAATCGCAATACATACATATCTATACACATATAATAAAATTGTAACTAAGCCGAATCTGTACATTAAATATTTTTTTGAAAATCTTATTGAAATAGACTTTATTATCGATATAGCGACCGGATCTATAGTTTTTAGAATTTTTGTCAGTATGTCTGTCGTCTGCTACCGCATCACATGGAATCACATGGAAACAGTTATTTTTTTTATATAGATAGATAAATGCCCAAATTTTGAATGGTTACGGTCTTTAAGCCACATTTCAGTATTATTGGAAAAATACAAAATTTAAATAATCCACAGAATTTAAATAATTTACACGGTAGATAAAAAATATTTAATTTTGATATTTCAACGAGTGAAATAAAGAAACTAAGTTGTATAATATCGTACCTAGTAATTGGCCAGTCTACTTTGCAGCGTCTGAACAACTCGTATTAACGCTACCGGTTCACTGACTTGGTCTAGAATGTAGTTTAGACCTATTTATATATATCTTGCAGACTGCCTGTAGGTTTGTAGCAGGAAAAGTGATTTTTGTTCTGTTTTTATATTATGAAAAATATTTCGTTTTTATTACACTCAATAGGTCTTTATATTTAAGGTGATGGGAGGAAGAACCCCTTTGGAGATACCTTTGGAAATAATAGCTAAATATATATATATATATATATATATATATATATATATATATATATATATATATATATATATATATATATATATATACATATATATATATATATATATATATATATATATATAATAAAAGTGTATATATATATACATATATATATATATATATATATATATATATATATATATATATATATATATATATATATATATATATATATATATACACTTTTATTTATTTCTACTACTCAAAGTTATATATGGGTTATTTAAAAATATCAACAAGTCAGCGGTAAAGTGCTGGAAGATGGCCAAAAATTCAAGATAATATTAATCAAAGTGCAAATTTGAAAATGCTAATACTGGTAATACTGAGCTTTAAATTTATTAATATACTAGCTCTTGTTTGCAGATTCTTATATATATATGGAAGGATGTAGAGTGCCAAAATTGTATAAATTTATAAAATTACTTAACTTTATATTTAACACTAATAAGTTTTGGACTAAATATTTAAATTTTAAAACACTTGCAGGCAGCATTTTAGTTGTTATAACATTTAATATTTTTTTTGGTTCAAAGTCAGACTGGTGGGAGTTAGGTGCTCGTATTTTTACTAATTCTACCAGAGCTAGAGTTCCAATTTACTTCCAGTAGCGTACTTAAATTTAAACATATCAGACTAGTTTGACACAATACTATAAAAATATTAGTTTATAAATATAATACACTTGTTGGCAATTGAAGAATTGTTTTTTGTTTAAATATAATACTAAAAAGTGCCAAAATTCTTCTACCAAAAGTAATGAAAGATTAACATTACTAATGCTAAAGATATATAATTAGAAAAAAAATTACATATTTTGCTAAAGTCATTTAACTTTATGTTGTTTCTCGTTTTCCTTTCGAACTTTAAGTATTAGTGAAACTAACATTTACTACCAATTTCTACATCTCTTGAGTCTTGGCCATGTAATGAACGAAAGCTTCTCGAAGATTGCGACACTTTTATAGCTTTAACTGGTCGGACTGAAGCTTAATCTCTTGTATTGTGTTTGCTGAAGTTTCACTGTTAGCGAAATAAGAACAAATAAGCGATCTTTTCCGTTCAATTATTAAGAAATTGTCTACTTATATTACATATTTTATTGGAAAAATAATCATATAATTTTAAGCTAGTTTATAAATTAATATCTGCTACAAATTATTTTCATTCCTCACTCAACATGCCTTAAATATTAATATATTTAAAATAAAAATATATAGTTTAGATGTTAATTAAAATAATAAATAAATAAATATGTTGGGGCATTGACACACATCACCATCTGGTTCCATGATAAGCTACGAGGCCTGTGTTATGGATACCAGATAGTTGATACACTACACATATATAACTTTAAATACATACATATTATAAATATGAACACCTATGACTGGAGTACAAACCTTTGTGCTCATCACACAAATGAATGCCCCCAGCGGGGCACGAACCCGAGACTGCTGGCACCGCAAGTATGGTCACTACAGACTGAGCCACACGCGTCGTCAAATTATTAACTATTTTCGATTAATCTCATAATATAATAAATTTGTTTCCAATGTCGTATTGTCTGAAGACACATTTAATTTTGTATCTTTTAAAAGGCCGTATATTTTATTCCAGGTGGTATACTTTCCTGGGGCAAAGTTCTTAACTTCTTCCCTGTTGGAGGTGAGCGGGAGTGCCAGCCCTCCGGCTTTACCATCGCCAGAGCTGGGATATGCCTCAACCCTTACGATTGCAGACAGCGAGACGGCAAGGCGTTGGGGGATTGTGCTCATGGACTGGGTGTATGCTGTGTTTGTAAGTTTTGTACATAATATATTTTGGTTTATTTTAGTTAGCATTTTAGTCGAACCTGAGCGACGTAGCTTCGCTTGCATTTCTTACCCGGTACTTTAACACAGGACCTCTGGATCTGTGGCTTTACGCGCTAGCCACTGAACCACCGAGGCAGTTATACATATATTTATATGCAAACAAGTAGATCGTTGAACATCATTAAAAGAATAAATTACTTGTTGATATGCTTTAATTGTACCTAAAAATAATTTTCAGTCTCGGCGATATCTAAAAATATGTTCGAAACGTGACCCCTGAGAGTACCGCATTGCTTATAATTTTATCTGTTTATCTGCACATACACACCAAATTAATTTACTTGGAAAAATATTAAAGTAACCGTGGCTGGCTAATTATACCAAGTTTAAAAATCAACACCTGCTAAGAACAACATTGTAACTTAATATTGTAGCTATTTTGAATTTGAACTTAAAAATTATATGAGGACAATAACTTTCAATTTTAAATTATCTTAATGCTCAGTTACAACGTTGTTCGTTGCAAGTGGCGAAATATTGGAGTCCTTGTATATTGTATTGGTCTTTTTGTTAATCAAATTACTTGAAGTACTAAAATTATCATATATATATATATATATATATATATATATATATATATATATATATATATATATATATATATATATATCCTATTAATAAACAACACTACAATCTGGAATATACATATAATAAAATTGTAACTAAGCCGAACTTATTGAAATAGACATTATCTATACTAATATTATGAAGAGGTAAAGTTTCTGAGTTTGTGACGTTGTAGGTGGTAACCTCTAGATCTACTGAACCGATTTAGACGAAATTTGGTAAGAAGATAGTTTGAGACCCTGGGAAGGACATAGGATACTTTTTATCATGGAAATCCCTTAAGGGAGGGAAAATGGGGAGGAAAGTTTTTATGGGGAATCAACAGGACGAACCTGAGCGAAGCGAGGGTGAGTCGCTAGTTATAGATACAGAGGCCGAATCTATAGTTTTTAGAAATTTTGTCTATCTGTCTGTCGTGTCTCTGAGAAAGCTATACTTACCTTAAAACGTAGAGACGAACCCGAGCGGAGGGAGGGCGAGTCGCTAGTAAATTATAATCTTCAAATACTAAAAACATTATCTTTTGACCAACTGTAATAATATAATTAAATCATCAAAATGAGTGAGTTAGATTAGTCCGAACTCGACTATTACAAGCCATTCAAGAGTTTAATCCTTCTCTTGGCTTTACCATCAGATCAGGGAAGAAAATATTGTATCCGGATTTCATATGTAGCGTTCAAATTGATATGAAAATAATTAAAAGAACTTAAAATAAACATCTAAGTTTTCATTACAAAATGAGTTAGTTAGTTAGTCAACAGTTATTAAAAAAAGATCGTGTGTGTGCAATTCACATACGGTAGAAGTGAAACTTCAGAAAAGTTACCTATGAGATGAATATAGAGTATCAGGAGTAGGATAATTATTAGGTTTATTTTTTTTAATAATATTTTTACCAAGTTTAAAAGTTATTTTACATTTTATTTAACCTATACATTTGTCAGATAATAACAACGGTTACCATAGCAACATGGTAATGTATTCTATCTCATTTTCTCGACGGCTTAATCCTATATATTAATGTGTTTGTCTCTTTCTAGTGTCGCATTTCCGTTTCATCGAGTTTCACTTCAAAAACTAATAATAATAGTTAAATGTATCTACATATCTAAACTGAGTGAAGCTGCATCCTAAGCAATTTGTTTTTAAATCTTTAAAAATAATTAATGAATCTAGTTAAAGATGTAAATATCGATATTAAAGGAAAGACTGGTTTTAAAATACTAGCACAAAGCTTTACAAAGAAAAAAAGTTAAAACAAAATCTATTAATTACAATCTTGTAAAAGTTTCTTAGGATTATTTCTTGGCAAAGAAAGTACTGCCTTAATCGTATTATAGATTTCAATCGTTATATTTCTTATACGTTTTAAAAGAGCTTTTACAATAGAAACTATTTCATATAACTTTCGAATAGCGTCCAATATTTTTATTAAAGAAAGCTCACATCGTCTTAACTTACGACTGAAAAGGCATAGTGACCGTTCTACTTTAGATGGGTGACGAACGTTGAATGAATGGTGAGTATGGTTTGATGTCTATATTTTAAATCTATACATATAAATAAAAATAGTGTACGTTTGTAATGTCAAAATAACAATTTTACTAAATGCATACAAGTACCGTATATATATTTAGATTTGGTAGTGCAGTCGCGGTAACACTATTTGCCAATAAAGTTTTAAGTAAATTTAATTAATCTTGCTAATGATCTAGGTATCCAATAGCTGATTCTAAAATAATTACACAAAACTTTACAAAGATAATTACTTTTTAACAAAAAAGGTACAAAAGCTTCAGAAAAAGGATATTAATAACCATCTTTGTTTTTGCCAGATTATATAACCTATTAATTAAATAAAGTTTTATGAAAATCGTTTAACAATTGGCGTAAATATTGAAAGAAGAGGTCTATATTTCAAACTAACTAACTTTACGCGATTATTCAGTAGTTATTCTCTAAATGGATATATGTATACATATATGTACATACGCAGGCGGAGTCGTAGGCTTTCGTAATATATTATGGCATAATTCATTAAATTTGACATATAAACGGGAATTCTACCTGCAATTTATTATATATTAATATATATTAATTTCCGCTTTACTATCCAGATAGATTCTTGGCAAAGTTTTCAATCTATCGGAACGAAGTTATAAACTGACTCCGATAAAGAGATGTCTAGCGTTCGACTCAATAACAATAAACGTCTGCGGGTTGCTAGTGCATATATTTTTCGTTTTCAGTTTTATCTTTAGTAGAAACATTGCTTAAAATAAATGGTATTTAAGAAAGTAAGAATATACAGGTGCCTATGACGTATTTGTTGTGTTCAGCCCTTTTTAATGCCCCACAGCTGGGCACGGTCATTTCTGCAATACGAGGGAGATCAGGCCATAGTCCACCACGCTGGTCAAGTGCGGGTTGGCGGGCTTCATATGTCTTTTGAAAACTTGCTAGGTTCTCTCAGACATGTAGGTTTCACCACGATGTTTTCCGTCGCCGTTAATACATTCAGTATTATAAAGTAGAAAACGTAATAATAGTTGTCAAAATAAATAAAGCAGCCGAAATTTCTAATATTTATTGAAAAACTCCTTTATGGATACTCAATTCAATTATCAGAATACAGATGCATGGTCATCCGAATTACACAAACATGTACTATCCCACGGGAACTCTTTAATTTTCTGGGATGAAAAGTATCTAAAATGTTGACCGGGGATATAAGGTACCACCATGCAAAATTTTATTAAAATCGGCTTAACAGTTTCGGAGATTATCCCGTACAAGTAGACAAACAGACAGACAGAGAAACAAAAAATTTGAAAAAATCTGGAGTTGTTCTATTTCTCTTCTTATATCAACTGACTTGACCTGATCCTCACTCGGTTCTTAGCATTTTTTTCTATGTACAGACATTCTACCTCTACAGTTTTATTATATGTATAGATAATAAATGATGTTTGTAGTTTGTACCTACACTGCGTCTCATTATATTTTTCACGCTTCCTTTTGTTTTCTGTTTTATTTGGTATGGTGTTCTGTTATTTTTTTGTGGTGCATACATTCATGCGTAGTCTTGAATCAATTCGTTACGTTATCAATATGACAAAACAATTGGCTTCTGTTACAAATAACAAAATATGCAAATCAAGTGCGAGTCGGACTACTACACAAAGGGCATATATCATGGTACAAGAAAAAACACTATGTACTAATCGTTGTTTTTATTTGTATGGCGGCTATTATGTCATTCGCCATCATGTTTTTTTAATATATTTTGTTGTTATAGCGGCAATAGAAATACATATTCTGTGAAAATTTCAACTCTATTTATTACGGTTCATGAGATACAGCCCGCTGACAGACCGACGGACAGATAGGCTTAGTAATAAGGTCAGGCATCCTTCGGATACGGAACCTAAAAAATAGGGAAATTCTTTGTAATAAATATATAATTTGAGGTTTTGAAGCATAACGTCTATTAATAATGATTTTTAATATTAGAATCGGTCAGGTTCAAACAACTCAAAAACGTATTATTAATAAAATCTGAATAAATAACTTAAAACTAACTCACTCTTGGTAAATTTTTATTAATTTGTACTATAGGAAGTCACAGTTTGTATTAAATCACGTCGAGTTTAATGCGTATACGAAGTACCGTTTTTACGAAAAAGTAAAACCAAAGTGAGCCTAAAAACAAGTTTCTTTTTAATTAATTAACCCTTTAATTTCACTTTCTGCTTTATTTCTTCGTCCTTATAAGGTAGTCACATTTGGCCACAGCGGCTTATTGAAATCAATCAATGACACTAGACAACTGCGCCAGAGCTATTATAGTGCACAAATACAAGTGCACTCTCAATCCCTTGCACTTTCAGTTCGGTGGTACAAATTGACACCGCCGATGAATGATATCCGGCGCAGGACCGGAGCCTTACTCTCCGAGGCATGAGGATGGAATGATGCTAAGTTCCCAACTGCAGGCTTTTAATGAGAATTTCTCAACAGGAAACCCCAATAACACTAAGCCTACTAGAACTAAAATCCTGTGTTATATTCTGTGAAAATTTCAACCAACTTCATATTGTGATTTAAAATATTTCCAGTTATTTAAATTTAAGGCAGACAGATAAATAGACGGATGAATTAAAAACATTTTTAGCTTAGTAACTGTATATAGCTTGGGATATTTGGGTTCTAAATGCTACAAAAATGTATTGCACAAGTAGCCCAGTCACTTGGTGCTCAAAAAAGAGGTTACCTGGAAAGGTTTTCGGAGTTTGGAAAATTGGTGGTTTTATAGATTTCGACGGCCTCTTTTCAAATTTCTACTTTGCAACCTCGTATCTCTGTTGCTTGCGAAGCTATATTTTTTCTATGCATTTAACGATGAAAATAGTTATATAATAAATTAAACTTATGAAAATTCCCTATAATTTATGTAATAACTTTTTTTGTAAAATCAATAGTTTTAGTGTACGAGCGTTGCAAAGTCGACTCAACGCGTTTTGACCAAAAAACTCATTTTCACTCCACCGTGTTAGATAGACATATTTAGATGTTAGATAGCGCAGTATATGGCGCGTTTTTATCATGGTAACCCTAGTATGCCTAATCATAAATCAAATCAAAATATACTTTATTCAAATAGACTTTTACAAGCACTTTTAAAACTTTCCAGGTAAAACTACCAAATGATTGCACACAAAAAATGTCAATTCTTACGTGGAACTCGTTAAAACAATACAAATAAGCTCAAATTCAAAGTTTTCACTTGTAGGTATACCCACAACTGAACTCCATCATCAAAACATGTCGATGGTATCGAATAACACGACATTTAGATTTTAATAGTGAGCTTTGAGCTACGAGTAACTAACAAAAAGCTTAGCCACTTGTGAAACTAGCCATTATTAGTAATTTCAAATATTATTTTTATTACAATGGTAATTTGTTAAACTTAAAAGTTGTAAAACTAGAAGTTACGGCATTCTAGAAGTGGGTTGCACGGAACAATACGTATGTTCTTAGATTTATTCGTCATTCAGTTTGCGGTGAGGTTCTCCGCGGCTTCGGAGTTGAATTGTTTATAACTTGGAAAACTTTTACGTCGAATGCACAAAAGTTACGTGACATCCAATTAGCATTCCTACAATTATGTGATTATATTTTAAGCTAGCGACTCAACCTCGCTTTGCTCGGGCTCGTCCCTAGGTTGATGCCTCATACAAACTTTCATAGCCATTTTCACTCTCTTAAGGGATGATTTTCGGGATAAAAACGATTCTTTGTCCTTTCCAGGGTCTCAAACTATCTTCTCAAAATTTCATCTTAATCGGTCCAGTAGTTTTTGAGTTTATTATTTACAAAGATACAAAAATACAAATCTTTCCTCTTTATAATAGTAGTGTAGATATAGATTTAAGAAGTTAAATAAAAAAAACAGTCTGCAAAATATTATTATTGGGGCTTTTAGGAAAAAGATGATATTGGTAATAATTTTACAAGTCAATTTCGCATAGTATTCATTTCAATTCTATCGGTCCAACTAGTGACGGTAACCTGAAGCTAAAATATAATAAATTATATCTAACGAAGAATAAGTTTTCCCTATAATAATAATAAAAGTAAAATAAGCTAAGTCAGTTTGTTAGTGTAACTTAAACTTTACACAACTTTCAAATATGATTTCCCTCATGCATGAAATTTTCAGTCTAGAACACTATGAACGTATGTATCACATTTTATAGCTAAGCCATGTTACATATTTATAATATACTAGCAGAACCCGCGGCTTCGCTCGCGCTAAAACTACAAAAAAAAAACTAAAAATGGAGGTTTCATACAAATTTTCATCCCCTATGTTACCCCCTCATGGGATGAATTTCGAAAAATGCTAAAAAATTATATTTATTTAATTTAATTGAAGAACATTTATACTAAGTTTCAAGTAATTCTGATCATACATAATGTTTTTGGGTTGTATTATAATGTATATTCCCATGGGAATAGGATAATCTCCCGCGGTAAAAAGTAGCCTGTAGCACTCTCCAGCCCTTCAACTATCTCCACACAAATAAAAAATAATAAACATCACGCCAATCAGTCACTCTGTTTCGACGTGAAAGAAGGACAAACAAACAAACTAACACACTTTCATATTTAAAATATTAAAGTATGGATACAAGTGCTTTATTACCGCTTCGCTCGGCTGCTTCTCAATTGTATTGCAACTTGATACATAAACACAGACTGTTGTTTTTACGTATAATTTTTTTCTTTATGGCTTAGAGCTGCGTTAACAGACGCAATTCATTCTGCCAGTGTCTTACGTATAATTATATGTACATAAAGTATGAACTTATCTTTTGACAAGCGATCAGCGCCACCTTTTAGAAAATTTTATTACTAACAGTACTTTCTAAGCTAATTAAGACATAATGCCACCACGACAAGGTAAAAACTATGTTACCTTGTCATGGTGCCATACGGGTTGCTCCTTCTCTAACAGTAGAGTGGCCTGTGGGAGCAACCCCTAGGTTGTGGGGTCTGCTTTGGCAGACCTGCCGTCGGGGCGTCGTAGTTGAGTGATTAAGACGGAGGAGGTTCTGTTGGATTTTAACGAGTAGTACTGGCTTTTCTAGTCAATGAGTCCCACATCACCACCTGTATGTATATATGTATATGGTATGCGTAAATGCATTTTCCAACCTAAAAAAGGTAATATAGTCTATCTGTATATTGAATTTTCTTCAAATCCATCTAAGCATTTAAGCGAAGCAGTATGGTGCTCATAGAAACTTCTGCATTTATAATAAAGTGCTTAAGTAAAACAATTTGAATCATTACGTTTTTTCCTTTTGTGATATTGAAAATTGAAAGATAATGCGGAATAATAACACTGTTTTATCTCTCTCATAAGTTAGAAGAAGGGTCATAAGCCAGATATTTAACCCAATTAGAATCATTATACTTCATAGCAAACAGTCACTTTGCCAGCAAGTTCATCTACGTTAGTAGAGCTATAGCTATTAAGATTTACAAGTCGTTAACCCATAATCTAGACCTAGGTCGTTATAATTGCACTATAATTGCTACAATTAAGGGTCACTATATCATGCAAGGTATTATACCGTGAAGATAGTGCTTAGTAATGATTTTCAAATAATTGGTTTCTGGTCTACTGTTATTTTAGAGTGATTGTATCATTAGTGCATGTGGCTGCAGTTTATCGTGGGTTCGAATCCAAGCTCAGACCAAAAAAGATTTAGGGTTTTTCTGTTAAGAAATTGTTGCACTAGTAAGTAGCCCGGAGTTCTTACATTTCTGTATCTTGAGCATTTTTTGAGCACTGCTTTGGATCTAGCTTTGGATTTAGATCTTTTTGAGAACAAGTCTTCTTCTTCTGTTACATCTGACTATGAGAGCGAACGAATAGAGATTCAAATCTTACTTATATGATAAATGTTTGTGAGGATAGATGGATGAATGGTTGGATGTTTGTTATTCAATCCTGTCAGAACGGCTGAACAGATCTAGATCAATTTCGACACAGAGATAGATTGTAGTCTGGAATAGCATATAGATTTTTGTAAAATGTACGGTTCCAGTGGGATAGATTTGTTTTTGTCTACGGATGAACCCAAAGCGAAGCTAGAATGAGTCGCTAGTATCTAATATCTCCCGCGCAGATATTTCTTTAAGATTAGGTGCAAGAGAACCGAAAATCAGTACAGAGGACTGTGTATACAGTGTAGTAGAAAGTGTTATTTACAAATGTACTAGTTTCATACCTAGTTCCGGGGTCAGGATAATAGTCTTTATTTTAGTAACTCAAGCCTTTAGGCAACGAAAGTGGCCTCAAATAATTTAAAAGCTAGAAGCAAAAATTCCTCTACACATTTTTTGCCAATTTATTACAAATAAAGAAATCTTTTTAACAAGCATAATCGTTTATATGTACAAGATTTATGTAAAATATTTTTGACAGTAGAAAATGTAATTTAATAAAGAAAAAACAATCATAATGGCGCAGTCATTTAATTTTTGGTCCTGGGGCGTTGCTCCTGTTACTTTTTCATTTATTGTTTTCGGCAGACTTAGAAAAGGATGTCGTAAACATTTGGTCTGTGTTTTTAGGGGTGGATGTTAATCGATGTTAGCCATTTGTGGACCGATGTCTAAAAATATTTTATGAAATTTAAGAATTTTTAACCAAAGGGCTTTTTCCCCATGTTCCATTCCCATATTTTGTACCATGTAAATTTAAAAAAGTTCACCTATAATATGGAGGTGGATCAATTTTTCGCTCTTATAAATACGTTAAATTTATTTCTTTCTATGTGGGAGAAAATAGGACTGGAAATGCTGAACCAATTTTCATAATACAACACGTGTAGAAAAGCAAACGAAAACTATTATTTTAAAAGAATATCCCTATTGTATGCTTACACTACCTGTCAATATATCTATAAATAACAAAAGTATGGTGTATATTTAGTTATTATATCCTTATTACATATTCAATAGATAAATTGTTCAACTGTAACTCATTCTTGTCTATAAATATCAATTTTCTTGCAAATTCCTAAGAGAAATATATATTTTCAGTCGAGGTGACCTGTGGAGCGACCGTGCAAAACAACCTCACCTACTTCATGTCCCCAGGCTTCCCAGAGCTTTGGACCGGTGAAAAGGAATGTTCTATCCAAATAGAGAAGAGCTACGCTGGCATCATGCAACTGAGAATCGATTTTGTGCACTTCACTATCGTAAGTAATATGGGATATTAAAAAAAACACACATTATGAATATTTAGTCTTCAAAAAAGAGATTAGTTATTATTTGATACCTATATTTACATATAGGCATCAATTAAATATATATATTTTATACTAGCGTTATACTAAGTTCTGCCCCTTACAAACTTTCATCACCATTTTCACCCCCTTAAGGGATGATTTCCGGGATAAAACTATTCTATGTCCTTCCCAGGCTCTCAAACTATCTTCATACCAAATTTCATCTAAATCGGTTCAGTAGTTTTGGAGTTTATTTGGTATAAACAAACAAACAAATAAAAAATCTTTCCTCTTTATAATATTAGTATAGATGACACGAGACTCAAATCTGTGATACTTATGCTTTATACAAAAATATGGTCATATAAGAAAGAAGGGTTAAAGTCTGGTAGCTGAAAATATATTTATAGGCCCGCGTGTAACCGCTGACTAAGGTCAGGCTATGAATAATTTTAAATCGATTTGGGCTTACATTAGAAATGTTCTAGTTTAATTTTGCTTCTTTCAATACATATCGTTTTTAATTGGCACTTTCAATATAAACTTTATTTCTATAGTTATTAAGGTTTCGTTTAGCAAAACTAAATTAATTTTCTACGCTAAATAAAAAGATGTGGAAGGTGGAAGGCTTTTTTTGCGGATTCAATTTGATTTTTGGGTCTCGATGTTTCGAATACTTTACAACAATCATGGTGTCGGGAGGTTTATGCGTCGAGCTAAGTGAACCCAAAAACAATAGTTGATTTTGATTCTACGTGTAAATTATACAGAATTTGATTTTTTATGTATAAATATGATGTTCTCCTAGCCGATTCCGGCTACGGCGGCTAATCTCATTAGAGTAGCCAACTGCGCAGGAGATATTATAGTGCACAAGTGTACGCGCAGACACAAGTGCACTCTCTATTCCTGTCACTCTCATACTCCGGTGGGATGACTGCTCGACACGACCAGTGAGAGTTAAGGCGCAGGACCGACGGCTTTAGGTGCTCTCCGAGGCACGGGGGTGAAACACCGCCAACTTCCCAACTCCGGGCTGTTACTGAGGCTTACTATACAGAAAGACACAATAGCTAAACTTGGCCCGACCCGGGACTCGAACCCAGGACCTCCGGGTGTGCAGCCGTACATGCTAGCCACTACACCACCGAGGCAGTCATATAAATATATAAATAAATAGATAAATATATATTGGATAAATGTATATGGTATGATGATAGCTGGTTATCCAGATCAACATATATGATACTTTATACTGCGGGACTGTATCGCATCTCTGAGAAATATATACTAACCGTATATATATATGTACGTTTATATATATGTACGTTATATATGTACGTTTTAACGTACATACGGACAAATCCGATCGGATCGAGGGTGAGTCGCTCGTTTTAGTATATTACGTTTAAGTCACAAAAAAAATTGTTACCAAGAAGATTTATTTGCTTAGTTGTCGTAGATCAATTAGTAATTTAATCTCAGTTGATCTTTCATCATTTGCATTACTAAAATTGTATTCAAAACAAATAAGACTTAGCTTTTGTGAGTTTCACGGGTATATTATACTGTGTAGACAAAAGCCATGGTATTATTATATTTCATCCATTTTAAATAAATCTATCTTTTCGGATTTTTTCGCGAATTTATTTTGATTTTTGGTTCCCGACGTTTCGAATGCTTTACAGCAATCATGGTCATGGGAGAGACTGAGGTGTTAGATGTCTTTAAAGTATTATATATTTGTTACAGACAGCCTCCCCTCAAATAACAAAATGAGTTCAAAAAATTGAATAATGGCACCAAAGTACCTTACAATATTTTTTAACTTTTAACATTTTTATAATTTTAATTAGTTCTATAATTGAATATGGAATATTATTTATTTAATTTTAGCTGATGTTATTATAATTATTCATCTTATCATAATTTTTTGGATGAATCATGGGTTGTGTTTTTTAAGAACGCGTATTCATTTTACATACATTTCATGTAAGATTTTCATGAAATTTGGTATAATGATACCTGCCCGGGACTGATACTTTTTCTATACTAAACGTTAAAACGTAACGAGGGGCACACCCGAGCGGAGCCAGGGTGAGTCGCTAGTATGTACATATAACAGGATCCATACCAAAAATTAAGGGTTAACATATTTTTTTTCTAAGATGTTGTAATAGCTATTTATTTCAAAAATTGTGAAAACATAAATATTTTAATGTTTTAGGGGCAACCAAATAGAACGACCGGCGAATGTAACGAAGATGCAATGATATTAGGTGAAGGCGCTGCGAACTTTACAATATGTGGACAAAATCACGCGCAGCATAGTAAGTATATATACGTATTATATAATTATATATGAAAATAGTACAATGTTTGTATATCAATTACAGGTTAATTTCACATGCAAATAATTATAATTCTAGAAAGAAAAAATAAATAAGATTGTTACTCACTTATGTTGTAAAGTAAAATTAAAAAGATAAAACAAACATAAAAATATCTGCGTATAGAGCTATAACAAAAAGCCGATTTAAAACGATTTTGATGCCTTTTTGAAGTGGAACTTCTTTAGAATCGTTGTCATTTGAAACTCGATGAAACGGAAATGGCACGGAAATGCGACACTAAAAAGAGACAAACACATAAATATATACGATTAAGCCTGCGAGAGAATGAGATAGAGTACATTGCCATGTTGCCATGGTAACCGTTGTTATTATCTGGCACATATATCGGGGGGCACGGAGTGCCCCCGCCAAGTCGAGCAAAAAAGGGCACGACAGTACCATCCTTTTCTCGAAGCGATTCAGAGCATTTTCCACCCCCCCCATAACTTCGTTATGGATAAAGCTAGAAGCCTGAATTTTCAGTGACTAAAAGAACATAATAATACTAGGCATATTTCCAAATTACATTCAATTTGAACCTGTAGTTTAAGAACTGTTGCAGATCAAAATTCGCTAATATCGTCACTCACACACTCACTCACTCACTCACCGATCATCAAAATTCTAAGGTACTTCTAGCAGACAAAGGAGCTTCAAATTTTTAACACAATTAGTGTTTAGGCTATAACGCAAGGAAAAACTCAAACATCATGCAATTTCACTCCTGTTTTCGAGATATACAAACTGCATAAGTAACTTTGTATTCCTATACAAATAGATATGCGATATATGGGATTACAAAGTTATTTTTGCAGTTCATACATATCATTTTTCGTCACTTAAACTACCCAAATGGATAGCTGGGTAAATAGTGGATATACTGTAAGTATTAGTGATGACTAAAATGTAATTATCAATATTGTATATAGTTTTAAGAAATAATATGATTAATATATAAATTAAAACATATATTGTAATAAAATTTATAATTAATAGTAAATTAATTAATTATACAATAGTTGCACTGTAAAAGGTGGTTAGGTTAGTGTTTGTAAACCTTCTAACCTATAGGTATGTATGTTTGTATGTCCGATCCTATGTTCCCTCGTAATTACTAACCTAATTTCGATTCGTCTATTTATTAATGTTTATATTTGCAACTATATGTATTAGAAAAAGTATGTTTTAAATGCGAAAATAATATTTTAAACCTGTTTTAGTAGCTGTATAATTTTTTATGTCATATACAAATGGGTACATAAATGTAATGTGAAGCGTGTATAGTTTTCTATCTACTAATATTCGATTACTGTTATTTATAATGAATTCAATAAAATATATACCTAATTAAGAAACAACTTGACGATTACTTAATTTTGAAACAAAGCTCGTACATTTTTCTTTTACAAAGTATGATGTTGATATGAATTAAAAATAAAAAAACCTTGTCAACATCTCATTGCTCGTAATTGTACCCACCTATTAGATCATGGAATATAGAGGTCATGAAATATCAATCTCTTCGAAAATTACTTTTAAAATGGAATGGAATACAACTTTCGGGATTTAACTACTATGCTGCAGATAGACACATAAATCTACACGTCTCATTAAAACTTATGTAAGTCGAATATCAGTATCGGGTAGGTATTTAGGGTCAACAATGAAATTAAAATATTCGTTAAATTAACTATACATATTTATACTTAATGCATAAGATAGTAGTATTAAAGTCCAGGAATCCGTAATTTCCCAATACAATAGACTTAGATTTTTTAATCATCCAGACTTGTCAAAATTTGTTACCTATATCAAAGCCTCTGAAAAAAGCCCACAGAGACAAGGAGTGGGCTTTTAAAAAGTCCTTAGCTGACACACAAGAAATAGTACAAGAAAAGAGAAAAAGAAGAAATATTTACAAAAAGAAATGAGATCCCATCAAAAACATTCTGTAAAAAATAGCAAGTCTCGCAACGCATTTCTTCTACCGCAAAAAGCTATGAGATGTAATGTAAAACCAAGTCGGTTAATTTATTCATTACCTATCTATGGAAGCATATATCCGACAACTTTGTCATAAATCGTTACCGAATTAGTTAAGTTACAACATTTTATAGTGACCGTATTAATATTAGATATATTTATTTCTTTAATTAATAGAATGACTTGGCCATCGCACCATGATAATAGAATCTACAAATAACAAAATTTTACTTGAAATTAGCGTTCTGAGTGCATTATTTATGTTAGTGTATACATAAATTTGACCCGCTAGTGCTATGTTCAGATCATCTCAGCCCCAAACACGTCCACAGCTGGACATAGGCCTCCCCCAAAAAGTTCCACGACAACCAGTCTTGTGCCATCCGCATCCAGTGGGCTCCAGCGACTTTGACCAAGTCGTCCGTCTACCTTGGTCATGATATGTTTAATTAGGACTATTTAAAGTAGTAGACTCATATGTGATTATGTTTCCGTGCGATGGCCAAGTCATTCTATTAATTAAAGAAATAAATATATCTAATATTAATACGGTCACTATAAAATGTTGTAACTTAACTAATTCGGTAACGATTTATGACAAAGTTGTCGGATATATGCTTCCATAGATAGGTAATGAATAAATTAACCGACTTGGTTTTACATTACATCTCATAGCTTTTTGCGGTAGAAGAAATGCGTTGCGAGACTTGCTATTTTTTACAGAATGTTTTTGATGGGATAATATTAACTTTCATTTCTACCATGTGTGAATTGCACACACACGCACGTGTTTTTTTATTAACAGCTCTACATAAAAACGTGAACATAAAAACTAACAATTATTTCCACAAATTTTGGTCGGCGTAAAATTTTAATTCAAAGTAATTATAGTAACTAGTATAAGATAGAACTTAATACTAATATTTTAAATTGTGTGAATGAATCGCGCTGTTAACAACTAATTATATATTAAAATATTAGAGATATCGTTTGGAAAACATCTATGGTTTTCCACAAACTTATATAAGATATTAATAATAAAATATTCTAATTCAATTTGATTTTTGATTTGATTGATTGATAACGAAAGTCTTAATACAATTTGTTAATTCGTTTAGCTCTATCGCCTTCTAAATTTTTATAATGCAACAGAAAGATTAACAATATAATAAAAAATGCATGTAATCAAAAGTTTTGACTTTTGATGTCACTACCTCCACTACTAAGTCGGGTTACAACCTGACAAATTACACCCACTTTTCTTACTTTACAAGCATTTTGTTCTTTGTATTCTCAGACCCGCCCCCATTGACTCTAAGTACTTTAAGAGTTTAAGAAACTTTTAAATGGCATGTTGCGAGTTTTTATTTGTTAGATTGTAAGTAAATTGAAACAGTTCCAAATGAAACTTGAGTACCTCTTTGAAGTTTATAGTGCCAATTAACTTGTTCTTATGAAACTTTCGGTAAAAAACACTGATATGATAGTTTTTATTCTTGTAAACATAAGAATAAGTTGTACATGGAGTAAAGGTTAAATAAAATTACATTTTCTTTCTGAAAAAGTTTAAAAATCCTGTTTGATCTTACTTTAATGTAACAGATATTACAATGAGTCCTACCCTTAGATTAAATTTTGCTTGCAGTATTATTTTTTAAGGAAAGCATGTGCTGTTCATTAGTAAAAGATAATTAAATTTCCATATGTGAAACCAGTTTTGAAGTAAAACTTCTTTACGCACGCTTGACTTAGGGAGTAAGCTGGTGAATGCGTGACGAGAGCGTTACGAAAAATGTGATCGGGCGAGGCGAACGTTTGTTGCTATGGTAACCATTGTTATGGTCTGACAAATGATACATAATACTATATTCTTTCCTTAAATGATATTCTATAACTATAAGATTGTAATATGCCTAATATACGTTATTTAATTATTTTTATTAAAATTGAAATATTTAGCTATTTTTGTTCTGTTACGCCAAAGAAGTATAACTTCTTACGTGCGTACATAAGTACACACACACGTTTTTTAGTATCTCACCTATCCTAATTATTTAAAACATAAATTGAATTTCATAAAGAGTACCGATAACCTACAGAAGTTTTACTTCCTGCGTGTGTACACATTCATACACGCACTCTTTATTTTTTTTGTATTATTATAAAGTTTTATTCCATTGGAACTGTTCAAATTGCTGCCTAAAAACAACCTATTTCCATTAGAATAATAAAATCTAACATAGAATATATTTTGATTTTTATTTTGCAATTTCGCTGGGCCATTGTTTGAATTTATGTTTTGTTAGTGACATGTGTTTGAAGTGATTGCTTGAACATTTTTCGTATATGGCTTTTAAAAATTCGGTTAGCTGTACCTTTTTGTATACAAATTAACTTACAAAAATTATTCAAAAACTTTGCACAAAATATACAAAATAAAATACATGTCTATAATATTGAACTTCTTATGCATTTCACTGCACTGCATTCTTATTAAATGTCTCGAATAAATATAAATAAATAAATAAATATATGTTGGGACATTAACACACAGCACCATCTAGTTCCATGGTAAGCTACGAGGCCTGTGTTATGGATACCAGATAGTTGATACACTACACATATATAACTTTAAATACATACATATTATAAATCTAAACACCAATGACTGGATACAAACAGTCGTGCTCATCACACAAACGAATGCCCCCAGCGGGACTCGAACTCGCGACCGCTGACAAAGCAAGTAGGGTCACTACACACTGAGCCAAACGTGACGTCTAATTACGAATGTAACTTATTATTCACTATGTAAGCTAAACTGTTACTGCAGCCATATTAATAGGTTTTATAAATGCGAAAGTTTATAATTGTACTAGCGACTCACACTCGCTTCGCTCGACTTCGTCCCTAGAAACATTTTAACGATTCGTATATATACATAGGTATGATGAGTTTTATATCCCTTACTCTTTTTCTTGGAAGAAAGTAAACGAATTGTACGGCAAAGTCTAATAGTAACATAAACAGATTGTCACGCTACTATTTTGGCTTTGACATTTTTTTGGCGAGGTCCGTCGATTAAATCTTTAGTTTGAGGATCAGAAGTAATACATATTACTGTTAGGTTCTTAGGGACTCACCCGAGCGAAACGAGCATAAATTTAGTATACTATAATTGTTACAAAATTCACTTTTTATCCACAGTATATTACACTTTACCTAGCAACACTGAATCTCGGGAAGCCGGGGAGCTACCAACGTCTAAGTCCATTCCGTTAGTCATTCGTATGAGAGGGACTGAAATGCCGCGGCTATGGCTGCTGCGGCTCGCACAGATGCCTCTCGCGTATTCATCTCCTCATAACTGCTTGCAATATCATGTACAGGATAATGGTAAGTCTATGTACAAAATTATGGTTCTGTATCAAAAAAGTACTAGATACACAATCAGCGACAAAACATGTCCTCACCGAATGAGCGCTCATTTGAACATTTGAGCGCGCTTTTAATTTTTTTTGTGAATACAGCTTTAAGCATTGAATTTAAGGTCCAATTTACATTGTTGTGTATTTATTTCAACTAGAATAATTACTTAAACACAATTGGCGACAGTTTTAAAAGAACTAATGTTTAAAATTGCATGGGATTGTGTATCTAGTACTTTTTTGATCGATGTAGTGTTTGTAAAAGAAGGACTCCTTCCTTCATCGGTTAAGATCATTAAATAACTTATATGTATTAAGGCGAATATTTTATAGATTTTACAGATGTTATTTAATTTTAAAGGCATTAAACGTAATAAAATTCAGATGTGTATGTCCGTAGTCCTCTTCCTGAGTGAAAAAAATAAATAAAATGATCATCATCTGTATCTTAACCATCGTTGGACTCGCACTGTTGTTGATATCCACATTTTTTTAATGTTTCAGCTGAATTTTTTGAGTTTTTTTGCGTCTCTACCACAAAACAACATAATATAATGTAAAATATTTCAGAGTTTCTTGTTAAATATAAATTAAGTAGCGAGATCTAATCCCATCAAATAATTTTTTTCTATTATTCAGCCCTTTTTAACGTCCCACTGCTAGGCGCGGGCCCCCCTTCAATACGAGGGGTATCAGGCCATAGTCAACCACGCTGGCCAAGTGCGGGTTGGTGGACTTCACATGGCTGTCAAAAACTCTCGACGTAATCAATAAAAATCAAATAATAAAGACCGAAGAAAGTTTCTAAACCGTTCACTTCATTAAAAATTATAAGTAAAATTCTCATATCATATAAACTCTGTCTCAATATAAATTATATTCACCTGCAATAAAAACGAGAGATATGAGCAATCTAATACATGTATTTAATTTCCTTTCACAGGCACAATAAAAACCTTTAACTACGCAACAAATGGACGCCACCTCGCTCGTCAAGAGTACCGAGCGTGCGTGCGACGTAACGTCGGCTTTTGTTCCATACGATACACTCCATGCGACAGTCGTTCTTTCAGAATAGGACCCCGAGGCGATAATGTTGAACCTGCTCGTACGTATAATATATATACTACATATAAATTGCCTTATTGGTCTATTGGCTAGCGTGTAAGGTGACAGATCCATAGGGCTTGGGTTTGAGTTCCGGGTCGGGCTAAATAAAATTAGATTTTTCTGTCAAGAAATCCTTAGTCTTGAGTTGGAAAGTTGGCCGTACCCTCGTGCCTCGTAGAGCATTTCAAGTCCTGCTTCTTTGAGAGTGCACTTTTGTTTGCGCAGGATATGCTATAGTGCATGAGGAAACAGACAGCTTTGAAACGTACTCTCCGAGGCATGGGGTTGAAACACCGCCTACGTCCCTACCGAGCTGGTACTCAGTTTTCTTGATAAAAAACCCAGATTGACAATTTTAATACTCCTTATATTTTTATTTTCCATTTGTATACGATATTTCTACCTTTTTCATTCATCGCTGAATCTAAGGCACTCGTTTTTCATTTCGTAGAATAAATTGAAAATTATGTAGAAAATGGCTTTTTTATAAATTCATGAATCCATTTAAGTTTCTTTAGAATAAATTCTTTAATTCATTAAACTTAATACGAATTTATTTAGATGGTTTTTCAACTTCAAATCTAGTAATGAATATAAAGAGGATTATTTTCTGCATATTAAAGTTCTTTTTTACAGTTTTTTAAAAAGTGGAGATTCAATTTGAGTTTAAGATATTGTGCATGCTACACTATACCTACTTACCATAATAAAATATAAGTAAATATAAATATGTTGGGACATTAACACACAGCACCATCTAGTTCCATGGTAAGCTACGAGGCTGTGTTATGGATACCAGATAATTGATACACTATACACATATAACTTTAAATACATACAAATTATAAATATAAACATCCGTGACTGGAGGACAAACATTCGTGCTCATCACACAAATGAATGTCCCCAGCGGGACTCGAACCCGCGACCGCTATAGTAAAATATTATAATTATGAATTCAGCACTGGTGCTGGGCACGGGCCTCCCTTCAATACGAGGGGCATCAGGCCTCAGTCCACAACATTGTCCAAATGCTAGTTGGCGTACTTCACATGTCTTGCGAAAACTTTATAAATTATAACTATATTTTTACCATAGTATAATAACATATTTACAAAAGAATTTACTAAAAGCGTGTCAAAAAGGAGCAAACCCGGGGGCAGAATATAGTTAATAATAAGTGAAATATGTTGTTTAGATTTTCGCAATTTCAATATTAAATATGTAAATAATAAGATTTGTAAGTCAAAATAAACTTAAAAGTTGTGATTATTCAAAGTTCTTGAATGTAAAATAATATTGAGATGACGAATTTTGCGACAAATTTGGTTCTAAAGTTATTATTTTCGAAGGAATTAATAAGAACGATTTCCTGTTATTTTAAAACTGAAGTTAAATTATAATTGGGAGCTACAATGGACCATAACTGGTCGACGTAGCTAGGGCCGACCTCGGCACCACACCCAAAAAATAAATAATAATAAATAATAATAAATTATAATTAAACCACATATTAAGAAGATGTTAGAGCGAGGCAATAATACCTACAGCTTAGCTTATATAATATACTAGCATTCGCATACTAGACTTCGCCCGCGTTCAGATGACCAAAAACCAAATTCTTAGGTTTTACATATTAATATATATATATATATATATATATATATATATATATATATATATATATATATATATATATATATATATATATATATATATATATATATATATATATATATATATATTGCTAATAAAATAAAAGACAGATAAAAATTCTAAAAACTATGGATTCGGCCTCTGTATCGATAATAATGTTTATTTCAATAAAATTTACCAAAAAATATTTAAAGTACAGATTCGGCTTAGTTACAATTTTATTATATGTGTAGATTGGCTACTTTCATCTTATTCCTAAATAGCGTTAATTATTATTTTAAAAATAATAATAACATGTCCAGTGGCAAGTATCTACTTAAAATATCTCATCTCTGAGAAATCTAGGCAAAAGTAACTGGGGACGAACCCGAGCGGAGCGAGTGTGAGTCGCTAGTATATATAACAAAGAATGATATGTTCTTATGTGCAAAATTAACCTCAAAAACTTTTTACCGATTGCTTTAAAATGATGTTACCCAAGTACATATATAATATGCCTCGGTGGTGTAGTGGCTAGCATGTACGGCTGCACACTCGGAGGTCCTGGGTTTGAGTCCCGGGTCGGGCCAAGTTATTGAGTCTTTCTGTATAGTAAGTCTCAATAATAATATCTCTGTCTCTCTAATATATATATAAGTATATTCTTCTCCATTCTTCTCCACTGGCTGGCACGCTTTAAATCCATTAACAAGCAAATTGAATTGAATTTAATGATGCACATATAATGATAGATACCGTCATCATAAATTATAGTACACTTGGCTTTTAGGAATCCAGAATTTCGCTGTCGAGATTGTCATGAGCGAAAGCTAGTATTAAATATTTAGAATATATGGAATTAGTTAACTATGTCTGCTAATATTTCACACTATGCGAATATTTAACATTTTAAATAGAACTATTTTTTGGTTTTGGAGTAACAAATGTGTGCGATGCGATGATATTTTGGTTGTTTTGTTTTGGTGTCAGAGAAACGTTGCAAATTTTACATACATTGTCCTCTGAACTTGAATTGACGAATTTGTTGAAAAAATCTATCTATAAGTCTTAATATTCTACTGAGGATTCATTTTAAATCAAAAAAGAAAATTATTCATAAATTAAATATTAGTTTTAAATAGAAATTATGTAAAAGCGTGACAACAAACAAAAAAGCTATTTATAAAATATTTTAAATCAAATGCAATTTTTTGATTAGCGTTCGTTTTGTAGTCAAATTTTATTTTATTTATATAATTGAATAATTAACGCTCAATTTAACTTTAATATCTACATATATTAATATTATAAAGAGGTAAAGTTTGTGAGTTGTGAGGTTGCAGGGGGTAATCTCAGGATCTACTGAATCGATTTAGATGAAATTTGAGAAGAAGATAGTTTGAGACCCTGGAAAGGACATAAGATACTTTTTATCCCAGAAATAATCCCTTAAGAAGGTGAACATGAGGATGAAAGTTTGTATGGGGAATCAACTGAGTATTAAAAGTATTATTAATATAGGCATAAATTATAAAACTTAAGTGTTTTTGATATACGTGTATTTTACCTCTACTAGTAATATGAGTTAATTTATAAAAGCTTTGATGTAAAGTATATTGTCGATACAATTAATGAAAGCTGAATAATCAAAGAGAATTTTATTAAAATTGTTGAGTGCTAGAATGTGGGGGCGGTTCGATTGATCGCTGGAAATAAAACTTTTTTACTTCAATAATAATAAATTAAAAACATCTAGTTAAGCACGGTTCTATTGATATTTGTAGTCGGAATACTATGGTGGTATACATATCACTATTTTTGAAGCTCGATTTTGCTCATCTACAAAGTTAATCGCATTTTTAATTACTTTTTTATACTGTTAAATATATACATACGAGTATATTACGTTATCTTTTTCATCTTAAGTTGAAAAAACAAATAAATATGTAGGGACATTAACACAGCACCATCTAGTTCCATGGTAAACTACGAGCTGTGTTATGGATACCAGATAGTTGATATACTACACATATATAATTTTAAATACATACATATTATAAATATAAACACCCATGACTGGAGTACAAACATTCGTGCTCATCACACAAATTAATGTCCACAGCAGGACTCGAACCCGCGACCGCTGGCACAGCAATAGAGTTACTACAAACTGAGCCAAACGTGTCGTCATGAATTTAGGCTTGTACGTCATTTAGTCTTGTCATGTCTGAGCATTGCATATTTCTTTTCGCATTTCGCAAGCGAACGCTACAAATAATCAAAGTTTCATCACAATCAGATAGCTGGTATAGAAACGTATAGAAAAATCTCAAATTATGTCAACTTGTGCGCTTTTTACATATATAACAGTGTTATGTAACGATATGATGTAAATGTAAATAAATTAAATTCATTAGCTCCAGATCAAATGGACGAAGTAATGCCAGTCGATGATGAGACAAGCCCAGAAGAAGAAGAAGGTTCAGGAGCTGAACCGCAAATGGAAGCTTCGACCCCTCAACCTAGTCTTATGTCGAGAGTAAGTTTGACATTTTATTAGTTACTTAAACTCGTCAATAGTTATTAAACAAAAAAAAAAAGAAAATCGGTTGACAAATAAAAGAGAAACAGATAGCTGTTATGTTTTTGCCTATTTTATTTAAGAATTATGAGATTCGGTTGACCATAAATAAACACTATCCTTTTATTGTCGTTCAAAAAACAGGAAAATTTCGTGTTACATACACGTGTACTTTTGTATATATAATATTCATGAACGAATAAGTCACTGGACCAGACATATAAGCGGACGTACCTTTATCTGTCTTATTAGTAGCCAGGAAATTTCAGCCTTTGTCGTTTGTTTTTTGCGTCAGTCTCAAGCATTTACTTGTCAACAAACAATCTGCCAAAAATGACTAAATGTTCTGTTAAATGGTGTAAAAACTATAGCGGCGGAAGCAGCACTGTTTCTTTTCACTTGTAAATACATTATTTTATTACATTTATTGTTATTTATCACACAATTTAATAAAATTGTAAAATAAAATGTCATATTATCCAACTATGTTAAATATAGTCGATATTTCTATGTATTGTTGACATCTGACAACCATCATAAAATCCCTGGATTATACCATTCAGAACAAATGACTAAACTGTCGAGTGAGTCCATTTGACATCGACTAGTGCTTGACAATGTCGAAAAATATATCGATATTTGACGAAATAACTGAACGAATTGTGTTATTTGTACAGTACAATAACATAAAATACTTTTATCACAGTATCCTACAATCTGATGACAATAAATTTATAAAAATATTTTCTAAGTCACATAAAAATATAAATGCAAAAATTATAATTAGTATGTGTACTTAATTTTTTATTTTATTTTATACCACATTTATATACTTTGGAATATTATTCCATTGTAATAATAATAAAGATCATTTTATTTCAACACATAAATTACACAAATCAAACAATAATGTTTTAGCACTAAACTTCTGGGTTGGCGATTTGTAATAAAACACTTTACTTTCACGATCTATTTTACTTTCACGATCCAACACTCACTTTAATTTGCAATCACTTTTTCTTTTTCCTAATTTCACAAATGTTTATTAAGAACTGAGCAATATTAGGACAGTGTCACATTTTTATAAGCTACCCGAGACAATCAATTGCCAATTAAAATAATTCAATAACAGAATCAACAAAATCACTTTATTTAATTAAATTAGCTTAATATTTTTTTAATCTTTAAAAAATTATTTTTATTATATATTAATGGAATATACACCCGATATTCATTTGTTCATTAACATTATTATAGACCAACAGAATGCTGCCATCAATGCCATCGTATTTATATAAATCAAATTAAAAAATAATTATTATTTGACACATTATTATTGCCTCTTTAATTCATTTATTTTAATTTATTATAATAAATACAGATATTTTAAATTAAAAAATGTAAAATATGATGACTATGCTAACCAATGTCTAAAATGTCATTAATTGGTTCATCGATATATGTATTTTATCGATTACGTTCAAGCACTAGAAATATTGTATTGTGTACCTGTGTGTATAATAATGTAATAAAATCTTTGTGTGCGTTATGCGTCTTTTGGTTGAACGAGTTTTCATACATTTGTATTTTATGTCTCGTCCAGTGGTTTATTCGTTCATGATAATATTATAATGCTAATAAAATATAAGATCTCCTAAGGAGGACTCGAATTTGCAGCAGACTAACGTCAAATATTCAAATTTCTGCGCCATTATGTCCTCTAAAAGTTTATCGTTTTTATTATCGTAAAATCTTATGGCATGCTTTAATTAAAAATAATACTAGAATTTTGGTTATTTTTGTTTATATTAACTCTTGGCATAATGTTTCATAATGTATGCTTTTTTATTCTGTGTTTATCAGTTATTACCATAGACATAGACAGGGGACTGTTTCTTTGCCAGCCGTCAGCTAAAAATGGTGGAAAGGTGCGACAGAGACAAAACGAATGTGCGGCCAAAAGTCTCCTGTATTAATTGAAATACGATTAATGAAGATAAATATTTATAACCATTTTACATTCCATTATAACATTATAATTTTGTTACATTCCATTTTTAAGTTCAAATGAGAATAAAAGACAGGTATAGGCCGCACGTTCGCTTTCTCTCTTTCGAGTGGTCAATTTCATGAGAGTATTGCTCAGACCATCCATTCTCTAGGTCTGTGGTCTCTAATATTAACTGTCATATCCATGTAGAGTGAATGAAAGACCTTGTAACTTAACCTCTTGTATCTCTTAAACAAGTATCACGAAACCAACTAATAAATTTCGATAACATCTTATTAACTTCTTTTATAATACTTTCTAAAAATTCTATTTTTAGAAAGTATTATAAAAGAATCAATAATATTTTTAGTTGCAAAGTTAAAGAGAATTTAAAATCAAATTTTTTTCTTTATCAAAATTACATAATATTATATCCTTGTAAAATATTTGTTTCATTGTTATTTACTAAAGTAACTAATAATTCTATTCAAAATTATCAAAATACAAGAATATGCTTCATAGAATATAATTAATCTAAAGAAAGTTCTTAAGCAAAAGTGATCTAACTTTAACATTATATGAATGAAAAATTGCTTTATATAGAAATATTTATGTATAAATATTATTTACTACATTAATAAACAAAAAAATCAAAAATAATACATTTGCAAAACCATTCCTTGGTATTTTAACTTTTAAAAATCACGACTTAGGTCACTTTGGTCCTTGCCTACAATTTAGTACTCCTCGTAGTATACCCACATAACAAACTAGCCCCCCCCCTTAATCAACCCCTTAACACCAGATATGGAGCTATATCTGGCCATCTCAGCAGAGATCACTTTGGAGCTGGTCTCCCTACCTTCAACACTACAGCGAAGATAAACTCAAGTACTACGGTTATGGGAACTACGCTGGAGGCTTCGGAAGGCAAAGTTGTACGGACAGAGTGACTGTACCTTGTGAAAATGAGTACTTTGTTTCGGTAAGTTAACTTTTTTTTTTATATTTAATAGGTATTGCTAGTGGTTATTATGTGTAGTACAAAAATCATTTCAAATTTTGATTTGGCTAAATTTGTAGTGATCCTACTTGCTGTGCCAGCGATCGCAGTTTCGAATCCCGCTGGAGAAGAATAAAAAAATTAAGAAAAATTAAAAAAAAAACCAATAGAGCACAATTATGCACAATCGTTTAAAAGGAAACACAACTTACACATTATTGTGTCCAGTTTCACAATTTATAAGATTTCAAAAGCAAATATTATAGATTGAACATTAAAATAAATTAAATAAACATAAAATAACAATAACAATTAACAAATGATAATGAAGATTAATACAAACATCATTTTTTATTTATTAGACAAAGTATGTAATGTTATTATAGAATACTTTTTATCCCAGAAATCATCCTTTAAAGGGGTGAAAATGGGGATGAGAGTTGTTATTGGGAAGCAAGCTAGGGACGAACCTGAGCGAAGCGACGGTGAGTCGCTAGTTATTTATAATTTTGACTCTCACTTTCGCGACACTCATTGTTCCAATGTATTGACTTACCCCTCAGTCACGCCTAAGCAAGTTTTACTTCAAAAATATTTATTTTCATTATTTTCCTTATACTTCATAGTCTGTAGTTTGTACAGATCAGTACTTACAAAGTTTTTTGTTGTGTGGACCTATCATAATGATTATAATAATAAAATATACTTAGAATAAAATGTACTTAGAATAAAACTCATTATTGGAGCAAAATAAGCATAGCGATATTAAATTACTTCTCATTTTATAATATTGTGTACGTAATTAATTCTTTGTTATTTAAATTAAGTTGGTTTTTACAAAAATAAACAATCAGTTAATTGCTATTTGCATAAAGAAAAAAATAACAGAATGGCACTTTTTAAACCAGAGGCTGGAATAAGTTTAATGCCTTTGATCATTATGTGGTTAGCAATAAAAAATGTAAATGTAATGGAGGCAGGGTGAATTAGATTTTAATACGGACGTGTGCGTCTGTGAAATTACGCACCGTGAGCAGCCATCCTTAGGGGCCACAGACACGTTCAAATATATTTGCGTAATGTAATTTATTATTAAATATATATATATATATATATATATATATATATATATATATATATATATATATATATATATATATATATATATATATATATATATAACAAAACAAACAAACATAAAAACTGTTTGCTTTTTTGCTTCTTTGTTTTTTTAAATAGTTCATTAATTTTATAGCCTCAAGATTTTTAACATTTCATAATTAACTTTAAGGGTAGAGCAATTATGCTTAAATAAAGTGCGCGAGCAAAGCTGTGAGCAAAAGATAGTAAATTATAAGTCTAACAAATATGTACGTTTTTTTAAATACATTAAACAAAGTTGCCTTAGAAAAATTAAATTGATATAATCGATATTTCTGAGATAAAAATCTTTAATGGGACGTTTTTGATCACATGATATTTATTAATGCTTTGATACGTCGATTACATACATTCTTTGTTTTTTACTAGTGTCTCATTCTCGCTCCGCTCGGGTTCGTCTGTAGGTGATTCTTTAAATTGACATAACTTTTTTATTTATTAATCGATTGAAATTAAACAAATACTAAATGTTAAGTGAATCTTACCATAATACACTAGTGAACACCACATCCAAATCAGTTAAGCCGTTTCTGAGATTACCGCGCACAAACAAACAAACAGTAAAAAATTTAAAAACCATTGTTTTAAATTCTATTGTGTTAATAAAGATCTCCAATAATAGTTCTTCTTAAATATCTTCCCTATATATACAGCGATCAGTGACAATTTTATTATATGTATAGATAAGCGATAACGTTTGTAGAAAATCGTCATAAGGTCGTATCATAAGGTTGAATTTGTTAGAAAAAATACGCAGATTTTCGTTTTTAAATAATATAAGATAATATTAAATAAAATATATTTACTTTCAGTCTCAACTTTTCGGTCCCGGAGTCTGCGATCCGCACCACTGCGGCGACACATTTTGTCCCGGGAGACCATTTCGTGAATGTCACATAGACACTTCTATCACACCCTTCGCAGTGTCAGTACATTTTGGGGTTCCAACAATAAAGCAAAACCCTGAAGAAAATATCGGGATGTGCCTAAGATATACCCAAATACCATGTGATTCTTGAATTTTGAACTGAAAAGTGAAAAAAAAAAACTGTTTCAAAACTTTTTCAGTGCTTATGAACTTTAGAATGAAAAATGATTAAATAGTGATGATATCTAACATCAGAGTTATTTGTCTAAAATCATTAGATGCAAAATCTTTGTTTTAAAATTTAAATAAACTAAACGGTCACCCATCGAGTTGGTGCTGTTAGTAAAGTTGCTTGACTATAGTGATTTTTTTAAGATTCTTAGGTCAAGGATGCTCGATGCTAATTAATTGTATGTAAATAGTTTTGTATTATAATTATTTATTGTACTTGTAAATTGCTTGTTTGTAAATTATTTAATTTATTTCAATAAATAGATAGTATTTTATTTATTTTAGTGATATTTTTATTTCTTCCTATTATTTAAATAAGTATTTTATTTTATGCAGTGGCAGCCCAGTGGTAACGAGCTCGCAAAAGTAAGTGCAAATCCCGAATCTTGCTTCTGATATTTACATGTGCGAATCAAATACGTCATTAGGAAAACATCCTGAGAGAACCTAGCAAGTTTCGAAAGACATGTGAAGTCCGTCAACCCGCACTTGGCCAGCGTGGTGGACCATGACCTGATCCCACTTCGTATTGAAGGGAGGCCCGTGCCCACCAGTGGGACGCTAAAAAGGGCTGAATACAAACACAATACACACGCATACATACATACATTTAATTTGCTTTTTTAAAATTAATTTGTTTAATATGTTATTTATTTATATTTAGCCCAACTGTTATGGTAGAGTTTTTGTCACACTACATATATGTGTATTCCTGACACTAATATTGAATAACGAATTTTAGATTTTAGCGTAACAACGAAAAATTACTATAACAAGAATCAAACCTGTTACTTCCACAAAATTTTACACTTGTTTCTTCATCCTGTACAATTTTTAAAGGAAAATAATATACAAAATATTTTTCCTGTGACCATATTTCTTTTGGTTGTTATTAAAAATTATTTCATAATGCTCCATAAAGAGGTATTATTTGAATTTTTCTTAAGGTATATTATTCTCGAGTGTAATTCAGGATAAACAAGGCGAAGCTTATTTGCGTAAGTTAATTAAGTAAACAGTATTTTCTTCGTTAATAGCGTTTGTATCTGGAAATGTGCTTTGAGATATTTTAAAATTATTTTTGTTATGGAGTTGTTATTTAACTAGGTGAAAATCGCGGGTTTACTTGTCGGATTATTTCGAGGATTTATTTAGATTTTTGGTTCCCGACGTTTTGAATGCTTTACAGCAATCATGGTCATGTTTAGTTATAATAATCATTAAAAAAATTAGAATTTTTAGAATTAAAATCAACAAATGTAAAGGTACTTTTGTGTCATTTTTGAATTTTTGAAATTCTTTTGTAAAATTGTGGGTAGGCACTGTCTGTTACAAATATATAGCAAAGATTGAGACGTCTAAATCCGAGTCTCTCCCGTGACCATGATTCCTAAAAGCAGAAAAGATAGTTTTATTTAAAATGCCAAATATTTAGGTAAATCTAAGAAAGCATTATAATATTTAATTCTACCTTCATAAGATTTGAGTATCACTGTTAATCCCTTACAATTAAATGAATTAGAATTAGATGAAATATAGTACGTTACTTTAATATATATATATATATATATATATATATATATATATATATATATATATATATATATATATATATAGAGAGAGAGAGAGATAGATACTTACGATACCTGGAGTAACACACAGTCACTGTTAGGCAAGAAAAGGTTTTTTTTAAAAACCATATATTTCAGAAGCACAGAAATTGCACTTTCAAAGTGCTGGGGATTCTCCGTAATCATGTATGTAAATGACATCATACAAAAAAATAACAAAAATAGGCCATAGAATATTTATAATTAAAGCTAAATTGTTATTAACATTATAAACACAAAATGTATCTAATGAAAACAATATATTTTAATAATTCTTTGTATTCACGTTGTTCTTTATTATATATTATTTTACAAAACAAAATTGGGTCATCCATTGTCTAAATAACCTAATAGCCAAGATAATGATTCAGTCGAGAGGGCCTTATTTCAACGTAATATCGTAAAAAGGAATTGGCTATTCTTTAAATTTCATCAGAGAGCAAGTGTTATAATATGAGTAGTATACATAACCTACATAAGTACACACGAAACGGGTTATGTACATACATGTGTATATATGTACTATGTATATACATATTGTTGTTTCCTCTTCAAATGAAATCCAAATTAACTTTTACAATAATTTTATTTATTCCAATTCTCAAAAAACTCATTCGCCATATTTTTTCCAAAATCCCCTACTACAACCAAAATGCGCGGGAAAACCATCTCCGTTCCCGCGTCTTCCTTTTTTTTTTTTGTATCAAAAGCCTATCATTGAATTCCTTATTAATATGTAATATGCTTAACAATACTTTTTTTAAATTATTGAATTTTATAATGTTATAATATAACATTTTCTTTCTCTTTTTTTAAAACCTTACAATATATATTATATATGTATATATGTATGTTTATGTACGTAAAGCAAACATATACGAGTAAACACGATCTCTGCTATACTATTAACTACTAGAACATCATATATCTAAACATTAATATTAATTTGGTTTGTAATGAATTCGTTCACGCCAGACAGTTTAATACGCTATGAAATATAAGAGATTGATAAAGTTTCAAACTGAATACAATTTATAATAGATTTACACTTAATTATTCTAAATAATGCGAGTTTCAAAGTATTCGTGACAATCGAAATCGTTTGAGCGTAAATGAAATGTGGTATTTACAAATATTGTTTGGGAATAAGTGTGATAATTAAAAAGTTATTTCACCATCATTTCGCATACTAACAGTTTTGTAAATAATATGTCTGAAATACAAAAGAAATACTCAAGTTTTTAAAAAAAAATTAGTAACATTAATCAAATGGTTACTGTACTGAAAAGAGCAAGTGTTGAGTTTTCAGCTCTTCTCAGCAGAACTGCCTTCCGAGCCGGTGGTACCTAGATTCCTCACAGACTTACATAATTATCATTTAATTTAAATTTAAAATGTAAATTTGTCGATTCAAAAGTGCTTGTAAAATTTTATTTCAATAAAATATTATTTTGATTTTGAAAGATGTGACGTTTTGCTATAACTAGATGGAAATGTGTGGTATTAATAGAAATTGACTCATATTATGAGGGATAGCTATTATTTTGTATAAAATGCAGTAACTCGAGTAAAGCGACTACGAGTACACTATCTTCAAATTATTTTACGATTCAAAAGGGCTTGTATAAGCCTTGATAAATAATTATATCAATAATTGAATAATGTTAATTTTCATTCTTATAAATAGTTCCTACTTAAAAAGTTACATAAAATAGTATATTTTAAGCTCAATATATTGCTTTCATCTTAAATGAGAATATTTCATATGAGTATATGAGATTGTTAAATATCATGTTAGCGAAGTAACCTTAGAACAGCTCGAAACTCGGTTATTGTTTATGACGTCACAGCAAATATGTCTTCAAGTTGGTACAGTAAGCTACAATAATTACTTTGATTTCTAGTAAGATTTAATGTTAAAAATCAAATTAACAATGTGATGATGTTCTCCCGACCGATTCCGGCCACGGCGGCCAATCTCATTGAGACTAGCCAACTGCGCAGGAGATATTATAGTGCACAAGTGTACGCGCAGACACAAGTGCACTCTCTATTCCTGTCACTCTCATACTCCGGTGGGACGACTGCTCGACACGACCGGTGAGAGTTAAGGCGCAGGACCGACAGCTTTACGTGCTCTCCGAGGCACGGGGGTGAAACACCGCCAACTTACCAACTCCGGGCTGTTACTGAGACTTACTATACAGAAAGACTCGATAACTAAACTTGGCCCGACCCGGGACTCGAACCCAGGACCTCCGGGTGTGCAGGCGTACATGCTAGCCACTACACCACCGAGACAATGTACAAAGAAATTAATTCTATATTTAATAGTATGTAGATAATATTTTTAAGAAATATTGTAATTAATAAGATTACATATTTTATTCAAGTATCGTTATATAAATAATATGAATATTACCCTTTTTTCATGAAATTCCTTTGTTTCAACTCCTTAGGGCTCAAAGCTATTATGACGACTTAGTTATTGGACAATGAAAGCAATATTTATGATTTACATTAAGTTTGTATCCATATTTATTTTTAATTTTGATGTTTTGTTTGTTGACGTCACTATTGTTATATGCTTTGTTATCATTCCATTCGCATCTCTGTACATTTTTCCGCAACTAAATCTTTTCTTTACTTAATAATCATTTTTTCTTTATGGGGTCCCCCGTCGGCTCTCAAAGGGCAGGGTACTGTGAAACTCCCACTCACTAAAACCCATAGTGGAATCCTCCGCCGCTGTGCAATGGGGCGTTGCAGGATCGCTAGTGCACACCTTTGCGGATGGCCCGAACCACGCTGGCCAACCTCGCCTAAATCAGAATGCCCTCGATTCACAGAGCATCCCAACCATCTCGATGACATGCAGGGGGTCAACGAGAGACACCCCCATGGTAGCTACCGTGCTTTCTCTAGGATGGTGGGAGAAGATCTGTATACCGGCGCCGCCTCTTCATCAGCCGACGTCGATGAAGAGGGTCTGCTACAGCTTTAGCCTCTCGTTGTTTCTCCACCGTTTCCTTCTGTGAGGCCGTCGCTGTTCAAGACCTCACGTCGCGCAGCATGACCTCCACCTCGCTTCGCAACGAAAAATCTTCACCCACTTCCAAGTAATCATAATTTAACCATAGTAGGTAAACTACCTTATGCTCAATTGTCTCAACATCAAAACCAAATTAACAGACAAATTTTCATATGTATACCAATACCAATGCATATATTTTTAATAAAAGTGTTTTATATCACCTCCAATTTAGTATTTTTATTATTGAAATGGACCTATTCTTTTAAAGAACAAGATTAAAACAAAAAAATAAAATTAAAATCAGTTCACGATAAGTAGCAAAGATATGGCGTAAAATATACAAAGGAAACATATTATAAAATCATAATCAATATATATTAGTAGTTCCTGAGATTAGAGCGAGCAAACAAACAAAACAACAAACAAACTGCCTCTTTTAGCATACGTAGATGTTGAAACTTCTAAGGCGACCTTCTATATACATAAATATACATAAGCCAATGAAGTATGATATTTCCTGCATACAAATATCCTGTCACAAAATATGAAAATTTATGCGCGTCCAGTGAGAATCAAGCTATATTTGGCAGATTATACGTTATGTTATTAAAAATATATTGTACATATATAGATACCAGCAGAAAACTATCGTCCACTCATTTCCTGCGGCGAGTGTACCTGCAACATCTCCCGGGCGTAAACCGTGATTGCATTTTAATAATGCAGACATGAACGTCACACATTCACTAGATATAAGTGCACATACTCACTACAAATCGCTCAACGTGTATTTTATATATTACTAGCATTGCCCGCGGCTCCGCCCGCGTTCAGATGACCAAAAACCAAATTCTTAGGTTTTACATATTAGTATACTCTTACATTGCAGTTTTTGTATTTTTTCTCAGAAGTGAGACATTTTTCCGTGGTAAAAAGTATCCTATATGTTGATCAGGATAACCAGCTATCACCAGACCAAATTTCATCAAAATCCCTCCAGTGGTTTTTCTGTGATGCGGTAACAGACAGACAGACAGACGGACAGACAGACAGACAAAAAGACAGACAAAAATCCTAAAAACTATAGATTTGGCCTCTGTATCGAGAATAATGTCTATTTCAATAAGATTTTCCAAAAAATATTTAATGTACAGATTCGGCTTAGTTACAAATACACTAAGTAAATAATTAAGGATTTTTTTCTTTTTAAACCTTACCGAAGCCCGATTCAAAATTATAAAGCATTGATTCAAACGGAACCACTATGCTTATGATATGAACGTCTAATTTTGCGCAATGCAGGCTACGAAAGCTGCATCTCAATTCTGTGGGTGTACTACCCACAATTTATTGGATAAATTAACCTTTTCAAATTTTCGCATATTATTGCATTATTTTAAGTGATAGATTTTTTACTATTTCTAGTAAGGTTTACGCAAGAACCAAAGTCTTGTTTAGATATAGGTATACCAAAATTTAATTTCCGTATACTAATATTATAAATACGAAAGTTTGTAAGTATGTACGGATGGATGTCTAGACTGTATAGATTTTAATGAAACATTATAATATAGCTCAAAGATCAGAATAATACATAAGCTACTATTTATCCCGGAAAAATGTTCAGATCCCGTGGGATAGATTTGTTTTTGCTTTTCTAAAGGCGAACCCGAGCAAAGCGATGGTGAGTCACTAATTAATACATATATTATGTAAGCAATGAACCCAAATTTGTTATTCTTAAGTTCGCAGCAATTTTATTTGGACAGAGATGAGTAAATAACTCTTTTAAGAAAAACTATGAGTGATTCATGACAGTGAGGTACCGAAGTCACTATATTTCTTCTACATATACAGTATACAAGGGATATCGTATAAATAGACGCAAAGAAAAATATTGTAACTTAGTATTGAATTAATTTGAGAAATACAAATGAATTTCTCATATATTTAAAGTCTAAATTGAAAATTATGCTAAAATATTAAATTACAATGTTTTTCCTTGCAAATTACAATGGTAATCCTCGTCTCTTTACTATGAGACCGGATGGTATGTGTAATAACAATGTCTTTCTGACCAATTTATGCCACAGCGATAATTAAGTCTAGGAAACTGAGTAGAAGATATTCTATTGCACAAATGTTCACAAAACGACACGTTTAGCTCAGTGTGTAGTGACCCTACTTGCTGTGCCAGTGGTCGCGGGCTCAAGTCCCGCTGGGGGCATTCATTTGTGTGATGAGCACGAATGTTTGTATTTAAAGTTATATATAACAGTGCATTAACTATCTAGTATCCATAACACAAGCCTCGTAGCTTACCATGGAACTAGGTGGTTAATGTCCCAATATATTTATTTATTTTCAAAAATACTTTGTTAGTGCTTACTTTAGTTACATAAAGAACTAATGAATGTTTAATTAGTATAAACATTGACAGTGTTCTAAAATCGAACCCCACACGTTTGCTATATCATAATCATACCACAAAGATCTAAATAAAGCTACTCGTATTTCATTCATTTAACTGACAAACGGACAGGACATATTTTCATATTAAATTTGTCCCTAATGGATGTAGGTTCCACCGGCAATCATGTTTAATGGAAGCGGTGGACCCATCTTCACAGTCTAGCTTTCATAAATGTAAATTATGTTTGGTAACATTAACATTTTGTTTATGCGACGTAGCTTTAAGATCATTATTTTTTAATCTAGTCACATACGTAAGAATTGTAAGATCTGTTTTATATTATTATCCTTAATTAATTTTAACTTTTTAAATTACACATAGAACAATTATATGGTTTAAATAATTAATACTATATTTTATATTTTTCTTTATGGTTATAAATATAATAATGGCAACACTAAATATAGATCACTAATTAATATTTTAAAATTGTAATAATTATAATAATAACAGCAAAATTATCGGTCGGGAAACAAAAATGCAAATAAATCCGCGACAAAATCCGAAAAGATAGTTTTATTTAAAATGTTTCTGCTTTTTCGTGATAAATAGAGATATCTATATGTTAAACTAGAATAATAATTTTTATTTAACTTGTATTCAGCTCTTTTAAACGTCCCATTGCTGGGCACGTGCCTCCTCTCAATACAACGGGATCAGGCTATAAGTCCACCACGTTGGCCAAGTGTGGGTTAGCGGACTTCGCTTGTCTTTCGAAAACTAGCTAGGTTCTCTTATGCCCATTTCCTAACGATATTTTCCTTTAGAGATTAGCAAGTAGTAATTATGTTGGAAATTATTCACACATGAAAATACCACCGCAGCGGGACGCGAGATTTGGACCGGTTTCTCATGGTTTTCCAAGTAAACGCGATACCACTGAGCTACCACTGCATTGATTCTTTTTCAGTACAATCGTTAATATTATAATTGCTAATACGGTGAAGTAAAATATCAAAAGAAAACCTGTATGTCTAGAAGAACCTAGTTTTCGCAAGATATGAGAATTTCGTCAAGTCATTTAGTCAACGTTGTGGAGTACAGCCAGTTCTTCCTCGCATTGACGCTAAATAGACGTTAAGCGATCTAAATACTGATATTATCCTTATAGTACATAGTTATTAAGTACATTCTAGGTAATAGACCATAGAGGAAGTTAGAAAAGCAAATACTACTGTACCTACTCACTATATTACGATTTACGAGTACTCTTTGACAAAAATGGTACACAAACTTAAAATTAAAACAGACAAACATTTACACAGATTTAAAAAGTACCTAAGGGGTGAATTTATTTTAGAATGTACATAGCTAATTACGAAGAAATTGTGTAACAAACCCACAAAAACATATCCCCTTATTTCATTCAAGTATCTAAATCTCATTCAAAAAGCAAAATTTACTGACGAAAATATTAACTAAGTAATAAAGGCACAACAATTTAATTCGGTTTTAGCCGTTTATTGTCTAAGACCTCAAAGAACTTAAGCCGCCAAAATCCTGTATTAAGGGATTGTAAGGTAATTCAGACGCGCTGGAGAAAGCTGAAGTCTTTAAGATGAACTACTTTATTCTGTAGTTTTTGTAGGTCTTCTAATTTTTTCCTTCCACCAAGAATAGAAACCGCTATCTCCGTCGTAGAAGTAAGTCTTACGTGATATTATATTGTACTTATGTATGTACATAAATACATGCTTTAGAATTTATAAAACCACGTTTTTTTAAATTAGCTAAAAAGGAATAATAAAAAAAAGAAAATACATAAATAGTATTAAGATGGATGAATGATATGAGTTTGAATAAAATATTCAGAAATTTATGTATTATTGTGCTATGTTTACTCGTACTAGCTAGCGAATCACTCTCTTACGTTTTTAAAGTTTAGTATAGATTTCTCAGGGATGAGATATTTTCCCGTAGTCAAAAGTATCCTATATGTTGACCTGGATAGCCAGCTTCATCACCATCATACCAAACATCAGCATCATACCAAATTTCATCAAAATCTGTTCAGTAGGTGAAAAATCAATCATTCTCTATTTTCTACACTTAGAAGTGGTTTTTTTTAAATTTAAATGGGACTAACGTTGAGGTAAACACTGTGCAATAAAAAACCCATCGAAATCAGACAACACTGTAAAAAGTTATGCGTGGTCAAACATAAAAAAATATAATATAAGCTATAAGGCATACGTGTAGAATTGAAAAACTTTTTTTTTGTCGCGTCGGTTAAAAAACATAGGAAATAATTAGAATAATCAAAAATCAAAACGAATATTGGGCATTTTTAAGTTTAAATAATAATTATAAGAAAATAAATATACGCATTGAATCTAGGCTTTCCTAGAGGGTAAATGTACAAATATCAGCTACAAGTCAAATACAGTTGAAAACACCTATATATACTATGTATATCATGGAAACTGAAATTGACAAAGCTGTCTATACAATATACATGCTTCGTTGAGACCATGTATTTTTCCTAGGAAATAATTATGTATGTACATACATATATTGTTAATAAACACATAAATAAATTGTTTGTAAAATATGAAGAAAAATGATACTGCTAAATGAACGATTTATTAGAATTTATAACGGCATTGCAGAAATAAAAATCAAAATTATTTATGCAATATTGGTACTTTAGAAATACACTGAAATAAAATGAAAATAATCTTTATTAATTCAGACTTATACAAACACTTGAATCGTCAATTAATTTAAGTTAGTAGTGTCCGTGAGGAATCGACCACCGGCTCGGAAGGCAGTTCTGCTGAGAAGAGCCGGCTAGAAACTCAACAGTTGCTCTTTCCACAAATCGAATTACGTAATTTAGTACATTATATTTAATCCATTATACAATTCAGTACTTAATACATTATAGCTATCCCGCATTTAAATAAAAATATTTTAATTCCACACATTTCCATCAATAAGAAAGTCTTGAACAGAATAATATGCCTTACTCAGTAATATATTTTTTTATTTTATCTTTAAATTGTTGAAAAGGTAAATCTAAGATTGTTTGTAGAATTTCATTATAAATTCGTATTTTCAGCCCCTCGAAGGTTTTAATAATATCTAATAAATAAGAGGAAGAGGAAACTAGACAATAAATTTTTCATATTTAACTTGACTCAATTTTCTTACTGTGTAATTGTGTATATGTGCGATATTGCTTCTTAATTTATCCCAGGAGTCAATAATAAAATTCATTATCTATACATATAATAAAATTCTAACGAAGCCGAATCTGTACATTAAATATTTTTTGGAAAATCTTATTGCAATAGACATTATTATCGATACAGAGACCGAATCTATAGTTTTTAGAATTTTTGTCTGTCTGTCTGTCTGTCTGTCTGTTACCGCATCACGGAAAAACCACTGAAGGGGTTTTGATGAAACTTGGTATGGTGATAGCTAGTTATCCAGGTCAACATATAGGACACTTTTTACCGCGGGAAAATGTCTAATTTCTGATAAATAATACAAAAACTGCATTGTAAGAGTATACTAATATGTAAAACCTAAGAATTTGGTTTTTGGTCATCTGAACGCGGGCAGAGCCGCGGGCAATGATAGTATTTAAATAAAATCAATACAGTATTAACATACTTTTGCTAAGGCATTTTTAGTTAACTTAATATAGTAAGGACGTTTAATTTAAACTAGTGTTCACCCAGGGGTCGAAATTCGATTAAAATCATTATTGAAAATTTTGAGAAAAACATATATAAATAGAATTTACCTATCTACTTAAAAAAAAGTATCTGCTTCCATTTTTTTTTATTGATAGAACATTAAAGCACCTTAATACCTACCTATACCGGTTCATCCATACTTACGTGTTAAGGTTTAGTATAGATTTCTCAGAGATGAGATATTTTCCCGCAGTAAAAAGTAGCCTAAATGTTGACCCGGATAACCAGCTATTATCATACCAAGTTTCAACAAAATCTGTCCAGTAGATTTCTTGTGATGCGTTCCCAGACAGACAGATAGACGAAAATTCCCAAAACTGTAGATTAGGCCTCTGTATGGATAATAATTACTATTTCAATAAGATTTCCCAAAAAATATTTAATGTACAGATTCGACTCAGTCAGAATTTTACTATACATATGTATACATTTCAAGTAGCAAGTTCAAAATAACAAACACGCATATCCAGTACGATAATGACTTTAATTTCTCACGCCTCAGTCTAGGTATTCGAATGAACAGATGGCGCGCTCGGTCCTTTGTTTATTTCTAACTTCCAAGTCAAATTTGTTCTGTTTCCGTTTTTACATCTGGTAATATTAAAGGCGAAACTTCCTTTTGTTTGTTAATTACTAACGATTCGCGATTTTACTTTTTTTACTACACACACACACACACACACATACAAAAACACATACAAAAAAGCCATACAATATCTATCCCCTATCCTACGGGTAGATCAGATTTGTTAGGATAGCAATATTATGTACCTAATACCTATATGAATTTTTCGACTGAATTACGTAGACCAAAAATTGGATAAGGGATTGACATGGTTAAAATAACCTACGAGTATGAGCTTATAAGATTGATGTTATCAAGCCGTATCCTCATATTATAGTACGATTATATTACTGTCCTGCTCAAAGATCTCCGTTTTTTATCTATATATAAACAGGGTGAGACATAACAGTACCTTTTTCTCGTCTATTTCTCAACCAAATTTTTTTGACGCCCTTAGTAGCTTTTGCCGAGCTTTGTCGAGCTTTAGTGTTATCAATATATTTTTTTTGGAAGTCGTAAGTTTTTTTCTTATAAAGGTCCAATTTCGAGCAATATTTGAATTTCCTTTTACGTCATACACTAGCCTTCATATAAATAGCGGATCAGCACACACTTCCAATAATACCTCTTCTGTCAAGACGAATAGTTTAGATTTACCGTTATAGACATACATACATAGGCCGTTAAAATCATAACCCTCCTTTACACCTTGCTTAGTTGAGTAAAAACAAAAATGCTATTTTTTTAAATTTAATTAACTCAAATAAATTTCTATGTATGCGTTTGTAAATTATTTAATTAAGAGTATTTTCAGTCATGCACTCGGGAAAAAAATATTTTTACCCTATCAAATATCCATTACAATAGAATAAATAAATAAACATAGATTCAATCAGAATTGAATTTTATCTTAAAAATGTACGTTTGATAATCTCAATTTGAGGAGGTTCTGAGCCAGTGCTTACAAAGAATTGTTTTAATCTCATTACAGACCACAAGCTGCAGTCCGCCGGACGCTGGACCAAAATAGAAATGCCAAAATTTCCATTTACGAATGTATAAATTAATGATTTTTTTTTAGCTCGTATGCATCTTTTTATTTCCACCTCTTCATTTTCTTATAATCTTTCAGTGGCTATTACTTAGCTTAGATTTATTTATACCGAGCGACTCACCCTTGCTCCGCTCGTGTTTGTCCCATGGTACGTCTTAAGGGTTAGTATAGATTTCTCAGAGATGAGATATTTTCCCGCAGTAAAAAGTATCCTATATGTTAACCCGGATAAAAAGCTATCATCATACCAAATTTCATCAAAATCTATCCAGTGGGTTTCTCATGATGCGTTTCCAGACAGACAGACAAATTTCTAAAAACTATAGGTTCGGCTTCTGTATCGATAATAATGACTATTTCAATAAGATTTTCCACAAAATATTTAATGAACAGATTCTACTCAGTTAGAATTTTATTATGTGTATAGATTCAATAAGACGGTAAGAAGTAACGAAGTCAAATAGTTGACAAGGTGTCGTTGTGTCAGCGGATGTCCTTATTAAAATTATTGAATGGGGGTTAGAAATTGTAGAAAATTTGGTTGATTTAGATGATAAAATATAGTATTTTTAGCACAACAGTCTGTAACTGTACCTACTAGGATAGTCTAAGAAAGTAAAAGATAAGAGATATTGGAGTGTTTTTACCCATGTGTAACTCATTCTCAAGTAATAAACATAAACAGATGGGCGAGAGAGAAAATTTATTTTAATTTCCTTTAGAAATGACCTTGTTAAATTTTATCGAAATCAGCTGTTCAGCGGTTTAAGTGTGAAAAACTGACAGAAGAGGTACTTATATTTTAAGTATGGATATAAAATTTTAATGGAACGATTATTTTTGAATGAAATTCCATTATTGAAACAGTTTGAATTAAAAACATAACTAAGTTTTATATCAATCAGTAACACTCCAAAATATAGTAGTCGTAATTCTCTTTAAAACAAAATATTCTAAAATAAGTGTCTTGTCAGCAAAAAAAAAATACTTTCTCACATAAAATTTTTGATTTTAAAATCACTGAAAAAGTATTTATTTACCCGTAGAATATTTTAAAAAATTAATTATATGGGTCGTCTCATGAATCTAGTCCTTGTAGTCTAGGTCCTTGAGGTATACAATATTAAAAAAAATGAAAATCTGGATCGGTTGGCAATAATATAGCTCATCATAGCGACGAAAATATACAATACAGTCAAAGTATAAAAGTTTCAGGCAAAAGAAAGCTGTGAAATAATTGTAGAAATAAATTAACAGATCCTTAATCATTAGTATGGAGATTTCATATTTGTCTAACATTTCAATTTAAAGCTTTTACTTGAAACGCGCTCGTAATTCCTTAGAGAATATTTTAGGTTAGTGTTGTAATTATTATAATTAAATTTTGGATATCTTTATTGATCTACTTAAAAAAATGTGTCTCCACTTTTTAAATAAAACTATCTTTTTGGTTTTTTTCGCGTACCTATTTTGATGATCACGGTTGCTGTAAAGCATTCGAAACGTCCTGAACTAAAAATCAAACAAAAAATCCGAAAAGACAGTTTTATTTAAAATATCAAATATTCGCGTAAATCAGTCCAAATATTAAAATTTGTCCAGTGGTTTTCTCGTGATGCGTTCCCAAACAGACAGACAGACAAAAATTCTAAAGACTATAGATTCGGCCTCTCTATCGATATTCTATAATAATTAATTTTTCAATAAGGTTTTCAAAAAAATATTTAATGTACAGATTAGACTCAGAATTTTATTATATGTATAATATAATACCCAATAAAAGAAACACATACAGACCAACATAAGAAATCATGGTAATGCATGTGCCAACACGTTCTCAGTAATACAATCTTTTCTAGATCCTAGGGAACCTTTCGTAGGATGTCCAATTATAAAATAAGTCCAAAAGTAAGACGTTCAATGAAAATATGCTATTAGAGTTATCGTGAGCACTTATACCCTTGGAAACCAATACAAGCTTAGAAGTTCTAATCGCACGGCTGAACTGATTGCTTTTCGATACGATAACGTAAATACTTAACGCCATTCATTCATCCTATAATGAAGTATATTACCGTATAGAAAATACTTTTTGAAATCCTATTCCCAAAGAATCTTGATATTTAGGAACATTGAAAAATTAAATTTTCATTACTTTTTTAAATTACTTTTCAGGAAGTGGTACCCCAGTGGTAACGCGCTCGGTTGGGAAACTGAGTGAAGCGGGTTCAAATCCCGGGTCTCGCACCTCTGATATTTTCATGTGCAAATCATTTCCAACATGATTACCACTTGTCTTACGGTGAAGGAAAGCATCGTGAGGAAACCTATACGTCTGAGAGAACCTAGCAAGGTTTCGTAAGACACGGGAAGTCTCTAATTCACAATTGGCCAGCGTTATGGAATATGGCGTGATCCCCCTCGTATTGGGAGGCGCGTGCCCAGGAGTGGGATATTAAAAAAGGGCTGAATACAATGTAATAGATACGATTTAAAAAAATTGGTTCCTATTAAGTAGGCAAAGATATCGCGTAACTTACCAAAAAAAATACACACTCGAATTTATTCCCTCCACCTTTTTAAATTTGGTTAATAAAATGGCACCCATATAAAGAAAAAGTTATAATATAAAGAAAAAAGTACATAAGTATGAATGTGGACCGTTTCAACCGGAGTTCTTGTATAAAAACTTCTGCTTGTTATAGAATACACGCGATTACGTAGTGTATTATGGAGTATACCGAAGAATGGTCTCGTTCAGCTTTTTGTTAACGGGCGATGAAAATCTACAGCTAATGTTAGAGGTATAATGACAAGAATAGATGAAAGGATAAACTATAAAGAACCAATATATATATATATATTATATCGTCCTCGCGATGCATTTCCAATGAGGTTCTATGTTTGTCTGTATGTGTTTTTTATGTATGTATGTTCACGGCTGATCCGTTTTTGTTACTTTAAATTGTATTCTATTAAGGTATATACCCAGACCATTTTGGGCTTACGTAATTCATTGTGACGTGTCTTATACATTTCAATCCATCAAAAATGTGTTTTTTTTTACTATATTTAATTTATTATTACTTTAAAGTAGGTAATTAAAACTATAGCCGTATTATTAATGAATTTAGTATAAAATTAGACATGACGAAAATAATTATGTATCAGTCCTTTTTAAAGTCCCAGTGCTGGGTACGGGTTTCCCAATTCAGGTGGATCAGGCCACAGTCTACCACACTGGTCATGCGCAGGTTAGCAGACCTCACAGGTCGTTGGAAAACTTGCTAGGTTCTCTCAGATATATAAGTTTACTCACGATGTTTTCGTTCACCGTATGACAGGTGGTAATTATGTTGGAAATGATTCGCACATTAAAATCTCAGAGGTGCGAGGCCCGGGATTTGAACCAGTTCCACGTCCCAAAGTTACCATTTTGTTACCATTTTTACACAATTTAAATTGTAATATATTAAAAATATTTTATTATTATAAGCAATTTTAACATCGTTATAATTATATAAAAGTTAGAAATAATTCAGTGTTACATTTTACTCTAGGTATGAAAACCTTGTTTTAGCTTTTCCATATAGAATAATTTAAGCTCCCATCCAAATGCAAATCCTGCTCGTTTTCCGTGTTTAGCGAAAGCTGCAAGAACAAATGTCGGAATAAATTTTTAGCATCTGTTTGTATGTACGTATATAAATAAAATTGAAGTGTTTGTTTTGTTACAAATCTTCTTAGAAACCTTTATTCTTTATTGACTTTTGTGTCTTGATGCTAAATTATTGATTTTTCTTTACATATACATATAGGCAATAAAATATATACATATGTATGTATATAAAAATCGTTTGGGAAACGATTAAGGTCACTTTATAATAAATTCTATTACTATTAGTGTCCTATGTTCTATGTAGGTCATGTGTGTATATTTCATCCAAATCCATCCAGTCTTTATCCATATATTTGAAACCGGGCTAATATTTGAACCGAAAAAATTATTTGAAGTACATATAACTTTTATCAGTAGAAGGATATGTTGAAAATACTTAGAATACAAAATAATTAACAAAAATATTCTCCAATCTTTTTTGTTAATAGTGAAAAAAAAGGAAAATGCGCTTAGATTGCAACGAGGCGAGGGCTGACGCTGGTAATGAAATAAAATGTGTTACCGTGGATGCGGCAATGTAGATAACCAGTGTGTTGCAAATTATAATTTACACAGTGTTGTATATATATATATATATATATATATATATATATATATATATATATATATATATATACATATATTAAGTACATTTTTATTATTATTATTATAATACTTTATGGCAAAATAAAATGGTACTTTTAAAAAAATATATTTAAAACAAAAAAAAAGTGTGCTTACAAAAATCGATAATAGATGTTAAAAAAAATTATCATTAACACGCAATATTATATAGATTTACGCGAACATCTGATACTTTAAATAAATTTTTTCTGAGGCCAGTCTCTTCCGTGACTATAACCTGTAATTCGAAACGTCAGGAACAGAAATTAAAATAAATCCGCGAAATAATCCGAAAAGATATTTTTATTTAAAACTAGCATTGTCCGCGGCTCCACCCGCGTTCAGGTGACTAAAAACCAAATTCTTAGGTTTTACATCTTAGTGTACTCTTATATTGCAGTTATTGTATTTTTTCTCAGAAATGAGACATTTTCCCGCGGTAAAAAGTATCCTATATGTTGACTCGGATAACTAGCTATAACGATATCAAATTTTATCAAAATCCCTCCAGTGGTTTTTCTGTGATGCGGTAACAGACAGACAGACAGACAGACAAAATTCTTAAAAACTATAGATTCGGCCTCTGTATCGATAATGATATTTATTTAAATAAAATTTTCAAAAAAATATTTAATGTACAGATTCGGCTTAGTTACAATTTTATTATATGTATAGGTGTCAAATATTTGCGTAAGTCTAGGAAAGAACGAGTATGATATTTATCTTATTTAATTTCATCGATTTTCATAACTTTTATTTAGAAAAACCGATATTTTTCTTAATCGCACGTATACACGAATGAACAATTAGAGATACTTAAAACCGTTATTTAAACAAGATGTAATAAAAGGAGTGTTGAATGTTACAATGAATTCTGCGTTGTACTTTTTGCTTTTTACGCCATTTGTCGTTTTCCGTTACTTTGCTCTGTCGAGTTTCTAATGTTGGCAATTAAAAGAATGGATACTTTATATCTCTATTTAGGAATAGAATGAAGTCCGGCATAGTGATAGTCTGTTTGTTTATTGAGCTTGGGATCTGATTTCGATGCTTGATTAGTGCTTGATCTATATTTATAACTAGTATTTGCTCGTAGATCCCCTTACGTACTTTATTTATGAATTATTTCTTTGAAAAAACAATTTCAGATAATATGCAGTGATTTTGAAATTTTTTTTTATGGGACCAAGGGGGCAAACGGGCAGGAGGCTCATCTGATGGAAAGTGATCACCGCCGCCCATAGACATCTGCAACACCGCAGGGCTTGCAGATGCGATGCCGGCCTTTCAGGAAAGAAATAATTCGAAAATATACAAATACACAAAACACAAACGAAAATGATAATAGCAGTTCGATATGATCGGTCGATAAGAAATCAGGCGCAGCTTTACCTGCTTTCTGTCTCCGGGCTATTATTGGGATTTTTTTGATAGAAAAACTCAATAACTATAATTGGTACGACTCAGGACTCGAACCCAGGATCTGACTATCTGTAGCGCTGCAAGCTAGCCACTAAACCAACGAGGCAGTTTAAGTTAAAGTTAACTGTAAAACACTAATGCCATTATAAAAATCACATTTGAAAATAAAAATGTTCGATGTAATCATGTAATACTGGTTCATTCAATAACGTATTGCCTGTATTATAAGAGTCAGCTTTGCAGTGGCTAAGCGGATTACTGCGGTATGTTGCAATTTAGACATTCATGTTACTAGAAGAATTATGCCCGATTTCACCAACGTCACCTAAGTTTAAGGGATCCCCTACGCATGGTTAGGGGGCTGTTAGGGGACAGTTTCTGTTTCACCGACAGTTAGGGGTCACCTAAATATTAAAAGGCCCCCTAAAGTTAGGTGCTCGAAATATGGGCTTAAAGACGATCGTAAAACGAAATTTAATTTAGGGGCTAGTTTAGAGGACCTTTAAGCTAGGGATCCCATACGTAGGTGGTAGCTTATGGGTTGTTGGTAAAATCGGGCATTAATCATTTTAGTTTTTACTTAACATTTGTTACTTAATATGCCGGAACTTGTGGCTCAGTTTGTAGTGACGCTACTAGCTGTGTGGTCGCGGGTTCGAGTCCCGCTGGAGGTATTTGTGTGATGAGCACGAGTGTTTGTACTCCAGTCATGGGTGTTTATATTTATAATATGTATGTATTTAAAGTTATATATGTTTAGTGTATCAACTATCTGGTATCCATAATACAAGCCTCGTAGCTTTCCATTGAACTAGATGGTGATGGTGGTGGTTAATGTCCCAAGAAATGTCCCAACAAACATTTAAAGTTATAAACAATGTTATTTTAATATTAATGTAAAAATTTTATGATAAATACATACATACATTTGTGTTGGTAAATGTATAGCGTTATAGAATACTTAGAGCGTGTGTCAGACTCGAAATAGCCCGATACACAATATCTGAAAGCTTTTATAATTAAGTATCTTAAATTTATAAAAGGAGCCCTTTGGATGGTTTTTTTATTGTTTTCGAGCTCTTACCGTAGATTTTACTTAACTAATAAAAAATTTAGTTTTTACTTAAATATAGATGGATATTTTTCGAGTACATATACAGGGAGAAGTGTTTGGAAGTATCGTAATTGTCGATTTGTTCAATTAAATAGTGACGTTAAACTTCCTTGGATTTTTAACAGGTTTGATTAAGGGCTCTTGTAAGCTTTTTTTGAATATGCAGCTATCCATATTAGTTATTAATATTTTAAAATTAAAGAAATGCTTCATTTGAGTGATACCTGATCCATAACACATTTGTTCCATCCTGTATCATCATGTATATCATGATTATGTCAATTATTAAGATCGCCTTGAAATATTAACGAATTGATTAATAGATATTGATATAGATATTTTTGAGCCAAAATAAAATAACTACTTTTTAACTCAATTTCGTTAGATATTATATTTTGTTAATTTTCTTACCCTTTACCCTGTAACTCTACACAATAACTAAACTTGACCCGACCCGGGACTCCAACCCAGGATTTCCGGGTCTGCAGCCGTATATTCTAGTCACAAAATCATCGAGGTAGTTACTACCCTAGTATTAGTAATATATACATAATTAAAATTCTGAGTAGAATCTGTACATTAAATATTTTTGGAAAATCTTACTGAAATAGTCATTATTATCGATACAAAGGCCGATACTATAATTTTTAGATTTTTTGTCTGTCTGTCTGTGTGTCTGTCTATCTGGAAACGCATCACGAGAAAACCACTGAAAAGATTTTGATGAAATTTGGTATGATGAAAGCTGGTCATCCGAGTCAACATATAAGATACTTTTTACTGCGGGAAAATATCTCATCTCTGATTAAAACTACAATAGAGATGAACCCAAGCGGGGCGAGGGTTAGTTGCTGGTTACCTATATATGTACATCAATAAGCATTAGTTCAAACGGATTTGTAGAAAGTAATGGAAATAAATGTCAGGTGCTAAGTCATGTATGTAGTACGACCTACAGTCGTTCAAAATCGGCTTTACAGGCGACTGAGCGGATTTGTTACTACATCTTCGATAAGGAATTAGGTTCTAAGATATGAAATATTTATTATATATCTTATATTTGTGAGTGGTTTTGATTCCAGAGTAGGTAATTTTATTTGCCTTATACAAGTAGTTAGGCGAATCATAGTGATCGTGAGGTTATGAATGAAATAAATTATCCCAAAATTAGAATCTTTGTATCTTCATTCCGCCTACAAAGAATTCCTGGGTTAGAATCCCGAGTCGGGCTAAGTTTAGTTATTGAGTTCTTGTGAAGAAATTCTAAGTACAAACTCCGAGTAGGGAAGTAGGTGGTGTTTTATTCATCCTTGTGATTCGGAGAGCATGTAACGCTTTAGTCCTGCACCTTATCCACTGGTCGTGTCGAATTGTCATCCCACCGGAGTTTGAAGGTAACAGCTTCAAAGAGTGCATTTGTGCTCATACTTTTGCACTATAATTGACTAGTTCCAGTGAGATTTTCCAATGAATGTCAAATCACTCAGAAGAACATTTTTTTTAAAAACCTCAAACACAATGGTAACATCGCTCACTACTTATCATATTTTTAAAGTACGTACTCGTATATTACTCATAACAACACCGTCAGTAAACCAAAATAATATAAGCTAAAGTTCATACTTACTATATATGTATGTATAACTTATAAGCAGGGCCGGATTATCCATAAGGCAGCTTAGGCAACTGCCTATGGGCCCCACATAGGCTAGGGGCCCCACGCACGAAGAAAAAATTAAAAATGTATCATCGTGTGAAAATTTAATTAAAGAAAAATAGCTGAAAATTCCACCATGAAGATAAATGCAACGGTTAGATTTCTATGAAATATAAATAAAAAATATTTCTATGAAATCTATCTAATAGCGTAATTACGAAAAATGTATTTTAATAAGTTAGAAAAGGGTGAACGGGCCCCCAGAATTGCATTGCCTGGGGGCCCCCTATTAATTCGGTTAATTCGGCCCTGCTTTGCATGAAGCATATAAAGGATGAATTTTAAATACATAGTAAAACAGTTATTTTCCCATGCATAATAATTTTCTTTGTAATTCTGCAATTATAATGAAACAAACTTCCTCGTGTACAAATTAATTGGCTCTGTGGCACATTATTATCGTTTCGATGAACATATAAGACTCCTTGACATTCCTTTGTCATTGTAATTATAATGAATGAAGAGCTTTTTGGATATTGTGTGAGAGGAGTTCGATTTCCGGTACACACAATTTTTTGTATGTTGGTTTATAGAGTTAAAGTGTCACCAAAATCAATCGATCACATCATCGACATTTCTATATCGATATCGATAATCGAGATAGGCAGAGTTTTATTCTCATGGCGTTAAAAGAGATAGAGATAAAAATAAAATATTAAAAGATAGTTTTGGGTTTTCTTTTCTACGTGACATTGGCGAAGTATAGTAAGTATAGAATAAATCAAATTAAAAAATATATTTAAATTCATTACATTTTTTTTATTTTCTAAACATATTTGTGTAGTTTTGGTGCTTAAATTCGAACCGCACATTAATTATTATATATAGACATAATATTATTGTTTTTGAAATATTTTATTGCTCAGATGAGAAGCTATGCATCGTTACTATGCTGAATATCGTAAGGTATTTAATAACAGCATTCCATCTCGCCATCTAGATTGGTACATATAGTATGAACACGGAATAGGTATACTCAATGAATTTTGTTTGATATAATCTATTCTTCTATTCTAATATTATAAAAAGCAAAAATTTGTTTTTTGTTTGTTTGTATCGTATAAGCTCCAAAACTACTGAACCGATTTAGATGAAGTTTGGTATAAAGATAGTTTGAGAGCCTGGGAAGAACAGAGGATACTTTTAATCCCGGAAACCATAACCTCCTTAAGGCAGTGAAAATGGGGATGAAAGTTAGTTTAAGTTAGGATGAAGTTAGTCTCTAGTTTATATGGTATTTCTATGCCAAAAAACATGCCGATATATTAATCCGTTACTTTCCTTTCAATCGCAAATTCCGATGGGACGATAATTCACTCTGAGGTACGGGGGTGAAACATCGCCAACTTTCCAACTCCGGGCTGTTACTGGAACTTTATTAACAGAAAAACTCAATAACTAAACTTGGCCCGACCACAGAGTGTGGAACCCAGGACATTCAGATGTGCTGACATGTACATGCGCAATAACGCTCGTATATATTATCACTACAATATTTTTTTTTAGAAAAAGTTTGACAACGTCAAAACAAAATTTATGGTGAATTCAAAATTTATCTTACATATATTTATAATAAAATTGTAACTAAGCCGAATCTGTACATTAAATATTTATTGAAAAATCTTATTGAAATAGACATTATTTTCGATATAGAGGCCGAATCTATAGTTTTTAGAATTTTTGTCTGTCTGTCTGTTTGTCTGTTACCGCATCACGGAAAAACCACTGGATGGATTTTTATGAAATTTGGTATGGTGATAGCTGGTTATCCGGGTCAACATATAGGATACTTTTTACCGCGGAAAAATATCTCATTTCTGTCAAAAAATACAAAAACTGCATTGTAAGAGTATACTAATATGTAAAACCTAAGACTTTAGTTTTTGGTAATCTGAACGTGGGCGGAGCCGCGGGCAATGCTGGTTTTAAAATATATCCGAAATTAACATTAAAAATTTAAGTAATAGTATAAAAACATTTTAAAAGACAACAAAATCGAAAGTGCATAATAATTACAAGACTTCCGCGACACCATTCAGACAAAGAGAGACAATAGCGTTCCCAAGGAGGGTTGACGTCAGGCAGGCGTGAGGCGGCCGGTCGTAAAACTTTTGCCAAATCCTATCAGCAGTACAGAAGATGTACTGCGCCGACCCCAAGTGATTGGGAAATGGGCAGGGAGAAGAAGAAGAAGATATTATCACTACAATGTTTAGTACTAAAAATATAAGTGGATTTTTTTATATTATTTTGCAACAATGAAAGGAAATCTTATTAGTTCAAATAACGACACTTTATAAGAATAAAACAATGAAAATACTTGTCAAAAAATGTTAACAAACAAAATATTTAATAACAGTTTAAAAAACTCAATTAGAAAATTCCTTACACAATGAATTATAAACCACGTAATTCAAAAGAACTTTGGGACATATTAGATGTGTTTTTTTGTTTTTTGTTTTTTTTTTAATTTCTCATTATTGAGAATGGCTGAATGGATATTGTTATATTTTATTTTTTTTTTGTTCTCCTTATGCTTAAAGGAACGTTATATTTATCAATTACAGGATATATGTATATAAAAGTTACTATGTAGATAGCTATAATATATAATAATAAGATTATTATTACTAAAAAGCTATATCATTATAAGATTTAAATAAATTACTTGTAACTTTAAAATTACCTATATTAACTTTTATATAAAGTTAGTTAACAGATTTATCGGCATCGTAATAATCATCCTTTGAAGTAGGTTTTAGTCGAACGATTTCATGCGAGTCTGAATAAATGAGATTATTGTCTTTATCGAAAGTAATACCTAGCACTCCTTGGACGTTGACAATTCTTTTTACCCTCATCAGAATTTCATTGATAACATAGATACCGTCTTCACTGCAGAGGTGGACGTGACCTGCATTATCGGATGCTATTCCAAGAAACCTAGGATTATCTCTCAGAAATATTACTTCATCCGACCCATTCTTAAGTCCGAACAGTCCCGTACTATTGATAAAGAATATATTGTCTTCAGAGTCTAATACAAATTGGTTTACAGTTGAATTTCGGAGCTCGGGAATTGCTCTTAGTGATCGATTTTTGTAATAATACATTTTGAGACTTGGAAATTTGATGAAATATATTCTAGATTTAACTTGGAGCCACCAAATATCTAAATTGCTTACACTGAGTCTCTTTAAGCTATTCAAAGTGGGGTTGTATCTGTAAATGCCATGATTACCACCAAAGTAAATTTCATGGTTTACTGGATCACTTGCTATGGCAAAAGCGTCTTTCACTCCTTTGAGAACGGTTAACCTTTTGGTGTCAATATTGAGTGTGGCTGGCATGTACTCGCCTTGGCCGGAATCAAAGCTGAAGTAAAGCGTATTAGTTACTACGTTGACAGCTAATTGGTTTGGGCTGTGTGCTCGGGAAGCCAGATTTTCTTTGACGTAGCACTGCCTACTTTTACCAATATCGCAAATTTTGTTTAAGTTTATCATCTCTCTAATTGCACTAACCAGTGGATAGAAACAAATTAGAATATACCACTTATTTAACATTTTCAAAGTATTCAAATTTGTTTTTTATATGATTTACGAGGAATTATTGAAATACACCAAGTTTTCTTGTATTTGTACGACCGTATATCTGTTACTGACAATTGTGAACATCACACAACTAGGGGAGAAAGCAAACGGTCTGAGGCGTTGTTTTTCAAGTGACGCAAATACAAACATCTAAAGTATGTCAATAACATTGTGTCAACATAGAACAAAAACATGAAACTCCAGATTTAATTAATGAAATATGTACATGGTTTATGTTTCCATTATATTGTAATTAATGTATTTTAAATATTGAGATAGATATTATATATGATAGATAGATTCAATTGACGATACGTTTGGCTCAGTTGTAGTGACCCTACTAGTTGTACCAGCAGTCAAGGGTTCGAGTCCCGCTGGGGGCATTCATTTGTGTGATGAGCACTAATGTTTGTACTCCAGTCATGGGTGTTTATATTTATTTATAATATGTGTGTATTTAACGTTATATATGGTAGTGTATCAACTATCTGGTATCCATAACACAAGTCTCGCAGCTTACCATGGAACTAGATGGTGCTGTGTGTTAATGTCCCATCATATTTATTTATTAATTAATTATTTTTATTAGCGTTATGAAAATTTTAAGAACGTATCTATTTAATTTAGTCCCAAAAATATTTTACGATATAAGTTGTACTATAGTGTGTTATTTGGGAAGGGTCAGAAAGCTATCACGTAAACACCGGATCTTAGGGAAAGAATTTACCCGTTAGTATAATACATTATATATTAGGGATCTTCTCATGCTTTGTTTAGGCTTCAACGGCTGTAATTAAACCTCTCAAAAGACGGCGATCCAATCAATCTTTTATGGTTTGGATCGGTGATATTGTTTAGAGATAAGTATATTATACTTATTAAAAATTTCCTACTTTAAAGCCACAAGAACATCATTACTTATTATTAAAGTAAAATCCGTTTACCTAAAGGTTGATTGAACTTCAAAATAAAAATTACAAGACATGCTAAAACGTTTATTAAAAAAAAAATGTTTGTACTTACGAGTATATACGCACGTAAGAAGTTATACGTCTTTGGCGTAACAGAACAAAAATAGCTAAAGATTTCATCTCAAATGTCACAACTCTCTGTTTGTTAAAGCAATGCAGCTAACTTCATCATGTCGCTTTTTGGCTGTCGGTGTGCGCGCATCGTAAAAATGTTACTCTCATATTTTTTCCAAACGTCTCAAAAGAAGTATAACTTCAAAAATTGCAATTTTCCTCAACATCAAGTTTTGTTAAATAATCTAAAATAAGTTTAATACACATCAGTTATATACTTTTAAGAATAAGACATCTAAAAATTTTTCTTAAATTGTATCCAATATTGTAATATTTGATCAATTTAGAAAAAAACATAGGATAAACAAATACATACGAATATTTCAATAAAGGTATGCCCAATGTGCACGGTAGAGCCATACATTTCACAAAGTAAACTTGCATAGTATTCAAACGAATTGAAAATATTTGGGAAGGAATCCAGCCCATATTGATGTTCGGACATGTTTAGTAAGTTTGAGATTGAGTACATACAATGCACGTCTGTTACACCGACATCAGTGATAAAATATTTTTCCACCAATTTATATCTATACATATAATAAAATTCTGAGTCGAATCTGTATATTAAATATTTTTTGGAAAATCTTATTGAAATAGAAACGATACAGAGGCCGGATCTATAGTGTTTAGCATTTTTTTCTGTCTGTTCCAGAGATATTAGGTGCCACCATGCAAAATTTTATTTAAATTGGTCCAACAGTTTCGGAGATTAGACCGTACAAACAGACAAATAGACAGAAACAAAAAATAGAAAAAAAATCTGGATTTGTTCTATTTCTCTTCTTACATCCCCCTAACTCGGTTTTTAGCATTTTTTCTAAATATGTACAGATATTCGACTTCTACAGTTTTATTATGTGTATAGATGTATAGACTAATATATTTAAACGAGCAATTCTTGTATATATATATATATATATATATATATATATATATATATTATATATATATATATATATATATATATATATATATATATATACAAGATACACGTTAGGACAAGCATCGTGGGCAAACGGCCAATACGCAAGTTTGACAACCACAGGTATCTGGGTTCGTATCCCGGTCGGATACAAAGTTTTTGCTTCTGTTTTTTTTTGTATTTATTCAAATTTTTAGTTTGTTTGATTTTTTAATGTTATTTTGGCCAAAAACATCGAGCGAAGCTCGGTCGCCCAGGTACTGGATATAAAATAAAGATACAACGGTGTAACAACTCTAGCGTTGCCAGCGAAGTGAGTAACTTAGATTGGTTTGTTTACGATACGTGCTCAATACGTCTCCGGTATCGAGTCTGGAAACGAGAATCTTAAATGTAGCATTGTTATATTTTATTCAGTATATTGTTACATTACAAATATGTTCAGAATTTTAAATCTGGTGCAGTATAAAATTTAGTTTTTCATTTTTTTTATGGGACTAACGGGGCAAACGGGCTGGATATATATATATATATATATATATATATATATATATATATATATATATATATATATATATGTATATATATATATTATTCTCCTAGCCGATTCCGGCCACGGCGGCCAATCTCATTGAGACTAGCCAACTGCGCAGGAGATATTATAGTGCACAAGTGTACGCGCAGACGCAAGTGCACTCTCTATTCCTGTCACTCTCTTACTCCGGTGGGACGACTGCTCGACACGACCAGTGAGAGTTAAGGCGCAGGACCGACGGCTTTACGTGCTCTTCGAGGCACGGGGGTGAAACACCGCCAACTTCCCAACTCCGGGCTGTTACTGAGACTTACTATACAAAAAGACTCAATAACTAAACTTGGCCCGATCCGGGACTCGAACCCAGGACCTCCGAGTGTGCAGCTGTACATGCTAGTCACTACACACACACACACACATATATATATATATATATATATATATATATATATATATATATATATATATATATATATATATATATATATATATATATATGTATAGTAATTTTAAAGTAAACTATAATAATTGACTTAGTAATAATAATTTTTGACCGATTTCATAAAAGAGGAAGCTATTAACGTAGGTATATTTTTGTATGTATGCTATGTTCACCAATATTGTGCACAGATTTTCATTTTTTTTTATAAACTTATATATCTCAAAGTTAAAACCTATTCATTTCATGTAAATTCTATCCTCAAAGGTAGAACAATGTCATTTAAAATTTAAGCAAGTACTTTGAAATAATAATGTTTTCACTTATCCTCCTCAAGGATCCACGATAATGTGTCGCCATGTAAAATAAGAGTAAAAAAATATTTAAAAAAAGAATTTGTTAAATAAGTCGGTTGTGTAATAAATGATTATAATTTTTGTATGAACGACAAATCTTAGTAAGTACTAAATAATTGATTATGAAAAGGTTTTGTCTTAGGCTAGAAAACTAAGCCAACCATGTTTGTCCGTCCGGCTGACTTTTAAGGCACTGGGTTTTGTGAACCGTAATAACAAGCAGCAATAAGCGTTTTAAATATTCGTAGAATGTACGTATATATAATACATACGAGTATATTGATATCGATATACTACGAAAAGTCTGTAGACTTTAACTTACAAAAAGTATTTTATACAAACATAAAACTTATATATTGTGGCTATCTCATATATCTAAAATAGAAAACAACAAAAACCTGTGGTAGCACGGGTCAGGTTCGTTACAACACATATAACTCGAGAACTGCTTGACCGATTATCATGGTTTTTGATTTTTTGGATTTGTCTTCACCTCGAATAGCAGAATAACTAATTAAAAGATCTGAAAATTGACAAAAAAAAAATAAAAAAAATATTCCATACTAACCGCACCGCAATATTCCGTACTATCACAACGCACCTGGGTACGGTACCTGGGGTGAACCTGAGGGAAGCGAGGGTGAGTCGCTAGTTTAATATAAAGGCCAATTTTATTTTAATAAAGACAGCTTAAATATGTCTTGATAATGTAGAGAATTAGGTACTTAAAAAACTCAAGAACTCCAAAATCCATACTTCATACTAATATTATAATTGTGAAATTAACTCTGTTTACTTTTCACTCTTAAGCCATTGTATAGAATCCTATAATGATTTAAAAAAATACTAAAATGCCACCAAAGTACCAAGTATATTTGTTAATATTGATTTTAAATATTTTTTATAATATTAAAAAGTTTTATAATTGAATGTGGCAATATTATTTATTTAATTTTAGCTGTCGTTAATTAATAATTATTACATTTTTTTCGATATAGGCTAACTTTGCTTCCCACCTTGCGTATCACGCGAGCGAAGTCATGGACAAAAACTAGTATATGCATAGTAAAGTTGATTGTTGGTATAAGAAAATATGGATATATGTATTTTGCGGTTCCGCAAAAAGCTTGAAATAACTCATCGAAGTCTGAGTCATTCCCATACTTGTTGTCTCTCTTATTAGAATTTGCCTCTTAAAGCTCCTAATCCCATTTTTTTCCCACACAAATCCCGTTTGAAAGTTCCTTTTACGACAAAAATACTAGGATATATATTTTTTGGTTAAGTATAAGATGTGTTAAAAGCTTACACTATTTTCAGAGTTTAGTGACAGAAAAATATCTATAGGCCTTTCTATAGTATCTATGGTGATTATTTTTTGTTTTTTTAGGGTTCCGTACCCGAAGGGTGTCAACGGAACCCTATTACTAAGCCTCCGCTGTCCGTTCGTCTGTCAGAGGGCTGTATCTCATAAACCGTAATAGGGAGACAGTTGAGTTTCACGTATTTCTATTGCCGCTATAACAAAAAAAATAACAAAAAAATACAAGATTTTTTTTTAAAGTTCGTAATCTCTGATCGAAGTTAATTTATTACATACATAGAATGAAAGTAATTTTAACAAAAATACATGTACGGTGGTACAGAACCCTTCGTGCGCGAATTAAACTCGCACTTGACAGATTTTATCTTTATTTTAGTATCTAAGTTTATTATTTTTCTTGATTTATATGCGCTTATCTTTAAGTTTGAATCAAGAATAAATACATATATGTATTTCAAAGCATTATGTAAAATGTAAAATTTGTTTTAGTATCAAAGTAAGCCTACCTTGTAAATAAAACTATCTCTTTGGATTTTTTTGCGTTTTTTTTTTGATTTTTGGTTTCAACGTTTTGAATGCTTTTTTTCTACGTTCATAGGAGAGACTCTTTTTGCAAAAATTAAAATACATATGTCCAATAAATCTGAAGAGATAAGTTTTTACTTTTATTTAAAACTAGTCACTTATACTTGCTCCGCTCGGGTTTGTCGCTAGTTACGTTTTAAGGTTTAGTGTAGCTTGTTAAGAAATGAGATCATCTATCGCCTATCATCATACCAAATTTCATCAAAATTTGTTCAGTGGTTTTCACGTGATGCGTACTCAGACAGAGAGACAGGCAGACTGACAGACAAAAAATCTAAAAACTATAGATTAGGCCTCTGTATCGATAATAATGACTAAGTATTTCAATAAGATTTTCCAAAAAATAAAAATCCTCGACTTCTAGTACAAATTAACGTAATTGACCGTTTTTATGGACATAATTACAAACTTTTAACGTCTACACCGTCCGATTTACATAATATATTGCATATATAGTTAAAAGTCACCTCACGTAGTTCTTAGTAAATGGTAATTTTCACACGTGCTAGGTGCAAAAGTTGAGTATTTCTTACTGCCAGTCCTCACCGCAAGTCGAGTGCTTAGAGATTTTACAATGCAAGCCAAGAAATGTGCACTTGGATTTCTTTAAGTAATTTAAATATTTTCATATTTTTGCCTTGTCGACTTGATATAAAACGTTCATATTTAAGTAGCTTTCGTTTCAGTAAGGTCAGTAAAGCTCTACATACGGCTTGGGTAAATTTTTGCATTAAAATATCTATGAGGATATAGGACGTATACTATTTTACATGCCATAGACTATGCACTTATATGAAAAAAAAACATTTTTGTTTTATTACTCTGTTGCTGCGACAATAGCAATCTAATAAGTATAGATACTTTTTTGCACACACAAAAAAAGTAAAAATGTAAAAATGAATGTTCGTATGTTTATCCTCCCTGCGTTTCTAAACTAGTGATCCGATTGTGATGAAACTCTGGTGGGTTATTCTGTGTACGCCTGCAAACATTTCCGGCGTAAGAAAAGAAATTGTCTTTTATGCGTTCCTAAATCATTCAAGTATAGATACCGAGATATATATATATATATATATATATATATATACATATATATATATATATATATATATATATATATATATATATATATATATATATATATATATATATATATATATATATATATATATATATAATACAATTCTGAGTAGAATCTGTACGTTAAATATTATTTGGAAAATCTTATTAAAATAGTCATTATTATCGATACAGAGGCTGAATCTATAGTTTTTAGATCTTTTGTCTGTCTGTTTGTCCGAGAAAACTGCTGGACAAATTTTGATGAAATTTAGTATGATGATAGCTGGTTATCCGGGTCAACTTATAGGATACTTTTTACAGCGAGTTAATATCTCATCTCTGAGAAATCTATACTAAGCTTTAAAACGTATATGTATTTTTTGTCTGTCTGTTTGTCCGAGAACGCATCACGAGAAAACTGCTGGACAAATTTTGATGAAATTTAGTATGATGATAGCTGGTTATCCGGGTCAACTTATAGGATACTTTTTACAGCGAGTTAATATCTCATCTCTGAGAAATCTATACTAAGCTTTAAAACGTATATGTATATTTTTGTCCTCAAGTATACTAAAATGCATATTTTTCAAAGAAACTTTGCAACCTAAGTTCACATATCGCGTACATACCTCGTGCATCTTAGGATCCAAACTGAAAAGACATTTTACTCAAAATATTACGCTGCTGATTTTACAAGACCACCTTTATAAAATATGAATACTGTCCAATAAATTAATATTAAAGAAAAATAGATTCTATGTGTATGATAATAGGGTTGAATTTAAGTTTGTGTTATTGCATCACAAGGTTGTTGCCATTCATAAATAATTTTGTTAACTGAGTGGGTAGTTTGAAAAATGTTTAAAGTTTATTTTTGAACTAAATAATATAACATGAAGTAGTACTAAGAACTTACCACGTAATCGTTTGCCATAAGAGAAATTTTTATGTGGGTGTAAAACCTATTTTAGCAATAGATATTTTTGACTTTATTTTTAGGTATTAGTTTGCATGTCCCGTGAAAAATTTGGGCAAATAATATCTCTATAGAACATTTCCTCATGCTTGTCTGTCCAAACGACCAACTTACTGAAAAAAAGTATAGGTGGTTTGAACTAATAAGCACTATGGCAACGGTATGTAGGTACATGAAATAAATAAGACGAATAAAAAAAAATTATCACCATTGACATGCAAGGAATAACATTGTTACTTAGTATTGAGATATTATTTATTTTGCCTTATACAGTTACTTCAAAATCGTAACTACCTCGGTGGTGTGGTGGCTAGCTTGTACGGCTGCACATTCAGAGGTCCTGGGTTCGAGTCCCGGGTCGGGCCAAGTTTAGTTATTGTGTCTTTCTGTATAGTAAGTCTCAGTAACAGCCCAGAGTTGGGAAGTTGTCGGTCCTGCGCCTTAACTCTCACCGGTCGTGTCGAGTGGTCGTCCCACCGGAGTATGAGAGTGACAGGAATAGAGAGTGCACGTTGTGTCTGCGCGTACACTTGTGCACTATAATATCTCCTGCGCAGTTGGCTAGTCTCAATGAGATTGGCCGCCGTGGCCAGAATCAGCTGGGAGAACATCATCATCACTTCAAAATCGTAATGGCCATTTGCGACATTGTTCCTTGCAAGTGAGTTATGATTAAAATGAAATATGCCTAGAAACCAGGCGCAAAGTCTAGTTTTATTTTTCTAGTCAATCCAGTAATGGCTTTGCTTAATGACGTAAGCTTTTGAATAGTGCGTTTTAAGTACCTCGTTATACATTTAACGTGTTTCAAAGCAAAAATATAAATAGCCATTTAAAATATATTCTTACAAAATACCTATATTATCAGATGAATTTTTGACGGTACGATTTTATATCGACACTAGCGGCTCACCCTTGATTCCTCATACAAAATTTCATCCCTATTTTTACCCCCATAAGCTTAATGCATGATTTCCGGATTAAAAACTACTATCTCCTTCACAGGCTCTCAAACTATATTCTAACTAAATTTCATCTTAATCGGTCCAGTAGTTTTTGAGTTTATTCGTTACTAACATGCAAAAATACAAATCTTTCATCTTTATGATAGTAGTATAGATGGAAACAAAACTGTGCAATGTTATCGTGCTATTTCCATAAATATCTGATATCAAATATGCATAGACTTTTATTTAACCCATATAAAATATTTATTTACATAGTATGTTGAATAAATGCTTGTGCAACGCAAAATACTCGTAGCTACTTTCCAATCACATACTTTCAGATTTCAGGCTATTCGCAATGTAGAAAAACCCAAAGTTCCATAAAAAAATGTTTTTCTGTCTGTTTGTTCCAGTTAATCTCCAATACAGTTACACCGATTTAATCGGCACTTTGTGAAGTAGCAAGAGCAATCCATCGCCTCTTATCGTCCTTTAGCTTTACGCCTGGCCTACCGACCAAAAGAAAATGATCATTAATTCTCCCATGGGGAGATAGACCTGACCTGAAGTAACACGTAGGCACCTAAAAACGAAGTCGCTGGTAAAAAAATTTTTTTTTTGTAGATTTATTTTGATTTTTGGTTCCCGACGTAAATTAATAAATAATATTGCCATATTTAACTCTAATACTTATAAAAAAAATGCTTAGAATTAAAATCAACAAACATTGTAAGGTACTTTGGCGCCAAGCAAGTATATAATGACCTATGAGACGTCTAAAACCATAGTCTCTCCCGTGACCATGTGCGCTGTAAAGCATTTGAAATGTTGGGAATTAAAATCAAAATAAATCCGCGAAAAAAATCGAAAAGATAGTTTTTTTTAATATGTCAAATATTCGCGTAAATCTAAGAAAGTATAAGAAAGTATTATATATAAACATGTTTTTAAGTTTCTAAAATGCATTTGATACACAATTAATACATTAATTAATTTATCAAACAAAATCACAAATAGATCTGCTTAAATAATTTTTCTATAAATATACCTAATATTAAGTAACGAATATTGAAAAGTATAACAAAGAGCAAGTAAAATGGCGCATGACGACCCTTAAAATGTGATTTATTATCCACCCCTAAAATTCTAAAATAACGAACTTCGGAATAGGACACAAAACCACGGCTTTACGAGAACGTGCTCTCTAAAGCGTGGACATGTAACACACTCAACGTCCTTATTCTCGCTTGCTACTTATAATTATTTATCAACATAAAATGTAACACTAATTCAATTATATACAGTATTGGTAAAATCTATACAATACTAGCAGAACCCGCGGTTTCGCCCGCGTTCATTGTACAAAAAAAACTCTTGCTTTGTTATATACATACAGTAAGACAGTTCTTACTGTGTGGATCAAAATGACAGCATATCAGATTGATGTTTTTCATTTTTCATTTGTAAAAGTATAGAGTAATAGTGTTGCTTCGTAATTTGTCTTTTTCAATAATAGCAAACTAAATTGAAATTATCATCCGTAATTAATTTTAACTTTTTAAATTACACATAGAACATTTATATGGCTTAATAATTAATACTATATTTTATATTTTTCTTTATGGTTATAAATATAATAATGGCAACACTAAATATAGATTACTAATTAATGTTTTTAAAATTGTAATAATTATAATAATAACAGGAAAACTTAAATATAACTTTAATATAAACCGGATAATCTCTGAAAAAGCTGGACTAATTTTGACGGGACTTTCATTAGAAGATAGCTGATGTTATAGGAAGTAACATAGGCTACATTTATTTTAGAAAAAGAATTAGGGTTCCGCTCAAAAAAATTACAACGTATAATTACACGAGGGTGAGTTGCTAGTGTCAATAATATAAATTATTTACAACTGTCAGTAATAAAATACTTTAAGTCTGATTTAGATTTAACAGGAATTGTGTGGTTTGTTATAGTTTGAAGCGGAATCGCTCAAAGCTTTGTGTATTACCTACAATATGATGGGGTGTTTAGAATTTCATATCACATTAGATGTTAATTGTAGTGGAATAGAACTTGTAGCTGAGTGACTTTCCCTACTGTAAAATTAACCTCTGATCGTATGATGTACGGCTGCACACATAAATGTCCTACATTTGTGTTCCTAATCGGTCTAAATTAGTGTTTTTCTTTTAAGGATATTCACATTACAAACCGGAGTTCGCATTGTTTTACTCCTATGCTTCGGAGAGCCTGACCCTTTTTTTTATAGTTGGGAAATGCATTTACGCAAACCACCCGTAAGACATACAGGTGGTTATGTGGAACTCACTGCAAGTGAGAAACAGCAAGACGGATTTGGATAAGAATTTAGTACAGAAATAGATTAAGACCTGGAGTAATACATAAGCTACTGATGGTAACAAAATTCGCAAAAGGCATCTTGGAGCGAGGCCAGAGGAAGTTTCTAGTATTATATATTAGTTTAATAAGCAGATATCCAAAGGGCACTTTGAAACGTGCAATACAATAGCGTAGATCAGCAAATTCGAAACGTAGAAACAATGGATATATTAAATTCGAACAGATGGGGGCAATAAATCATGACCTTTAGTAATGGCAACGGTTTTGCAACAATAACAAGTTATATGCTGAATCTTTTAGTACAAGGTTATATATATATAAGTATTTAAACTTTAGTAAGAATTTTCCCCTAACCAAAGGCCGTTTTTTTATACCGGCCTTATAATTTTTCCACTTTCACATATTTAAATTAAAGAGGATATGTTTTGACTTAATTTTATGAACCATAATTCATACTAAATGCAGTTTTTGGTGCTGCCATCTCTACAAGCTTGGCAGGAAATAAGTATTTCATTTGACTCTAAATAATAGTGATAACTACATTTTATTCTATTCTCATACTAGTAACAATTCCTAATATTGCTAACATTTTTATGGTCACTGACAATATTATCATGATGTAAAAGGAATATTTACCATTTTTAGCAATTACTTTTGAGAGTTTCCGATATTTCGGCACTATTATAAGCGCCAAGTTTACTAGTTTTATAATACCCGTACTTTTAGTTAGTTTAGTATAGATTTCTCAGAGATGAGATATTTTCCCGCAGTAAAAAGTATCCTATATGTTTACCCGGATCAGCTATCATCATACCAAATTGCATCAAAATCTGTCCAGTGGTTTTCACGTGATGCGTTCACAGACAGACAGACAAAAAGACAGACAGCAATTCTAAAAACTATAAATTCTGCCTCTGTATCGATAATAATGACTACTTCAATAAGATTTTCCAAAAAATATTTAATATACAGATTCGACTCAGAATTTTATTATATGTATAGACTATAGATGTCAAATATTTGGGTAAATCTAAGAAGTATTATTATGAAATTACTGTAAAATGACGCGACACGCCGCGTGCTAAAGCTAGTTTTATAAATGAATATTATGTTGCAATTTAAACAAGTTCTATTCAAGTTAATATCTCAAAGTTTAATAGTATTAGTAACTGCATGGGATGTATGATGTAGGAGCAAAATTACTGCACGACATGCCACAGCCAGCGTTAATGATGTTCCGTAACATAGTTATTAGTATATATTTTACAGTTTCAGTATACTTTTACTTATATACACATATATACTTTTACTAATTAAATACTACTATTTAATTCCATCCACACCACCTCGATGTCCAGCGTTCCACAACAGTGCGATTTTTAAGGCATTTTCTGCCTCGCACAACCACCCTGTGGAACCAGCTATCGCCGGCGGTCTTTCCGAACCGCTACGACCTGGCCACCTTCAAGAAGAGAGCGTATACTTTCCTTAAAGGCCGGCAACGCATCAGCAAGCCCTGCGGTGTCGCAGATGTCCATGGGCGGCGGTGATCACTTTCCATCAGGTGAGCCTCCTGCCCGTTTGCCCCCTTAGTCCCATAAAAAAAAAAAAAAACTTATGTTTTAACGGTTAGTGTAGATTTCTCAGAAATGAGATATTTCCCGCAATAAAAAGTATCCTATATGTTGACCCGCATAACCAGCTATCATCATACCAAATTTCATCCAAATCCCTCCAGTGGTTTTCCATGATGCGGTAACAGACAGACAGACAAAAATTCTAAAAACTATAGATTCGGCCTCTGTATCGATAATAATGTCTATTTCAATAAGATTTTCCAAAAAATATTTCATGTACAGATTCGACTCAGTTAGAATTTTATTATTGTATGTATTTAAAGTTATATGTGTGTAGTGTATCAACTATCTGGTATCCATAACACAAGCCTCGTAGCTTACCATGGAACTAGATGGTGCTGTGTATTAATGTCCCAAAACATTTATATTTATGTACTTTCAATTATTTATTTCCTCAGAATAAAATGTAGCTTACATCATTTTTGATCGATTTCTCTATCTTATTTGTAATATATATTCTTATAAGCCAGAGCTTCTTATATTTGATGCTAGCAAATCACCTTACCTTCAACTTCGTGTAGAAATAGAACAAAAAAATTAAAAAAATATTTTAAATAAAACTATCTCTTAGGATTTTTCGCGGATTTATTTTGATTTTTGGTTCCCGAAGTTTCGAATGCTAAGCGAATGATCATGCGTGACCATGTTTTTTTTAATGATTGCTGTAAAGCATTTGAAACGTCGAGAACCAATAATCAAAATAAATCCGCGAAAAAATCCGAAAAGATAGTTTTTTTTAAATGTCAAATATTCGCATAAATTTAAGAAAGTATTAATTTAAATAATAGTTTGTTTTAAGCCTTACCTTACTCGTACGAGTATTTCGATATAATATTAAGATACATATCTATTAAGCGAAAAATTTGTACTGAACAATTTTTGTCTAATACTTATTTTTTAATACCGTAAAACAAAATAGATTTCATTTATTTTATTTTTTTTTTTTAATTATTATTATTTAAGCAAAGCGTATGTACCAAATACCTTTTAATTATATTTAATCTTTAAAAATGTATACCTATTATCTAGTCATAAAATATTGTGCATGCCTTTATTTTGGAGTAATATACAAAAAAAATATATTATTTAATATTATTTTAGAAATTAAGTTTGTATATGTACTCTAGTTGGTAAGCCTTATTCAATAAAAAAATCCCTTATTTTTTAAAGAAAGTAAACGATCTGTATAGAAAAATCGAGAATAGGATAAACAGCAAATCACGCTACCATTTTTGACTTTAACATTTATTTTGGCGGACACCGACAAAAATCCTTTACAAAATTCTTTAGTTTGAGCGATAAATAAAAATTTCTAGTACATACGAGATACAGCTACTCTAAATGCGATGGAGTGGAAAATATTCTCTGGTGAAAGGAAATGAATGCTTGCATTAGGCATTAGGCTAAGAGAGTTTCTTGGGATAGTGAAGGTTTATGTAAATTTAGTTTGTTTATTTTGATAACGTGGATATATTCATATAGATATATTTTCTTTTTTTTTTCTTCTCTCTATAAGGAGATTCGACTGAATAAACTTTAAAGGCTACTTTTTATATTTTACTTCAAAAATAACAAAATATTCAAGGTATATATGAAGTGAAGTTAAATGACGACACGTTTGGCTCAGTTTGTTGTGTTTCTACTTGCTGTGCAAGTGGTCGCGGGTTCGAGTACTACTGGTTATTTAGAGTCATTTGTGTGATGAGCACGAATGTTTGTACTCGAGTCATGGGTGCTTATGTTTGTAATATGTACTTATCTATTTAAAGTTATATATGTGTAGTGCGTGTAGCTGCGAGGTTTGTGTTATAGATACCAGATAGTTAAGGCGATTAGTACCCTCAAAGAGGTACTTTCTAAAGCGTACTTCTGGTTTATGGCTTGACCGAAATTCTTGAAAAAAATATATGTGAATCATCAACTTTTAAACAATATTTTCTATCTGGTATCCATAACGCAAGCCTCGTAGCTTACCATGGAACTAGATGGCGCTGTGTGTTAATGTTCCAACATATTTATTTATTTATAACCAACTTAAAAAAAAATGAATTACTTAAATTGGTTCGCAAATATCGAAAGTATCTCGTTACATATAAAAAAAATATTAGCACCTGAATTAAATAGTCCTTTTTGTAAGTCGGTAAAAATTAATATAGTAAGTAATGTACTGTTTGCAGTAAGATTTGACCTCTAAGCCTGATAAAGCGATATTTCATATTCTGTTTGCTTAAACACCACTACCCCTGTGCAAGCATACCTCGTCTAATATTACATTTACACACTTTGAAAATTATATAAGTTCCACTTAGTGCTTAATGCATAATATATCTATTACACTAGTTACTGCCACTTGATTCGTTTGTTTTTACATTTTAATAGTAGAAATATAGAGATATGAACAGACATACAGTCTATTTAAAGATTCCGCCCCATTGAAATAATACGTCACAATAATGCAACCAAAAATTAAAAAGAAATGGGGTAAGTCCAAATGACTCGCTATCCGAGGGTTCTGTAGTGTGAAAAATTTTTAAGATATGGTTTAACTTTAACAGAATATGATGTTCTAGAACATTCATTATATCAAGTGCGAAAATAAATTTGCATTTCATAATATTTCTATGGGAAATAATATGGTATTTTTATAATCTAATAGTGGGCGGGGCCTTCTTACCATTTTTTAACGTTTTTTTTTTCGGAATAAAAAAAACTGCGCCAATTTAAGCAGAATAAACCCTGCAAATTTCAGACAAGTTACATACTGTATAATAATTATTTTCTTAGAGTATAAAGGACATATTTTTATTATTTGATAATATTTTATTTACATACCTATATTTGCAAACCCCAAAAATTCAATTAACACTATTAATATGTATATAGTGTGTAACATGACTGATGGAACACACTGGCAAGGTGATCGAGGTCCTCAATTCTTATCGTTTTAACCCCCATGCTTCTTCTGTAATTTTTAGTGGATCGAAAGTTATTTTGATTTAAAAAAATAAACACTGTATTTTAGACTAATTTTCGTAAGTACAGCCGAAATATCAATTATCTGTGATCGTGTTTTTTTAAATAATTTTATTTGAAAATCCTTTTTACCATCATAAAAGATTTTGTCAGAATCAAAAATAAAACTGCGCTAATTTATGGAGAACAAACATTGCAAATTTCACTAATGTACGTACATACTGTATGAAGGCAATGGTAGCCCAGTGGTAGCGCACTCGCTTAGCAAACCGAGTGAAGCGGGGTCAAATCCCAGGTCTCGCACTTCTGATATTTTCATGTGTGAATAATTTTCAACATAATTACCACTTCTCCTATGATGGAGAAATCGTGAGGAAACCTGCATGTCTAAGAGAACCTAGCAAGTTTTCGAATGACATGTGAAGTCCGCCAGCCCGCACTTGACTAGCGTGGTGGACTACGGCCTGATACCGTTCGTATTGAAGGGAGGCCCGTGCCCAGCAGTGGGACGTTAAAAAGGGCTGAATACACACAAACTAAGTATATATAATAATAATTGTTTTATTAAAGCTTAAATGAAAATTTTTAAAATATACCTATTATTAGCGATAAAGTTTATAAAAATAGACAAGACAATGTTTTTGTACACGTTTTATTTTTATTCTATGTCTAGCTATTTTATAGCTTACGGTCCTTTTCGATATTGAAAATACGGACATATTTAAAGCATAGCGAACAAGGATTGAGCAAGATCACGTGAAGTAATGCTGCAAATGAAATATTATCGACATTTCCTGAACTCCTTAGATCAGAATGAAAGTTTGGTTTGAGAAGATTCGATTTCCGGGTGAGAAGGTCAACCCCTTTAGCCCAAATGACTTTCTACAATCGATATCTATATATGTATATAAAAACAAATTGCTGTTTGTTAGTCTCGCTATAACTCAAAAACGGCTGAACCGATATGAATAATTCTTTTTTTAAATAAAACTATCTTTTCGGATTTTTTCGCGAATTTATTTTGATTTTCTCGACGTTTCGAATGTTTTTCAAATCCTTTGTTTTTTTGGAGGTATATCCGGGATGGTTTAAATATAAAAAAAAAAAAAATAGGAAAACCCCATAAGAACAGCTGAAAAATCGAAAAGTTCAGAACGGGTTATATTGTATGGGAATCATTACTTCGGATTACTTTCAATAGTGGTGGAATTATCGTCTACAAGAACACGTCAAGTTTAAGTTAGAAAAAAATTATATATATATAATAGTATATAGTCTATCTATTCTATACTAATCTTTAAAACGTACCTAGGAAAGAACCCGAACGAAGCGAGGGTGAGTCGCTAGTTATAAATAAAACAATATGACGACTTCATACATCTTCATTATACTTTAACTTAGATTTGTCTTATATAACTTTGTTAATAATATTTAGCTGTTATTAATTTTTACGAATTACTGATCCGATTTGAAAAATTCTTTTTGCATTAGATAGCCCGTTAACTGAGGAAGGCTATTGGCTATATATCATAATAATACCCGGAAAATATACGGGTCCCGTAGGAGAGATTTGTTTTTGTCTAGGGACGAATCCGAAGCGAAGCGAGGGCGGGTCGCCAGTATGGAAAATGTTTAAACAGCATAGAATTTAAACAGCATAGTTTTTTTAATTATTTTTTTTTCATTTATTATGTATTTGTGTGTTTGTTTGTTACACTTTTGAGGTAAAATGGCTGGTCGGATTTGGATGAAAATTACTATATAGATAATATACTATGACCTGGAGTAAGACCTAGGCTACTGTTAGATATCTAGGGACCTTCTTTGACACCTAGGAGGGTAAGTCGCTAGAAAAAAAAACATATGTGTGTACTTATGTACGCACGTAAGAAGTTATACTTCTTTGGTGTAACAGAACAAAAATAGCTAAAGATTTCATCCCGTATATCACAACTCTCTGCTTGTAAATGACGAATGAAGGAATGATATATAATAAAAATAATTAAATAACGCATATTAGGCGTATTACAATCATGTATTTATAGAACATCATTTAAGGAAAGAATATTATATTATATATCATTTGTCAGACAACAACAACGTTTACCATGGCAACGAACAGTTATCAGCCAACTTCATCATGTCGCTTTTTGGCTGTCGGTGTGCGCGCGCATCGTAAAAAATTTACTCTAATATTTTTTCCCAAATGTCCCAAAAGAGGTATAACTTCAAAAATAAATACTACAGTATACCTATACATATAATAATATTGTAAGTAAGCCGAATCTGTACATTAAATATTTTTTGGATAATCTTATTGAAATAAACATTATTATCGATACACTGACCGAATCTATAGTTTTTAGAATTTTTGTCTGTCTGTTACCGCATCACAGAAAAACACTGGAGGGATTTTAATGAAATTTCGTATTGTGATAGCTGATTATCCGAGTTAACATAAAGGATACTTTTTACCGCGGGAAAATGTCTCATTTCTGAGAAAAAATATAAAAACTGCAATGTAAGAGTATACTAATATGTAAAACCTAAGAATTTGGTTTTTGGTCATATGAACGCGGGCGGAGCTGCGGGCAATGCTAGTATTTACATATGATTATAGAATATTCGTATGCATGTACATAATAATACATTAACATGTCATTTAGCACATGCGCGAGTCCAGTGTGGGTTGTTATTCTGCTCGTAAAATACAAAAATGGTATGTTTTATAATTTGAATGCAGACGTAACTCCTATTAACGCTTCGCATTCGCTTATCTATCGCACAGCACACACCACTAGTGTTCATGACGTCGTAAATCAGTGTCCAATGCGGCTAACGTTACGGGTGATTGTTTGCGATTTACTATTTAGAGATTTATTAGTGTGACAATATGTTCGAATTTTCGATAGTTCTTGACACCCTTGTAGCTTTTAGCTGTAATTGGGCAAGGGCCTTGAACCTTTATTTTTACTTTATACTAGCGACTCACCCTCGCTTTGCTTCGAGTTTGTCCCTAGACAAAAACAAATCTATCCCACGGGAAAGGTACATTTTCCCGTGATAGTATACAGCCTTCCTCAATAAACAGACTATCAAATGCAAAAAGGATTTTTTAATCGGTTTAATAGTTACTGTTATTAGCGCGTTCAAACAAACAAAGAAACTCTGCCTCTTTATAATATCAGTATATATATCTATATTTTTTACGATGCGCGCGCACATCGACAGCCAAAAAGCGACATGATGAAGTTAGCTGTTAGGACTGTTCGTTACCATGGTAACCGTTGTTGTTGTCTGACAAATGATATATAACATTATATTCTTTCATTAAATTATATTCTGTAAATAATTATTTGATTGTGCCTAATATGCCTTACTTAATTATTTTATTAATTCATCATTTATTTTATAAACAGAGTTGTGACATACGGGATGAAATCTTTAGCTATTTTTGTTCTGTTACGCCAAAGAAGTATAACTTATTACGTGCGTACATAAGTTCACACACACGTTTTTTTTACTAGCGACTTACCTCTCCGGTGTTAGGTGTCGAAGAAGGTCCCTAGATACCTATCAATAACCTAGGTCTTACTCCAGGTCATAGTGTATACTAATATTATCTGTATACTAATTTTCATCCAAACGACCAGCCATTTCAGCGTAAAAGAGTAACAAAAAAAACCTTTTACTTCATGCTGTTTAAACATATTTCCATACTAGCGACTCACCCCCGCTTCGCTTCGGGTTCTTCCTAAGAATTTGTAGTGTACTCTTAAATTGCAGTTTTTGTATTTTTTCTCAGAAATAAGACATTTTCCCGCGGTAAAAAGTATCCTATATGTTGACCCGGATAACCAGATATCACCATACCAAATTTCATCAAAATCCCTCCTGAGGTTTTTCTGTGATGCGGTAACAGACAGACAAAAACTCTAAAAACTATAGATTCGGCCTCTGTATCGATAATAATGTCTATTTCAATAAGATTTTCCAAAAAATATTTAATGTACAGATTCGACTAAGTTACAATTTTATTATATGTATAGATTGTATCAATAATTATTCTGTGTTCTAACTTTAAAATATTGTTTTATACAAATTGATTAAGTGTGTTTTAAGATTAATTCTGCGTATTTCACCATCCTGTTTATTTTTGTACAAATAACTAGCAAAGTAACGTTTAATTTTTTTGGAGCGGAATTTTTTTAAATATAAGTAGCCAAAGTTACTCCTTATAATATTAGCTATCTGCCAGTGAATGTCCCGTCAAAATCAGTCCAGCCGTTTCAGAGATTAGCCGAAACAAACAGACAGACAGATAAAATGTTTAAAAAATGTGTTTTTCTTATTAGTACCGTATATAATTTTATATGAATTTAGTAAAAAGTTGTTATTTGACATTACAAATAGACACTTCAATTTTATTTATCAGTATAGATAAATTGCTAATTAGGGTACCTAAAAAGATTATGCCTACATTATGCTCGTACATATCTGCAAATATAACGGTAGGTTCTCAGTAATGTGCTTGCTACGTGGTTTTAATAAAATCTCACGGATTAACCACTTCAGAGTCAATATTGACCTAAATAGACCGTACTTAGTCCTCAGTTTCTAGAAATTAATTTATTTTATATACACATAAAAGTTTATTTAATACGCAGTAGTAGCCCATTGGTAACGTGCTCACTTAAAAAACTAAGTGGGTTCAAATCCTGTCGTGTCGAAGTATCATCCTATCGGACTTTGAGAGTGGCCGAAATTGGTCTGGAGCACATAATAATGAATAATGTAAGTATAAGTGGTGTTGCTAAACAAAATATGTCCAATTTCAATCACAAGTGACATTGTCTTAATATATATATTTCTTAAATTCTTCTGTGCGTGTGTTTGTCACCTAACTCCTCCTAAATGGCTTAACCGACGTAGATGATTTTTTTGTCTATATTTCGATGGGTTGCTGAATGGTTTAAAAATATAATTGGACCCGATAGGTTGCGCTACAGTCGGTGTGTCACCAAATTTACATGTAAGACTCCATTTTCCGAGCAATAAATAAATTTAAATTGTTGATTAAATAAAATAAAAAATCCATGTGTGTATGTACGTTTTCTATGGACTTCAAAACAGCGGAAGCGATTTTGATGAAATTTTCTGGCAATCTTTAGGTTAGCCCAGCGGGTGATCCTGTGAAGTTTGGTAGCGATCGGACGTTCGGACGCGGGCGAGGCCGCGGGTACTGTTAGTCTTCTATATAAATATAAATGAAATACTGTTCGTTCGTAAACGTATCACTTAAAATGGAGTGGACCGATTTGGCTATTTTTTTTAAATATTCCTAATAGTTTGTATAAGATATTACGGAGAAAACAAAAAACAATTATAAGTGGCCGAAGTGTAAAAATCGAAAGTGGTTTTTTCTTTACATTTTAGTATGAAATAAAATAAAAATTAAGGCAGGATAACGTCTGTCGAGTTTTCTCGTCTATAATAATGCATTATTAAAGGATTAAAAAGCTCTTTAAATTGTAATAAAACAAGACACGAACAATCTACTTAAGGCGAAACAAGGCGACAAGATTCCACTCAAAGCTCTCTTATTGGAAATTCCTTCCTTTGTTTGTAAATTATGACTAAGTGTAAAGTTCAACTTTTTTATTTTTACCCATTTCTTCTTTAAGTTCATCTTTTTTAAATGAGCTTTTCTTTTAGTTATCTTAAAAACTTGTTTTAAAACTTTTAGATAATAAAATAAATAAAAAAAGTAGTTTTTATTTCTCAATCATCTTTACAATTTTGTGTTCGAGTCTTCCCAGTAAGTAATCCGAGGATACTTGTGTTGGGAATGACCCGCTTCTTTCCATATGCATACTCTATGATTAAGTTGCTGAAACTTTTTTTTAAAACTATATAATACTAATATAGGATAGTAGGATAGTTACAAGATTAAAGTGATTTAATGCTTGATTGATAATAATATCCCTTTTAGATGTTTTTTTGTTAAAACGTAATTAAAAAAAATTTTAAACCACAAAATCGGTCAAGTGCAAGTTGAATTCGCACACGAAGGGTTCGTACATGTACTTTTTATTAATATGATTTTTACACTATGTATGTAGTATATTAAGTTCGATGATGAATTATGAACGTTTAAAAGTGTTTTTTATATTTTATTTTTATTATTTGTTGTTATAGCGGCAATAGAAATATTCTGTGAAAATTTCAACTCTCTACCTAATACGGTTCATGAGATACAGCCCTCTGACTGATGGGAAGCATAGTAATCTTCTGGTACGGAACCCTAAAAGTAGACTGCAAACGACCATATGATAACAGTGATGATCCTAATAAAAGCATTCAAAATGTACCATATTTCAATATGAACAGGCACGTCCCATTAGACTGATTTTATCTTTAATCGGATATTTTAACTGAACATGGTTTAACAATTGAATTTTGTATGTAATCGGCTTAGGTCTGTCCGAGCTCGTTGCATTTAGTGAATTAATTTATAAATCCACTTCATGTAAATAATTTGCATAATTTATATTTATAATCTTTGTTTTAAGCTAGCTTTTGTTGCCGGCTTTGCTTGCGTGTTTATTTTTGTTAAATCTAAATCTTTCCAAGTTACCCCTTTTTAGTGAAACATGCAACTAGGGAGTAAACGTTAGTTTAGATGAAGGATGATAGAAAAATATATACGTATAACTTATTGAAATTTTAAAAATGTTAAAAATTAACAAATATTGTAAGGTAGTTACTTTAGTGTAATTTTATAATTTTTTTAAAGTTATTGTGTAATTTTGTGGGTAAATTCTGTCTGAAACAACTATATTATAAAGTCGGAAACGTCTTAAACCTTAATCTCTCCCGTGACCATATTTGCTGTAAATTATTTGAAACGTCGACAACATCATCAAAATAAATCTACAAAAAATCAGAAAAGACAATTTTACTTGAAATGTCTAATATTTACGTAAAATTAAAAATATCTTCATCACCCGAGATAAAATCTTTTGCTTTTCCTTAAAAACTACAAAAAAAAACTCCAAGAAGGTAGGTTTCATACAAACTTTCCTCCCCTATTTTACCCCCTTATGAGACGAATTTCGAAAAATGCTAAAACATATTTTTAATGAATTGTATTGAAGAGTATTAATACCAAGTTTCAAGTAATTCTGATCATAAATATTTTTTTGGATTGTACTATAACGTGTTTTCCCGTGGGAAAGAGATAATCTCCCGCGGTAAAAAATCGGCCTATGTCACTCTCCAGTCCTCCAACTATCTCCACACAAAAATCACGCCAATCCGCCAAGCTGGTTCGATGTGAAAGAAAGACAAACAAACAAACACACTTTCACATTTATAATATTAATAAGTATGGATAGTAAAAAAATACATCATCAGGTATCGTAATTTTTGATTCGTTTTTGTAATTTACTTTTGTTGCTAGTGACCCAAAATTTTCATTACAACTTCGTAATTGTATTGCGTGTTGAAGAAATGTAAAGGGTAGTGTCTACAAGGAAAATAATATTTAACCCATTTTAGTTACACGCAAACTAAAATCTGATTAGAATTTATAGTAGTGACATATAGATAAAAAAATGTGTGTGTGTGTGTGTGTGTGTACTTATGTACGCACGTCAAAAGTTATACTTCTTTGCCGCAACAGAAAAAAAATAGCTAAAGATCATCCCGTGTGTTATAACTCTCTATTTGTAAAAGGAATGCAGCTAGCATGTCGTTTTTTGGCTGTCGGTGTGCGCGCGCATCGTAAAATTTTACTCTCATATTTATTCCAAACGTCTCAAAAGATGTATAATTTCATTAATTTAAATTAATTGTTACTGAAATATGTGTAAGGAATCAGTTTTTAGTGTTTTAGTGGGTAGTACCGGCTTTGCCGGTGTGTCCCCACACCTCCTGCTTAAATGCATTTATCGTACTTTTCATTCATATATCATTCTTCTTACTATTATAATTTTCTATTATATTTATGAACCTCATTTCGCTCGGGTTCCTCCCTAGCTTGCTTCCCAATACAAACTTTCAAACCCATTCCACCGCTTAAGGGATGATTTCCGGAATAAAAAGTATCCTATGTCCTTTCCAGGGTCTCAAACTATCTTCTTACCAAATTTCATCTAAATCGGTTCAGTAGATCCAGAGATTACCCACTACAACGTCACAAACTCACAAACTTTACCTCTTTATAATATTAGTATATATGAATAATACGAGTATATATGTTCTCTTATCGCTGTACGTTCAATATGAGTGTGAAAACAAGTAAAACAATTAAAATGAATAGGTATATGGAATTTTTCTCTGTCCTACATATACCACTACCGGTATCTGGTGAAAATTCTTTGTCGCAGTCTGACATAAGAGTGATATGGGACATATTGTAGGTATAACCTCTGTAGAAATGGACACTATTTCATTCCACTGTCTTTTTAGGTCAAAAAACTGTCAGAAGAAAAACCGAGTAATTTTGTTAATAGTTTGTACGTCGGTTCTATCTTCTGCGTTATAATATTAATATAACCTTTTAGAATATTTTTTTGATTACAGTAGAAAATAATAATTTCTTTAGCCCGGGTTTGAATCCACTCCATTTAGTTTTTTATGTGAACGCACTACCTACAATGTTATATTTAGAGGCAATAAAAATTATAAAAATCACATTTAATAGAATATCAAAAAACATTAAAATGTTTAGTAATTTCAAGAGAGTGTTAAAAATTTACATAATAATCACGGATTTTCCTTTCCAGTATAGATATAGCGAGTAAATTTTCAGTATAACGTCACTCAAATCCTCATCAAACATATACGAACTCTATATAGAAATCTAAGCAGTCTTCGACATAGAATCACAAATCGCTAATCAGTCACTACAATAATAGTAAAAAAGTATCACATTGCACATAATAAGTATGTTTGTTTGCTTTCGAGAATCTTACTCCTACTCGTATATTAATGCGTAAGTTTGGATGGATGTTTGTTATTCAATCACGCCAGAACGGCTGATCAGATCTGGATGAAATTTGGCTCAGAGATAGATTATAGTCTGGAATAGTGCACAGGCTACTTTTTGTCCCGGAAAAATGAATGGTGCCTGTGGGATAGTTTTTTTTACCAGGGAAGAACCCGAGCAAAGCGAGGGTGAGCCGCTAGTATAGATATATAGTGTAGATATACATATTGTGTACATTTTATTTTAGTCAGTTATTCTTATTAAGTGATCTCAAGATTGCTAATAAATAACTTAGTTTGATCGAAAATTTATTTTTTCTAAAGATTTTAGCTTGTTTATTTCTAAAGCCTTTTTGTGTATAAAAAATACATAAAAAAACTATAAAGTAAATGAAACTTTTAAGGACTATTGACTCTACATGACTCCTGTTACGGATCTTAAAGTTTTATTATAGATCTAAAAGCATGTCTCCAAACAGTAATATGCAACCGTCAAAAACGTTTTGCAACGATTGTTCTATTTAGACTAAAAGCTCGAAAAAGTTCACTTATTTCTTAGTCTTTATTACCTTTAAAATAGAGTTTAAAATAGCAAAAGCACTTCTTGTAACGTATGGCTCTTACATCTCTGATAATAAGGTCGAAAATGCTTTAAGTACATGTTTAATCGTTGTGTAGAACAATGGTTTCGACCCGCCTTCACTTTTAAAGACAGTTCGTAGGCAATTAAAGAATGTCGAAACCCTTGCCAGGGTTTTTGTTTTGGTTCAGTAAAAGAATGTTGTAACAGAACTTTTTCTCTGGAAAACCATGAAGGAATAAGAGGTCGTTATATTAGATGTTTCCTTTATATATATATATATATATATATATATATATATATATATATATATATATATATATATATATATATATATATATATATATATATTTCTTTACCTTAATCGGACTACTATAAATGCGAGAGGTTGTATGTACTTACATGTGTTTGTTTCTATAACGGCTCGATGGATTTGATGTATTTAGTACATAGATTGACCTGATCTAACACAAAGGTCACTGACAAGGTTGTTTTATTTGGTTTATTGGTTGTTAATTTACGACACGTTTAGCTTAGTTTGTGACCTTAGTTACCTTGCTGTGCAGGCGGTCGCGGGTCCGAATCCCGCTGGGGGCATTAATTTGTGTGATCAGCACGAATTTCATACATTGTACTTCAGTCATGGGTTTTTATATGTATAATATGTACGTATTTAAAGTTATATATGTTTAGTGTACCAACTATCGGGTATCCACAAGCCTCGTAGCTTACCATGGAACTAGATGGTGCTTTGTGTTAATGTCTCAACATATTTATTTATCAAAAACATATCATAAAATTAGTTGAAATTAACTTAAAAATTGAAAATATTTTTTAAAATTTTACTTTGTATTTTAAATTAAACTTTCCAAATTGTCTACAGAGTACGTAAATTTTATTATTCGCAATTATATGAACTATTCGGAGATGCCTATCATCTCTCACTTAGCAATTTTGTCTGATCGTAAAATGATCGTAAAACCGCTGTATCTACGGAACCTTAACTGGGGTCAATGCTCGCAGTTAACCTGTAACAAGGGTTTTCATAGTATATAATATGCCAACTTGGCTTATATTGCACTATCCACACTTCTTACTATAAACGTTCTTTAAAATTTTATTATACTAATTTTATATATAACTAGCATTGCCCGCGGCTCCGTCCGCGTTCAGATGACCAAAAACCAAATTATTAGGTTTCACATAAATATCAGTATATTCTTACAATGCAGTTTTTGTATTTTTTCTCAGAAATGAGATATTTTCCTGCGGTAAAAACTATCCTATATGTTGACCCAGATATCCAGCTATCATCATACCAAATTTCATCAAAATCTGTTCAGTGGTTTTCTCGTGATGCGGTAACAGACAGACAGACAGACAGACAGGCAAAAATTCAAAAAACTATAGATTCGGACTCTGTATCGATAATAATGACTATTTCAATAAGATTTTCCAAAAATATTTAATGTACCGATTCGACTTAGTTACAATTTTATTATATGTATAGAATAGCAACTCACCCTCGTTTCGCTCCGGTTCGTTCCTAGGTACGTTTTAACGGTTAGTATGGAATACATAGACAATATATTATATATACATTGGTACAAAATAAATAGTGCTGAACTTTTCGATTTCGCAGCTGTTTTGTTTAGGTTTTCCCTATTTTTTATAGGTACTTGATACACCCCCAACAAAACAAAATAAGATTTATCCAAATCGGTTTTTAAGTTTTAACGAGACTAACGAACAGCATTTGATTTTTATATGTATATATAGACTAGCGACTCAGCCTTGCTCTGCTCGGGTTCATCCCTAATTACGATTTAACGTTTAGTATAGATTTCTCAGAGATGAAATATTTTCCCGCAGTAAAAAGTGTCCTATATGTTGACCCGGATAACCAGCTATCATCATACGAAATTTCGTCAAAACTTGTCTAGTGGTTTTCTCGTGATGCGGTCACAGAGGGACAGATAAACAATCTAAAAACTATAGATTCGGCCTCTGTATCGATAATAATGACTATATCAATATGATTTTCCAAAAAATATTTAATGTGCAGATTCGACTCAGAATTTTATTATATATATAGGTTTTTATATTCTTTCTTTCTGACGAGAGTGCGTCCGTCGTGCATTGGGAAATTCTGATTGAAAATAATTGTCTGGCTTTTCAAAAATATCGAAAATCTAACAATAACGCCAGCACACTTTTTAAATGTATACATATATGACAATACGTTATTTACATTCTTAATTAGTAAATACGCTATTCTTTAGTTTATATATAAAGCATACCATTTAGTAATTTAGACAGAGTTCTAAAAGGAGAACTTTTTGAATTTACTTTTTTTTTGTAGGAAAAATGGGCAAACGAGCAAACGATCCACCTGATGGTAAGTGGCTATCGCTCATGGACATCTGCAACACAATAGGAGTTGCGAATGCGTCGCCGGCTTTTAAGGACCTATAGGCATTACTCTTGAAGAGCCCCATATTATAGCGCTCAGGGAATACCTCGGGAGGATATAATTACTTACAATTTTTCTGTGTATGTTACGCGACGTTATCGCCAATCGTGAATCGATTTTCATATAACTTTTTTAATGAATAGGTTATAAGTCAAGAATAGTCTTAAGGAAATTTAAAAATAATTAATGTCAAAATTTAACTGTCTAATAATTAATCTTTTCTTATTGATAACATTTAACATCAGCTCATTAATAGCTATGTACTAAAGAAAATTGGTTGACAAACAAAGACGGAAATGTTACTGAACTGATTTTAAATGATGATGGTAATAAAACCTGTGTGACAGACGGACACATGAGTGACATTAATAGGGTTCCGTTTGGACCCTTCCGGTACTGAACCCTAGAAAGAGAATCGGTTGACAAACAGAGAAAAAGTTATTAAACAGTTTTGTCTTTGTATATTTATAAGCAGATCCATCTCTAAGAGTCAAAGAATTACTTATTCGGTGTACCTTTTTTGTTAGAAAGTTATATGAAAAAGAGGATTTGACAACAAACTGGTGTTTTTCTATTTAGTCAAGCATCATTCGAAAACAGAATTAATTTCAATAGATTCAATATTATTACAGGCGATATTTTTGAATGCTAACACATTTTAGACTAAATTAAAAATACGTCGTGAGAGGGTAAATTGATAAAGTGTAAAACTGTGATTGTGTCTTTTTAACCGAGTTCCGAAAAGGAGAAGGTTCTCAATTCGTCGGAATCTTTCTTTTTATGTATGTTTTATGATTACTCGAGGACCCCTGGATTTTTTTTTTTGTTTCAAATGGTATATTTCCCAGGTGATCCCATATAAATTTTATCGAAATCGGTCAAGCGGTTTAATTTTTAAATCAACAAATAAATTATTTTTTTTTAATAAATTGCTTCATCGTATATGTTATTAAAAACTTTCTTCTAACAAATTACCTGCTTATTACGTCTACACTAAAAGTGGACAAATAAAAACTTAGAAAACAAACTGATTTCCAGGCACTAAAATGCAAAAAATAACTAAACGGGGGTTTTCATTTAGAATAGATACCTAATCAGATATTTTCGAAGTCGGTGCCAGCCGACAATATTTTAAGATATGAATATCTAATAGGTAAATATGTGTTTTACGTATCGAAATATATCACACTTTCTTTGCATCGGCTGGCACCGACTAGTACCAGTACAGAAAAGTGATGATGATGTTCTCCTAGCCGATTCCGGCCACGGCGGCCAATCTCATTGAGACTAGCCAACTGCGCAGGAGATATTATAGTGCACAAGTGTACGCGCAGATACAAGTGCACTCTCTGTTCCTGTCACTCTCATACTCTGGTGGGACGACTGCTAGACACGACCAGTGAGAGTTAAGGCACAGGACCGACGGCTTTACGTGCTCTCCGAGGCACGGGGGTGAAACACCGCCAACTTCCTAACTCCGGGTTGTTACCGAGACTTACGGTACAGAAAGACTCGATAACTAAACTTGGCCCGACCCGGGACTCGAACCCAGGACCTCCGAGTGTGCAGCCGTACATGCTAGCCACTACACCACCGAGGCAGTTAAAGAAAAGTACCACCATCATGATTAGAGAGCAACCAGCATGGTACACCACGTCCCATGGGCCATCTCCCAATGTGTCCCTTGACTCTAGGTGCGGCTGGATTGTGTAAATCCTCTTTTTTAATATCGGTCAATTAATTAATATTATGTAGAATTCACCATTCAACGCTAGCTCGCTAAGAATTCAATAGGTCTCGAGTAATTAAAAGTTACGATCAATGAAATCGATTTGATTGTCTTTATTGACATAGTAAAGTACATTTTATTTTGCTATCTTATGAATATCGGAATACTACTAATTATAAATGCGAAAGTTTGTATGTGTATATGTGTTTGTGCATGTTTATTACTCCTTTAGGATAAAACGGCTGGACATATATGGATGAAATTTAATACACAGATAGACCATAATCTGGAGTAACATAGGATATGTATTTTAAATAAAACAATCTTTTCGGATTATTTCGCGGATTTATTTTTATATTTAGTACCTTGCGTTTCGAATGCTTTACAGCAATTATGTTCACAGAGAGACTAAGGTTTTAGTCTTTTCCAAGGCATTATATAGTTGTTACAGACAGCCTACCCACCAAAAATCGCCTTAACGCCTAAAACACCTTTGAGATGTCTAACACCTCAGTCTCTCCCGTGACCATGGATGCTGTAAAGCATTTGAAACGTCGGGAACCAAAAATCAAAATAAATCCGCGAAATAATCTGAAAAAAATAGTTTTATTTAAAAGTATGTATCTCTTAGGCATATAGGGATGCAACTGAGCAGTGCGAAGGTAAGTCGCTAGTTATGTATATATTAAAATTACTTTGCCTATCATATTGGTCCCGTAACTCATTTATAGCCATATCGGTTTAGACTAAAAAAACTATATACCAATCTTTTAACTGTGTAGTTGATTGTGGCGGAAAGAAGTCTCGGGTTCGAGTCCCGGGTCTTACAATGAATAGTTGCTATAGAGATACTTGCTATAGAGATAAGCTCCGAATGACAAACTCCAGTTCCCATAAATAAAGCAATATGTTAACAAGATTTAATTTATACAGTAACTTAGTAATACTTAACAAATTTAGCAAACATTTTAACAAACTAATTTAAACTACACTATGAAATTAGTTGCGGAGTTCAGAATTCTAACCGCATGTACCATTCAAATTCCAAATAATCTCATTTTGGAATCCTAACTGTTATTGGATAAAGCCACAAATAATTAACACCAGATGAATTTACTGATTAATTGTTGTTGTTTAACACAAAACTTGTATTTGTATTTTCTAAATTGCTAAGTGCTATTGTCACGATACTTAATTTGAGTCAAAATGTCAATTCAATTCTTTTGTTCAGTGTCTTCTAGGAGTGCTGTTTAAGCACAATTTACTTCGCCAATGGCAAGTGGAATGGAGAATGTTATATATGTAGATAAAAAGATCGCAAAAAAGAGAAACAAGGAAAAAGGGAAAAGAGAGAGAGAGAGAGAGAGAGATTTGAATGATTAGGACTCTCGCTGAGTTCTAATCATTTCTAAATATGAGTACACTCCAAAGATACTTGACTGCCTAACCCCAAGTTCACTAGCGTATTACTCGAACTAGTCCAGCGCTTCAGCGTTTATTTATTTTTTATTAAGGATCTTCAATATAAAAATACAAAAAAAATAGAAGCTTTTTGAACACTGTTTAAAATGAACACCCAATTACTGGAGAACACAAGATGCACTAGAACAGTGTTGATATTATGGATGCTGCGTTAAGGAGAACGAGTAACGAACACAAACAAACACATAGACACACAAACACTCACGTACGCACACACACACATATATAAATATATATATATATATATATATATATATATATATATAAATCTGTTCAGTAAATATATATATATATTTACTGAACAGTAGTATGATAATACAACATTCTCCCGACCGCTCGTGTTTCGCATACAAATGACTGATTGAGTTTAAGACATTATGAAGGTAAATTACATTAAGCCGCAATTTCTCAAGTTTCTATAAGGCAAGGTACTTTCTAATATCCTTGTTTCCGCATGTTAGTTGTTTACGTAAACCCTTCTTCATATAGTTATATTTTGAATTTAAACTTTAAACATATTATGAGGAACTAGCGGCTAACGCTTGCTTCTCTCGGATTCGTTCCTATGTACGTTTTAATCGTTAGTATGGAATAGATAGTCTACTCTCGTATATATTATATGATACATACAGCCTTCCTCAATAAACGGGCTATCTATAATTAGTCTAAAGCAAAAAGAATTTTTCAAATTAGATTAGTAGTTCCTGAGATTAGCGGGTTCAAAGAAACAAAAAAACAAACAAATAAACTCTACCATTTTTTAACCGACTTCCAAAAAGGAGGAGGTTTTTAATTCGTCGGAATCTTTTTTTTTATGTATGTTCACCGATTACTCGAAGACGCCTGAACCCTTACCGCCTATACCCTTTCCCAGGTGGTCTCATATAATTTTTATCGAAATCGGTCGAGCGGTTTTAAAATTTAACAATAAATTATTTTTTTAAATAAATTGTTGAATCGAATATGTTATTAAAAACTTTCTACTTATAAATTATCTGCTTATTATGTCTACATAAAAATGGAATAATAAAAACTCCCAAAAAAAAAACCAACATCCAGGCACTAAAATATAAAAAAATAACTAAACGGGTGTTTTCATTTAGAATAGATACCTAATCAGATATTTTAGAAGTCGGTGCCAGCCAACAGTGTTTAAGATATGAATATCTAATAGATAAATATGTATTTTACGTACCGAAATATATAAGATTTGCTTTGCATCGGCTGGCACTCTTCTAAATGAAAACCCCCGTTTAGTTATTTTTTACATTTTAGTGCCTGGAAGTCAGTCGTTTTTTTTTAAGTTTTTATATAACCTTATTAATAATAAGATTTTACTCACAGTTAACTGGTAAAATAATAAAGTGCTTAGAAAGTATTTAGTTTGTTTGTTGGAGATAATCTATTGAATTTCTAACGAATCTAACAAGGCATGAGACAGGTTGTGTTTTATAGTGCCATAGGAGCTTTTGTGTCGTAAAATAAAACGAATCTCTTGGAGCAGATAATAGAACAAAAAACTTGTTGTAGTTAGTAGAATCTTAATGTAGTATACACCCACTAGCGGCTTAACGGTTAGTATGGAATAGATAGACTATCTATACATATAATAAAACTGATCTGTACATAGAAAAAAGTGCTAAAAAACCGAGTCAGGGGGATGTAAAAAGAGAAATAAAACAAATTAAATTTTTTTTCAATTTTTTTGTTTCTCTGTCTGTAGCCGCTATATATTATACCACTGCTCCGCTCCCATGGGTAGTAGCATAATGATATATAGCCTATATCCTCCTGTCCTCCTCAATAAACGGGCTATTTAATGATAAAAGTTTTTTTTAAAATCGGATCAGTAGTTCCTAAGATTAGCGCTTTCAAACAAAGAAATAAAAAAATTAAAAAAAAAACAATCAAACAAACTCTGCCTCTTTGTAGTATTAGTACAGAAAATTCGACCACAACCATTATTGAAAATTTTGTAAAAGCATATATATATGAATAGAATTTTTTAATCTTTACAAAAAAGCTAACTGCTTGCAAATTTTTTTTAATGATAACACGAGATTTAGAGTCAATAGCTACCAGACAACAAGAAAAGGAAATCGGTTGACAAGCAGAGGAGAAGAAGGTACTGAACTGTTCTCTTTGCCTATTTATACGTATATACTGATATTAGGGTAGTCTGAAATACATCTGTAAATGTTTTGTAACCATTAGGTTTTTATACGTCACTTGGGGCCATCGTTACTCTTGTATTTGACGGGAATTGGAAGTAAATTGTTTCTGACCAGCTAAGTAACGATTTGGCTTATTTTGAGCTTTATTTTCCTCTAACATATGTACATATTATATAATATATACCGATACTTGTATCGTAATACTTTTATAGTTTTCTTATATATACACTATCGGAATATACATCAATATTGGTATTTCTTTGTTTGTATCGAATAAGCTCCGAAACTAATGAACCGATTTAGGTGTTTGGTAAGAAGATAGTTTGAGACCCTGGGAAAGACATAGAATAGCTTTTATCTCGGAAATCATCCTTTAAAGGAATGAAAATGGGGATGAATGTTTGTATGGGGATGCAATCTTGGGACTATCATGCTGTATAAAGCTATCATGATAACAAATTTCATTAAAATATGTCCATTGGTTTTCTCGCTAAGCGTTCCCAGACAGACACACATTTTAAAACTATAGATTCGGTCTCTGTATCGATAATAATGACTATTTCAATAGGATTTTTAAAAAAAATATGTAATATACAGATTCGACTCAGAATTTTATTATATGTATAGATTAGTAGTAATTGCCACAAAAATTATATATTATTGAATTTTATTGAAATTTTTATTGATGAGCATTTATTATATTCTCAGTACCATCCTGAAGGGAATTAGCGTAAAGAAATAAAACCGTACCAATATATTATTTACACTTTTGGAAGCTTTTCAGATAAAAGCTCAATTTCAATATAGAGATGCAATATATCTAGTTGTAAATGATAAACGGTATGCTAAAGCTGCATTTTCCAGAGCTTTAACTGTTAAGTTCGATTATATTAATTGCTCATATTTTCGACCTTTTAACGGTACTGCTCAATAACTTTGTAAATTATGATTACACGCTTCATTGTTAATTTATTATTTTATAACATTTTGGTCTGCGCTATGGCCAAGGCCTGTGTCACTGACAAATTATTTCATTTTTAAACCCATAGTTAAAGATTGTATGATTGTCAGATATCCCACGTAAAACATATCATAAAAGTTAAAATATCTTCCTGATACTCATTTCCCTTTGTACTGAAGGGAGGCCCATCCCCAGCAGTGGGACGTTAAAAAGGGCTGAAACATTTATTGGGATCCAGCTGCTAATATCACGGAGCTATAAGTGTATTTATGTATATAGAAGAAATATGACATGACACCTCGGCTTTACATGCTGTTTCCGTTTTTAAAGTTCCGTATCCAAAGGCTGCTAATGCAACTCTATTACAAAGCAACATCATTACTAAGCGGTCGCTGTCTGTTCGTCCGTCCGTCCGTCTGTCAGTAGGCTATATCTCATGAACCGTAATAGGTAGATAGTTAAAATTTCCATACAGTATGTATCTCTATTGCTGCTATAAAACAAATAAAAATAAATAAAAATATAAGAAACATTTTTTTTTAAATTCGTAATCAATCATCGAAGTTAATTTAACTACATACATAGAGTAAAAGTTGTATTAATAAAAAATACAAGTACGATGGTACGGAACCCACCCTTCGTGTACAAATTTGACTCGCACTTGACCGATTTTTATTGGAATATGGCATTATCAATATGGGTTGTTATAGAAAATTCTTCTCCCATATTGACTTGGAATCTAAGAGCTATTAAATTGTAAATAAAAGATATAGTTTGATAAAATATATCTTTATAAGAATAAGCTATTTTAATATTGCGATTTGTTAAGACGTTTAGGAGTAAACAATGAATTAATATTAGTGAATTACTAACTTCAGTTTTATTTGACGACACGTTTCGCTCAGTTGTTAGTGACCCTACTTGCTGTGCCAGCAGTCGCGGGTTCGTGTCCCGCTGAGGGCATTCATTTGTGTGATGAACGCGAATGTTTGTACTCCAGTCATGGGTGTTTATATTTATAACTAGCGACTAACCCTGGCTTCGCTTGGGTTCATCCCTAGCTTGCTTCCCAATACAAACTTTCATCCCCATTTTCTAAGATTCTGCGCAATTTTTTTTTATGTAAAGACCTTTTATGAAGTATTAGAAAACATTTAAAAAAATGATGAATGAAATCGGTAAAGCCGTTTTCAAATTAGTGCGTGACCAGGAGAAATAGGGGTTCATTTTTATATATATATTTATAATATGTATGTAGTTAAAGTTATAGTGTAGTGTATCAACCACCTAGTATCCATCACACAGGCCTCGTAGCTTACCATGGAATTAGATGGTGCTGTGTGTTCATATCCCAACATATTTATTTATTAACATGATTACCGCTTATCTTACAGTGAAGGAAAACATCGTGAGAAATCCTACATATCTGAGAGAACCTAGCAAGTTTTCGAAAGATATGTGAAGTCCGTCCCGCACTTGGTCAACGTGGTGGACTAAGGCCTACCATCCCACATATTGAAGAGAGCCTCATGCCTAGTAGTGGGACGTTAAAAAGGGCTGAATAAATTCATAAAGTAAATCTTAAAAATTTAAAGTTTTATCGTTATCGTGATCTCTCAACCCTTCAATGTATGTAAGAATTAACGACGCGCAAATCTACGGTGCCGTGGCGGTGTTATTGCCTTAACCCGACGAAATTTTAACTCTATACTGTTTAATTTCAAATATATTTAAATGAAACGGTTGTACGAGATTTTCTAATTTAAACTTATAATTAAACTCTAGCTTTTACGGCGCTGAACTAGAGTATAATCTCACTTCATTCTATTTAGAATTGATCGGATCAAAATCTGTATTTCTATCTTTGTTAGATGCTCTAATATATTTTTACATGTACATTACATAGTTAATTTTAGCTTTTATTATATTGTATACTAGCGACTCACCCTCGCTTCGCTCGGGTTCATTCCTAGGTACGTTTTAACGGTTAGTATGGAATAGGTAGACTATTATATATTATATATAGTATATGTAAATACATAGATATGATGATTTGTTCTGGGTTGTGATAAAACGTATTTTCCCATGGAAATGAGATATCTCTCGCAGTAAAAAGTAGCCTATGTCACTCTTCAGTCCTCCAATTATCTCCATAAAAAAAAACGCCAATACGTCACACTGTTTTGACGTGAAATAAGGACAAACAAACAAACACACTTTCACATTCATAATATTAATGAAGTATGGATATTAGTATCAGTTAGAGAGAGTCGCTCTTTTGATTACTTTTTAACTTACCTTAACAGTAATTATCCTTCTCTTAGGAGTGGAATATTTTCATAAAAATATTATATCATTCTTGAGGTTCTATTAAAAATATATAATAAAATTTTAACCAAGCCGAATTAAATATTTTTTTGAAAATCTTATTGAAATAAACATTATTATCGATACAGAGGCCGAATCTATAGTTTTTAGAATTTTTGTCTGTCTGTATGTTACCGCATCACGGAAAAACCACTGGAGGGATTTTGATGAAATTTGGTATGGTGATAGCTGGTTATCCGGGTCAACATATAGGATACTTTTAACCGCGGAAAATTGTCTCATTCCTAAGAAAAAATACAAAAACTGCAAAATAAGAGTATAAAAATTGTAAACCCTAAGAATTTGGTTTTTGGTCATCTGAACGCGAGCGCAGCCGCGGGCAATGCTAGTAATAAATTATTAAATCACTTTAATAGATGTCGGTGAAGTCACATAACATATTATGTACATGTATATAGTAAAGTAATATTCTAAGTCAACGTAGGTATACTACGTTGACTTAGAATATTACTTCTTTCGCAGCAGTCGGCAAAAATTGATTATTCTTATTATTTTACATTCAATATTATGTATGTATGTGGAGTGCTCGAAATTCGACCATAAGCATTATTGATACTTTGAGGGTATCTATATAAAAAAAAACGTGTGTGTACTTATGTACGCACGTAAGAAGTTATGCTTCTTTGGCGTAACAGAACAAAAATAGCTAAAGATTTCATCCCGTATGTCACAACTCTCTGCTTGTAAAAGGAATGCAGCTAACTCCATCATGTCGCTTTTTGGCTGTCAGAGGTGCGCGCATCGTAAAAATTTTACTCTTATATTTTTTTCCAGACGTGCCAAAAGAAGTGTAATAAAAAAAAACTATAGTTTTCTTATTGTTATCACTAAAGCTCTTCAATAGCTACTATTTAATTTAAAGAGAAACAAATTGGTTGAAAATTATACAAAAAGAGGGTACTGAACTGCTTTGTCTTTGTCTATTTATAAATAGATACAATTTTATATCTATGTTACATAAATATTAATTCCATGCACATATACTCAATCAATGCAATTTAATTTAATTGGTTCAAGTCGCAATAAAATATACTGGAAGAATCGAACCCATAACATCTGACTCAGAAAACAACTAACACCACTACACCAGATAAACCTCATACTATTATTGTAGATATATACACAAAGAGATGCAATTAAGCGGCAATTTTCCAACAGAAAAACGGCACGAAGGAAACTCCCCGGGGGAAGGTCGGTTAGTTGCTAATTATTACTGGTCTAATTCAATATTAAAGTGAAAATAAATGGGTAAATTACTAAAATTGAAGAAATGGACGCAACGTATTGATTATATTTTGTGCGTTTAAACAATCGTGCATAATGCATCATATAATACGCCATAAGTATCTATAGAAAACACACGTAACTATACTAAAATTTGTTTGCTCTTACAGTATAATTTTGATGACACTTTTGGCTCAGTATGTAGTTTGTTTGTTTGTTTGTTTGTTTGTTTGTTTGTTTGTTTGTTTGTTTGTTTGTTTGTTTGTTTGTTTGTTTGTTTGTTTGTTTGTTTGTTTGTTTGTTTGTTTGTTTGTTTGTTTGTTTGTTTGTTTGTTTGTTTGTTTGTTTGTTTGTTTGTTTGTTTGTTTGTTTGTTTGTTTGTTTGTTTGTTTTTTGTTTGTTTGTTTGTTTGTTTGTTTGTTTGTTTGTTTGTTTGTTTGTTTGTTTGTTTGTTTGTTTGTTTGTTTGTTTGTTTGTTTGTTTGTTTGTTTGTTTGTTTGTTTGTTTGTTTGTTTGTTTGTTTGTTTGTTTGTTTGTTTGTTTGTTTGTTTGTTTGTTTGTTTGTTTGTTTGTTTGTTTGTTTGTTTGTTTGTTTGTTTATTTGTTCGTTCATTCGTTTGTTTGTTTGTTTGTTTGTTTGTTTGTTTGTTTGTTTCTTGTTAGTACAAAATATTTGTATGCTGAAATCAGAAAGGTAAAGATATAGATTAGACTAGCGACTCACCCTCGCTCCGCTCGGGTTCGTCCCTAGTTACGTTTTAACGTTTAGTATAGATTTCTCAGAGATGAAATATTATTCCGCAGTAAAAAGTATCTTATATGTTGACCCAGATAACCAGCTTTATCAAAATATGTCCAGTAGTTTTCTCACGATGCGGTAACAGACAGACAGACAGTCAAAAATTTTAATAACCATAGATTCGGCCTCTGTATCGATTATAATGATCGATTTTCCAAAAAATATTTAATGTACATATTCGACTCAGTTAAAATTTTATTATATGTATAGACTATGTGTAATAGTTACGAGATAATTTTTTTTTGATATTTATTGATCTCCGAAGATAATTATCATAAAAATCAGATCCGATAAAAGCGACATGTACTTCTGGACGTAATATTAGTATATCGTATACAGATCGTTTTTTATAAGTTTCATATTATATAAATATAAATGAATGTTTATTTGTCTGGTTATTTGTAATGAATAGAATCTTGTGTATGTACATGTGTATGAATGTAGGTGTAAGTTGTATGTTTGATATTAATTCATTTCTTTTAATAATTATTAAGTACCTGGGCTACCGAGCTACGCTCAGAGTTTTTGGCCAAAAGTACAATTTTCTTTAAAAAATCTAGAATAAATACAAAAAAAAAAGTAAAAACAACCGACCGGGTTTCAAACCCGGACACCTATGAGTGTCAATCTTGCGACTTAGCTACTTGACCACGATGCTTATATTCGAACGTGCGAAATTATCGCCCATAATTTCAGTGGAATAATGCGAAAGAAAACCGCATGAAAATTCAAAAACCCGCGTTTTCCCAGACTTAAAACTAATCTAGATCGATTTATCGCCCCCGAAGCTCCCTATGTGCTAAATTTCATGAAAACCGTTGGAGACGTATATATATATATATATATATATATATATATATATATATATATATATATATATATATATATATATATAAGAATTGTTCTTTTAAATATATTACATTAATAAGGGTATGCATTCATTAGGGTACGCCAATTTTAATTTTTATGCAATTATATGAGAGAAATAGATCAGACGTTTTTCCATATAAATAGCTTTAGGAAGATAAAGTTTTTTGTATGAAGAAAATTTATTATAAGAAGAGCGACATTGACTACTTTTACTTCCTGTTATAAGTTGCAAAAAGTAATTTGGAGGGTCAAGCGGTCAAGTTGCTTAGATAATTTCTTCTTCAAAGAAAATTAGGATGTATTAAAACTCGCTTTTTCATGCGCTTTGACACGTGTACTTCAATAATTTTATAAATAATAATAAATAATTAATAAATGTTTTGACATTAACACACAACACCATCTAGTTCCATGGTAAACTACGAGGCCTGTGTTATGGATACCAGATAGTTGATACACTACACATATATAAATTAAATACATACATATTATAAATATAAACAACGCTCATCACAACAATGAATGGACTCGAACCCGCGACCACTGACACAGCAAGTGGGGTCACTACAAAATGAGCCAAACATGTCGCCAATTACTATATCTTTAAAATTATAGCCTATGTATTACTCTGATGTATAAGCTGTTAAACTGTAAAAAAGTCATCAAAATCTGTTCAGTAGTTTTCGCGTGAAAGAGTAACAAACATCCATCAATCCATTTATTCTCACAAACTTTCGCGTTTATAATATTAGTAAGAACAATTAAAAATGCATATCTTCTTCCATTGTTTTATCGCCATCTATTGATGTTTAAAATGAGCCTGAATTCAAATGCGGTTGGAGGATTAAATTGTTATACATTGTTAAACAATCGTTTTCATTCAATTTGAAATATAATACTACTTCAGTATAGTACATAGTGTTGGAATAGCTTTTTTGCTTAATTATATTAAGTTGTTTCCCCATACATACTTTCATCCCCATTTTCACCCCCTTAAGGGATGATTTCTGGAATAAAACTATCTTATGTCCTTCCCAGTGTCTCAAACTATCTTGTTACAAAATTTCATCTAAATCGGTTCAGTAGTTTCGGAGCCTATTCGGTATAAACAAACAAACAAAATAATCTTTCCTCTTTGTAATATAGATTAGTATTCGTCCAGTGTTCGAAATTTGACCATAATCGTCAATGAAAATTTAAAGAAAACATATATGAGTAGAAATTAATTTACCTGTTCATATAAAAAAAAGCTTAATATTTTTTAATAACAATATTCAACAAATAAAGTGAATCGTTTGACAAGCAGAGGAGAAAAAGGTATTGCACCGTTTTGTCTTGGCCTATATATGTATTATTGATATTTTTGTAAATAGTGTCATTCATAATTGCAATGATTTATTTTGGGTTTTTTTTTAATTAAATTCACGCACACGCACACGCACACGCGCACGCATGCACGCACGCACGCATGCACGCACGCACGCACGCACGCGTGCACGCACACACGCACGCACTCACGCATGCACCCACGCACGCACGCACGCACGCACGCACGCACGCACGCACGCACGCACGCACGCACACATACATACATACAGTTGCAACAAAAATAAAGAAAATACGATATGCCCTCATTTTGACTCACTTTTACATTTAATTCATAACTTTTATCTTACATAAATATAATTCAAAGATAAAATCTTCATAGGAACAATTGCGATATTCATTTATATCGAATTGGAAAACAATCTAAGCTGATTATCGTTTACTCAACTACCAATTTAGAAAGTAATGCCTAAATTCTAAAAGAAAGTCTGGCGAAGGAAACTAAAAAAATAATAAAATAAAAGCCGAATGTCTTGAAGAAGATCATTTTATTCCCAATATAGTATCTTCATTTATTGTAATCCTTAAAAGTTTTTATTAGACTTACATACAAAAGGTATCAATTTCTTGTAAAAGCTTTAGCTTTCTTGTTAAATAAAACTATTTTTCGGATTTTTGCAATTCATTTTGATTTTTGGTTCCCGACGTTTCAAATGTTTTACAGCAATCATGGTCACGGGGGAACCAAAAATTAAAAAAAGTTGCAAAATAATCCGAAAACATATGTAGTTTTATTTAAAATGTAAAATATACGCGTAAATCTTAGAAAGTATTACTTTCTTGTTCAATTAGATAATCAACCATACAAATATTAACCATCTGTTAATAATGTGTATCTTTCAATAACATAAATTCGTCACTCTCAAGAACTTCAAAGAGAAACGAAAAGATTTTTTTTAGAGGATTTAATCAGCGGTTAGATGTACTTATAGAAAGAGTATGTTAATAAAAATTGAGGCTTTCTAGGTCCAGCAGTTTGGTCTGGGTCTAGATAAATACATTAAGACAATTTTGTATATTTATAATACACTAGCAACTCACTCTCGCTCAGCTCGGGTTCGTCCCTCGTTACGCTTTAACGTTTAGTATACATTTCTCAGAGATGAGATATCTTTCCGCAGTAAAAAGTATCCTATATGTTGACCCGGATCATATCAATCATCATACCGAATTTCATCAAAATCTCTCCAGTGGCTTTTGTATGATGCGATCACAGGCAGACAGACAGACAGACAAAAATTCTAAAAACTATAGATTCAGCTTCTGTATCGATAATAATGACTATTTCAATTAGATTTTCCAAAAAATATTTAATGTACAGATACGACTTTATTACAATTTTATTATATGTATAGATAGAAATAAGCAAGCGAATGTCAAATAGTAAGATTAACTTTAAAATTATAAGCAATCCCTATTAATTAAGCCGTCACTTCAATCCTGGATTATGACCGGGATTGATTAGGGTTGTGCCTAAATTAATATGTTATCACTAATTATAAAGTTCATGTTCGACGTAAATAGCTTTAGATTTTAGCCTATTAATATTTAATTAAAAAATCGATTTCAATAAGATAGTTATTATGTACTAGAGGCTCACCCTTGCTTTGCTCGGGTTTGTCCCTATGTACGTTTTAATGGTTAGTATGGAATAGATAGACTATATGATATATACATACATATGTATGGGGAGTAGTTGTGGGTTGTATTATAACGTGTTTTCTGTGGGAATAGAATAATCTCCCGCGGTAAAAAGTGCTCTATGTCACTCTCCAACCCTCTAACCCTCCACATCTCCAAACAAAAAATCACGCCAATCCATCACTCTGTTTTGACGTAAAAGAAGTACGAACAAACAAACACACTTTCATTTATAATATTAGTATTGATTAAATATAATAATATTATCTATACTAATATTATAAAGAAGAAAGATTTACTTTTCTTTGTTTGTTTGTTTATACCGAATGAGCTCTAAAACTACTGAACTAATTTGGATGAAATTTGGTAAGAAGATAGTTGGAGAGCCTGAAAAGCACATAGGATAGTTTTTATCCCGAAAGTCGTCCCTTAGAAAGGCGAGAATGGGGATGAATGATTTGATTTCGTTTGATTTGTATGGGGAAGCAACCTAGGGACGAACCTAAGCGAATCGAGGGTGATTCGCTAGTTATATAAATATCTTGCCGTAATATAAAAAGTAACCGAATAATCTATTTTTTTTTAAATTCTAATCTGTAACATAGATAAACAAACATACACTAATCGAGTACCTCCTTTTATTGAAATCGGTCAACAAAGATGAAATAGTTACTGGAATTCACAAACAAAATCTTAAATACCAATATTTAATATCAACCACTTTTCTGTATCTTATCTTTCACATCAAAAGAATATTACACTGGATTATCTCCTTGACGAGATAAAAGCACTTTATTTTTATTTGCCAACCCTGTTTATATCGACGATACTTTAGCTAACTTGACGTCCATCTTCTTGATTGTTTCTTATTATTCAGTTAAAAATATCATAGAATTGTCTATCTGTGATTTAGTAACAATCTATACATATAATAAAATTGTAACTAAGTCGAATCTGTACATAAGATATTTTTTGGAAAATCTTATTGAAATTCGATGCAGAGGTGGAATCTAGTTTTTAGAATTTTTGTTTGTATGTCTGCCTGTCTATCTGTCACCGCATCACGGAAAAGCCACTGGAGGGATTTTGATGAAATTTGGTATGATGATAGCTGGTTATTCAGGTCAACATATAGAATACTTTTTTTGTGGGAAAATATCTCATTTCTGAGAAATCTATACTAAACCTTAAAACGTAAGTAGGGACGAACCCGAGCGGAGTGAGGTTGAGTGGCTAGTTATCTATATTTACAAAATAGCCAGTGATATATTTAATATATTTTTTTATCTGTGTGAATATTATAAATGTGAAAGTTTGTATGTGAGTATGTATGTTCGTTGATTTGGATGAAATGTAGTTCACCAAGAGACTACATATAATTTGGAACTATTGATTTTTTTTTAAAAAAACATTCAAATCTTTTATTGAAAGTTATCACAATACATATACATACAAATAAATAAATATGTTGGGACACAGCACCATCTAGTTCCATGGTAAGCTACGAGGCTTGTGTTGTGGATACCAGATAGTTGATACACTACACATATATAACTTTAAATACATACATATTATAAATATATACACCCATACCTGGAGTACAAACATTCGAGCTCATCACACAAATGGATGACCCAGTTGGACTCGAACCTGCGACCGCTGGCACAGCAAGTAGCGTAGGGTGAGCCAAAAATTAATTTAGAAATAAAAGATATATAATAATGATAAATTAACAACTATTAACTGATATCATGAAAAACTATTTAAAATGTGCCCTAGATACAATCTGCGAGCTTCCAAAGCTTTATATAAAGTTACAGCCTTATTTTTTCCTCGAAGCCCATTTTAACGTATTTAGCTTAAGCTATAATGAATTCTCGTCTCGGTAACTATTTATTTCTTCAGTGAATTTTTATTCTCATGAATATTTGTTCATTTTATTTATTACTTAGCTTTTGCGTGCGACTTTGCTCGCGTATTTCATTTATGAAAAATATAATTGGATCGTGTATTTTATTTATGAAAAATATAAATGCATATTACTAAAGTAATTATTACTAAAGTCATAAAAAAAATATCTGCATATTATTATTACTTTAGTAATATGTATTGTTTTTTACCTTACTTTCAATACGAGGGGGGTCAGGCCATAGTCCACCACGCTGGCGAAGTGCGAGTTGGCGGTCATCACGTGTCTTACGAAAACTTGCTAGGTTCTTAGGGACTTTAATTAAAGTTAGTATTATGATTTTTGACAGTAAACATATTTTAGAGGAATAAAAAATAGCCTACAACACTCGGCGGTAATATATGTATAGCTTTTTATATTTGTGAAATAATTTTTAGAACTGGATCAGTAGAGTCTGAAAAATTACAAACATCATGTCTAGATTTACAAACGTGCAAACTCTGCCTTAAAAACCTACAATCCTACTAATATATTAATGCGAAATCCTAATATTATAAATTGTGAGAATGTTTGGATATCTGGATGTTTGTAACTCTTTCACGCAAAGACTACTGAATGGATTCTAATGAAAATCAGAATAACACATCGGCTACTTTTTATCCCGGAAAAATCCCGGTTCCCGTGGGATAGATTTGTTTTTGTTTTGGAATGAGCCGCTAGTAATAAAGATATAATAAAATTGTAGATTAATAAAACTGTATGATTTTGAATATAAAAAGAGGGTTGTTATAAGTTGAATCCTTTTATCCTGTCATTGACATGACATGGCATTATAGATCTTAAGCAAATGAATCATTATTTTTAGACAGAATATGATAAGATAATAATTAAAATTACTGTACATGTAACGTATAAATTATTACTTATATATTATGGTGATGGGGTGTGGAGGTAGCCACCTTGTTTTTTTAAAACTAAAAGACGAAACTAAGGCAAAAATCGTATTTTCGAACGAGTGTAGCTCCACAGCGTTACAACGTTTTTTTTTTAAATATTACTTTAAATGTTTTACACAATATATCACAAATTGTTAAATTTATAAGTACTGTGAAATTTTAGAAAACTTACACAAACTTGTGGTCACGGACTCTACATAAATAGCAGTTCTTTTATAAAATTTATTTCTTCGATGTAAAAGTTTGTTTCCAAATATTATTAAGAAAATAATATTTCTTTAACTTTTAGTTCAATTTTTATTTTGATATGGTAGAGCTTTATGGTTTTATTTTCAAAGTATACAAAGACGCCTCCGCTTTGCCTTTTGATATTTATAATCTCTGATTCAGACAAGACGATATTCTACAATTGTTATCTTTAACGTATATATATATATATATATATATATATATATATATATATATATATATATATATATATATATATATATATATATATATTGTGTATGCATGAAACAAATCAAATCAAAATATACTTTATTCAAATCGACTTTTACAAGCACTTTTGAATCGTCAATTTTACATTTTAAGTTAAATTAAATGTCAGTGTAGTCAGTCTGTGAGGAAACTACCACCGGCTCGAAAGGTAATTCAGATATATTGTCAAATATGCGCTTTAGACAGTGGCAGCACGGTGGTGAAGCGCTGGCTATTAAAACCAAGTGATGCGGGTTCGAATCCCGGGACTCACACCTCTGATATTTTCGTGTAGGAATCATATTCAAATGCGAAACACTGGTCAAGGCCTTTGACACGTATTAAAGGAGGCTGTTAAAAAAGGGCTGAATATGAATACATCTTAATTTTTTTAAGTCATCTTGCCTAAAGACATAAATGAAAACAATGAAAAATGTTATACGAGTATATGATTATGTGACAAATTTATTTTAAGTTAACGTTATGTTTAGAGATAAAATATTTTCCGCAGTAAAAAGTATCTTATATATTGACCCGGATAACCAGCAATCATAATACCAAATTTCATCAATATCTGCTTAGTGGTTTTTTTGTGAAGCAGTCACAGACAAACAGACAGACAGACAAAAATTCTAAAAACTATAGATTCGACCTCTGTATAGTTAATAATGTCTGTTTCAATAACATTTTCCAAAAAATATTTAATGTACAGATTCGACTTAGAATTTTATTGCATGTATAGATGACGTATGAACGTAATGCGAACACGCAATTAAATTTTCAAAGTTAGTTTCTCAAAGTTTTATTCAGCAAACAAACTAGAAGTTTATCTCTACATAGAGATAAACTACTCTTATATAGTTCTCGACCGCGATTCTAACTACGAGTAAATATCGTCATATTAATTTTTAGATCTTACAAATAATGAATTTTCATTTTTAGTGATGGAGAGAAACTAGTCAAGAGTATTTAACTTTTTCGAGGCACGGGGATGAAACACCGCCATCTTCTCAATTCCGAGCTGTTACTGACAATTTCTTGACAGCAATACTTGATAACTGAACTAGGCCCGACACGGGACTCGAACTCAGGAGCTCCGGATTTGCGGCTGTAAATATTAGCTACTAGATCACCGAGGTAGTTATAGTATCTTACATATGAATGCGTTTCAAAATTTTTTCTTTACAATATGATGAAATCCAAACAAAAAATATAATATATTATAATTATATATATATGAAAAATCGAAAAGTATTATATTAAAGTATTATAATTTATATATTATATAAATATATATATAGGTAAACAGTACTGAACTTTTCGATTTTTCAGCTGTTTTTTTTGGGTTTTCCGTTTTAGTGGGACTAACCAACAGCAATTGAGATATATATACACATATATATACTTATAATATTAAAAAAATAATATAAACGAGGTTAATTAAAGTTTTATTCAGCTCATTGGAGCTACACTGAAATTAAACAAAGAGTAAAAGGGCGAGCCTCGTGTAAATATTACTCATTTTTCAATATTTACTTTTTTAATTCTTTATAACATTAACAAAAGAATTTCGTTCGTGTCTTTTATGAAAATGGGTTTAGGCAGTTCTAACAAAAACGACGTCAATCAACATTAGTAGAAATGGAATCGTAACGAAACTAGATTTACATATGTAATGTTTTTTTATACTATACTCATTAATTTATTTCAAAAACAAAAATTTCAGTACTAATTAAAATTTTGGTAAAGTTCTTCAAATTCCTATTAAAATTTATTTTTAGTGATAAACGTTTTAACGTTTAGTATAGATTTTTTAGAGATGAGATATTTTCACGCTGTAAAAAGTATCATATTGACCCGGATAACCAACTGTCATCATACCTAATTGCATCAAAATCTGTCCACTAGTTTTTTCGTGATGCGTTCCCAAGCAGGCAGGCAAAAATTCTAAAAACTATAGATTCGGCCTGTGTATCGATAATAATTACTATTTCAATAAGATTTTTAAGAAATATTTAATGTACAGATTCGACTGAGTTAGAATTTTATTATATGTATAGATTATAACGTCATAAGTCTATCAACATTTTGATAAGAAAAGGCCTCAGTCTTGAGAATAACTAACAAAAGATCCTCTAATTAATTAAAAAACTAGAATTATCTTATAATCTTTTTTTCGTAAATAAAATTATACGTAAAGATAGTTCTCTAAAGTTGAAATAGCCTTTAAATTATTTATAGATCTCCAAGCGGAGCGAGGGTACGCCGCTAGTGCATAATAATACTTTTCATACTAAAAAGTGTAAGACAATATCACAAGATTACATCTGTCTTACATTTTAAAAAATTTAACAAATCTACACTACTGTTATAAGAAGGAAAGATTTATAATTTTGTATGTTTGTAACGAATAAACTCAAAAACTACTAGACCGATTTAAGGTGAAATTCGTTCAGTTTAAGACCCTGGGAAGGACATAGAATATTTTTTATTCCGGAAATCGTCCTTTAAGAGGGTGTAAAATGGGGATGAAAGTTGGTATGGGGAATCAATTTAGGGACGAACCCGAACGAAACGATAGTGAATTGCTAGTTTATTATTAAAATGAAGTTAGAATGTTGAGAAATAATGCAGTTTTTGCAAAAAAAAAAAACACTTCAATATGATGAAATGGCATGAAGAAGTTTGTGTGAATGCAATGAATTTTAAAATGGTACAAGCTATATTCCTTAGCTTCTAATTTGTAACGAAACTTTTAATATTTAATATAATTTGTAATATTTTATAATAAATTATTTCTTAAAATTAAAATTTATGCATATAGTATTTTGTTATTTATGCACTAGCCAAGGCTGAAAACATTGATAGCCCAGTGGCAGCGCGCTTTCTTGTAAAACTGAGCGAAGAGGGTTCAAATCTCGGGCCTTCGCACCTCTGGTATTTTCATGTGCGAATCATTTCCAATATAATTACTTGTTTTACGGTGAAGAAGAAGAAGAATGGCAAGGAAAGCTGCATGTCTGAGAGAACGTACTCTTGGCCAGCGTGGTGATATATGATCCCTTTGTATTGAAGGGAGTCGGACGTACAAACTTACCCTTACTGTCCTCGAGTATATCCTTAGGTGCCAAATAGTAACCTGCGTGTTACACTCATCATATCATTGTCCATCTTTATACTCAATTTCATCCAAATTCCCCTTGTCATTACAGCATAAATAAGTAACAAACATACATACACACATTCAGACATACAAACATTCGCATTTATATTAGTAGCCAGATTTCCTATAAGTCTGCTTGAAACTTCTGACTGTGACAGTTAAAAGGATACAAGTGTAGCTTTTTCATTCTAAGTAAGAGACCCAGAAAACCCCGCAAAGTCATAGAACACCACTAGTATTTGACGTTAATTAAATATGTTATTCGTAACTTACTAACGTTTCGTGACCCTCCAAATGGAACATTATCAAGTAGGTATAATAGAGGCCATAACTTTAGTCACACATTTAAACGACTTAAACAATTAAGTTATTCTATTGGACAAAACATTATTTGGTAATGGGGTAGACTATTAAATATAATACCATCGTAGTACTGCATTTATGTGTAGTTGCTAACCTATACGGCTGCAGATCCGGAAGACCTGGGTTGGAGTCCCGGGTCGGGTCAAGTGTGATAATTTAGTCTTTCTGCTAAAAAAGTTCGAGTAATAGCGTGGAGAAGGGAAGTTAGAGGAGTTTCACCTTCGTGCCTCAGGGAACAAATAAAGCGGTCGGTCCTGCGCCTAATCTTTCACCGGTCGTATCGAATTATCGTCCCACCGGAGTATGAGTGACCTTTTCCTTCAAATGGGCCACGTAATGGAACTTGATAAGGTATTTTGTGTTAGCATTTGATATATTGGCAAGTCTCATATAATCTCGTATACGCATCACAAGTTATCAGAGGTCAAAGGTCACAAAAATGGTTTTTTTTTGTTGAAACTTGTTCCATTGCTTATAATAAGATTCGATGTCATTATAAAAGGATCAGTACTTCTTAACGATATCGAGGCTTAATTAAGTTAAATACAGATTATATATAACTTACATCCGGTACATAAGTTCCTTTTCTTTTCTTTTTATCCGACTGCGACGAAGCCTAAAGGAGGGTATGACTGCATAATATATGTTCCTTTATTTACATTTTTCCATCTTTTTAGTTAGCGTTTTTTGCAGTCAGTATTTTTATTAATGTACGAGTTTTAAGTCTAGATTTTTGCCTCTAGTAATACATAGGCAGCTGACGATGCACCCAAGCGAGTACATATCGTTAGTTAGTTCATATATCTTTGGAGGGTTATATTTCATCAAGGAGGGTGGTATAATGTGTGAGCTATTTAAATTAATATAAGCTTTACGTTATCAGCTATTTGGAACGCACGCTTCATCCATTTGGGACTCTCTGTATTTGTGCCTGTTAAAGACAAAAGTATTTCCTTGATTTTTTAAACATTCCGTATAATTCATTAGATTTAATTATTGCTAGGACATCGATTTAAAAAAAAATCTGTTTGACATATTTTGTACCCTTAAATAGCTTTTTAGAGCTTTATATGTCTTGCAGGTTAACAAAAAAACGCACCACGTGCCATTCCTAACTAAGGGCTTACTTGAAATTGGTCGCCAAACATTTTGAAGTGTGATCTTAGATTGTTATTTCTTAGTACTTTATTTTAATTTTAATAAATTAAGTTTTGATAACATAACAAAGTTACTAAGTAAATGCTTAGTTTTGAATCAATCTTTCATATACTAAAATGTAAAAAAAGTGTCTTGGGACTGGATAATAATATAATACTTTACAAAATACGATAAGGATGTTCATTCAGTACTTCTGAACTGAACATATATATATATATATATATATATATATATATATATATATATATATATATATACATATATATATATACAGTTAGCTAGCCTTCTTCAATAAACGGGCTATCTAATGCAAAAAGAATTTTTCAAATCCGATTTGTAGTTCCTGAGATTAACACGTTCAAACAAACAAACTGTGTCTGTTTATAATATTAGTATAGATAATTTAACTAGATTATAAGGAATACAGGAGGTTTAATTAAAAGAGCATATAATTTTAAAATGTTTAATGAACAATATTTCAAATATTTTTTCGTATTGTTCAAAATTTGTATAATATATAATGTATATAGAATGCTATACATTAAGATACAAGCCCTGTTTACTCACTGAAAGCCTTAAACTACAATAGTTGTGCGATGACCAACGGAAATAGGCAGAGAGCTCGCTACAAAATTTTAAATACTAACATTTTTTTAATAATCCAATCAAACTTATGTGTATATTGTGCAACTTATAACTCAATTCGTTCATAATTATAACTCAAACTTTAAGTCAAATATAACTTAAAAATACGACACTTAAAGTTTCCTACTCACAATCTTATTTTACTTAAAGATCATTTCATCTAATATTATTTAACATTTTTATCAAGAAAGCTTTAAAATCAAAGATAAAATAACAATATCCAAGTCAATGGTCCGCTTTGTTATAAAATTTCGAAAATAGTCATTCTTATATGTAATTAAATAGCAAAATGATTATTTTATTTGTTTAGGTCAAGACACAGCGCAGCCAAAATCATATTATATGTACGTGAAACATCTTACTTTACAATTGGTACAATAAATATAGATACTATTTTAGTATAAATATTTTTATTTATAAATCAACTTCGTGCTATCTATAACGTTTTTATTGCATTTGATGCTGCAAAGTTTTTTTTTAATTCATATGTATTTTTTCGTATTTTGTGTTTTCAAACCTCATAATGGATATTTTTAATTTTTAACGTAATGTATTAACACAATAAAAATCCACACTTAGGTAATCGGTCTTATATGACTTATGCAAAAGCAGTCAAATATCAATATGCATGGTGAACGGTGGCAAGATATGGTTATACTCGTCGATCCTAAAGCCGTTTACCGACTGTTAAATAAAAGTATGTATGACAGTCGCGAATAAGTCTCCGCGTCTGTCCCTAATTTAATATTATTTTGTAATACTGAGTATAACATAATTTACATTATCTTGTGCTCAACAGGTACATTACTGTTCGCGACCACGCGTATATATGTATGTACAATTGTACATGTGTATAGCGTGTCGCTGCGGCTGTGGGCTGCGAATTCAGCTGTCTTAGATAACAGACAGTTGTAAAAGTTCAAAATTTGGTTATAATAAATTAAACTATTAGGCTAATAAGAGCCGATATGTTAAACAATTGAACTGAAATAATACTTTGTTGAATGATGTTACTTTAGAAACAACAAGTAAAATTAAAAATTTTAACAATAAATCTGGTCGTTTTCACTTAGTGCCTACATTAAAAAAAAATTATTAACAGGTAAATTACACATTTTCAAACAAAGAGCTATAAGGGTATAATAGAATACAATTTCGATTCAACATTCTATAAAATTATATTCTTAATCTAAAATAGTACAGGTACATAGTCAGAGAGGAAGCTGTAAAAATGTTAACTATAACGAAAAACATTTTTTTTAATTATTTCAACAACATATTATAAAGTAATTAATTAATATTGTTATTACAGATTTGTAAATGGACAGGTAATTTTTGATCGACAAGTAGTATAGACTAGCTATTTCCAGCGGCTCTCCATACTTTGCTATTTAATTTAAAAGAGATAACATCATGTATACAATGTTTTTTTATATATAAAATTATAAATATTTTAAATTGGATACTAGAAAAAAGACAGTGGTAGCCCAGTGGTAACGCGCTCGCTTGGAAAACCAGTGAAGTGGATTCAAATCCCGTGTCTCGCACCTCTGCTATTTTCATGTGCAATTCATTTCCAACATGCTTACCACTTGCCTTACGGTGAAGGAAAATATTGTGAGAAAACTTGCATGTCTGAGAGAAACTAGCAAGTTTTTGAAAGACATGTGAAGTCCGCCAACGTGCACTTGGCCAGCGTGGTGGACTATGGCCTGATAGCTCCCTCTATTGAAGGTAGGCCCACGCCCAGCAGTGGGACGTTAAAAAAAGGGCTGTATACATACAATAGAAAAAATGAATAAAATAAATTTTCAGCTGAAAAATAACCAATTCTCTTGCATCATAAGGACGTGTAGTGGAAAACCATGTAATGCATACATACGGCCCCAAATCGGTTTCCAATAGAATAGATTACAAACATTTCATTGGTAACTATCTAATCTTAATGTCTATCTGATATTATAAGGACTATATTTATTTATACACATATAAAAATAATGTGACACCAAGAATGTAAGAAAGTGCTGATGATATGTGTTCTAGTGATTTAGTAACTGTTGATATAAAAAATTATTAATGCTAAAATAGTTATTTACATAGTTATAACTAATATGTGTTTAAAATTCTTATTAATACATAGAAAGAAAAACGCTTGTTAAGTCTCATTTTATAACATAACTTAATTATATGAAGGAAATTTTAATAATTGATGAATTTTATAAAAATTGATTGATTGTTAAAGTGAAGATAAATGTATGGGTATAGGGTTTGTAATTTAAATTTATTAGCATTAGTAGCCCATTGGTAATGTGTTAGCTTGAAAAACCAAGTGATGTGGGTTTTCTCTAACCTAACCTAACATGATCACCACTTTGAATTCTATTCCTTTAAAACCTTAAACAAGAAGCAAGAGTGTAACTGTTTATATTTACAATAAAGAGAAACAAAATCAAAGCAACGTAAATATAGAGATTAAAAAAGGCACCTAAAATATGTCACTTCTGTAACATATACTCGCTAAAAGAACATGATTATCACTCTAGCTAGTTCTTGAAAGGCTTGTAAAACCTGCCATACCACATTTGGCCAGCGCGATGGTCTATGGCCCACGGTCTATGCCTAGCAGTGGGATGTCAAAAGGGGCAGAATTTTATATTTTAATTTAAATTTTGATTATTATGTTGACTTATTCATTCGGAATATATGTCATTCGGAAGCGTCGCTCATGGAATATTTTATTATTTCAATTAAACATTGCGTGTACTCATAATGATGTTGGCTTAATTTGTGGCTGACACTAATTAGTTAGTGTCTTCAAGCGCTTAATATGACAAGCCTGAAAGTGACATGTTAGAATAATATTTTCTCTGTACACATAGTGTTGACGTGTATGGCTTATTTATGTACATATGTATATTATTTAATTTTCATTGGGGGTAGTAGATAAACTTATTTAATGTACATACATAATTAATTATTTTTAATTTTTGTTCATAATGAATAAATTATTGAAAAAATTAAAATAATTAAAATGGTAATATACATTACTAAAAAGATTTTTAGATTTTAAGACAGTTTTGTTTAAATTCTGTTATTGTTGTCCCTTTGTATTTTAAAATTAATGTATAAAATAGTAAAAAAATAAGAATAATCAACATTATTTGAATTATGTTACATAAACAAGCGTTTTTCTCAACGGTCTCTTGGACTTTTCGTATTCTATACCTAAATATATTATGGCTTTAACTAGTCTCAACATAATGCACATGACTAGAATGATTACATACTGTCGATAAGTATTAGAAGCTGAATATGTAAGCACTACGTCAGTTATCTTTTAATATGTGGCTATCTAATGCACATAGATAATTTGGTTACACCATTCTATAACACCTGTCACTATATTAAATAAATTGTTCCAATAGATTCACTACTTGCGGCCCTCGGTCACGGACTTTTTTATACACTGCCAATTTTAAATTTCCTCAATTTTTATGAATTTGTGAAATATCTATAAACAAAGATTGGTATGAAAATATTTCTAATTTTATTTTTTTATTATTTTGACAGTTTCGGACGTAAGAATGTCGTTAAAGATCTCAATTCTATGTGTTAAATATTTAGTTATATTTTAGTTAATGCCAAATAAGCAAGCTACACAACATTAAGATGAAATTATTAAGGAGCTTTGGTAAAGATGACAGAATGGCGATATTAAATCTTAACTTATCACGGCCTTTCACATTTATTTTAATGATTGAAAAGAATTATTTTATATGGCGAAATAAAAATACTAATATTGAAACAGAAGGTACGTTTTCGATTACATTGACATGATTTAGATCTAACATAGCAAGTCATACTTAGTTCTATTGGTCTTTGACTAAATTAACATCAATAATAATATATATTATTATACATTACATATTCTTTGTTATGTAGACGCTGATGACTTCCGTTTTTCAACTTTAGTATCTCGTGACTTAGTTTCATCTAGGGATTCAATTTTGTGATCTCTAAGCAAAGGCGTCCTTGCGTCCGTCTTATCTTCAAGTCTATCTATGAATTGCTTATTATTGTAATTATTAGTTTTAACGGTATTGTCGCTTTCTAAAGAATCTTGTCGGTTAGATTTGTTTTCTTCTTTATTTCCATCAAGTTTTTCTGTGTACCCCATATTATCAAAGCACTGTACAGGGACTATGTTGACTGATTTCATCATTGGAAGAGCTATAGCGAGTGCAGGGCTCATGTCTCGTGGACTTGGTGTGAGACGTGTCGCCACAGTTAAGTCCATTCCCGGCATTAGGCTTGCGACTGTGAAATAAAGCGTGTTAAAATCTGCTCATTATTGTTTCAGTTCATTTTTAATATTTAGTACAATAATAAATAAATAAATAAATAAATATATCAGGACATTAACACACAGCACCATCTAGTTCCATGGTAAGCTACGAGGCTTGTGTTATGGATACCAGATAGTTGATACATTATACATATATAACTTTAAATACATACATATTATAAATATAAACACCCATGACTGGAGTACAAACATTCGTGCTCATCACACAAACGTATGCCCCCAGCGGGACTCGAACCCGCGACCTCTGGCGCAGCAAGTAGGGTCACTACAAACTGAGCCAAACGTGTCGTCAATTCGTCGTCAATAAACAGAGGTTAATGATCACATGCAAAGATGTACACAAAAATTCACATCCATATATAGAGAAAGAAAATTTTCCAACCACAATTTTGCACTAAGACATGTAAAGCTTTATGAATAATTTTACACCATACCCATTTTACCACAATGTTACAAAGACAACAAAACGATGACACTTCCACTCAGCAACGAGAACAAATGTACATGTATAATACAAAAATGTAGCATTTATGAACAAATAACTGTAAGTGTTGAACATTTTAATGAAAGCTATCGCGTGTCACGAAAATGGGAATTTCCAATAGCGTGTAAAAAGTATATTCTTAAAGGAGAATAAAGACTTAAGTTTTTGTTAAAAACGAAATGATATCTTCTTAAAATTTCAAATCTTCAACATATTCAGATGTTTTATTTAGCGTTTCATAATAAGATTGTTAGCGAGGGAATTGTTTTGGTCGTATCATTATCTAAATTAAGATAAATCTTCAGAAATGAGAAACAAAGCTAGAACTTTCTCGTTCTTTGTAAACCTTTTTAATTTAAACCATTAAAACCGCGATAGCATTCATTGCAAGATATAATTTGTTAGTATTTGCATAATGTTTGTTTTATGTTACATAAGTACTCACTTTATGAACTGTATTTAAAATATTTACAAATATTAAATTTAATAATTTTATATGGAAAAACCAATTTAATTTAAAGCTTGTGTATTTTATATAATAACGTGCGTAATACGTTTTAATGCCTGTATTTCATTAGGAATCATAGACCTAGTTCCTTTGTCTAATAAAATAGATAAATTTACATATAATTGCAAATTGAATTTACAATTGCAAAGTCTTAAGAGGATTTTGTTCATTTATAACAGTTCTTATAGTAAGTACCGTTTCAATCATGTTTTAAACTTGTACCGCCGTGTTGAGTTGTGCCTGGGTTGCCTGTGATGTGGAGTTACTAATAGTTGATATTTGAAGATGATTGCCTGAAATTATGTGATATAAATGTTTTATTGCCTTACCCACTACATTTGTAATACGACGAAAATAATAATATGTTCAATGTTCATATGTCGATTTTATAGTAAAAGATATCATGCTCTTGGTAAATAATATGGAAAACCATTCAATACTATGAATTAAAAGTTTTCCAAAAGAATGATATAGGACGTTGAATGTAAGTAAATAGTTGAGTTAGTGTGACGAATTGGAATGAACGAATGTAATACTAAATCTATTCTACGACAGAAGCAGGCGAAGCATAAACTACTTGGTCCCACAACATTAAAATCACCTTCCGCTCTTATCAATCGGCAACGGGACCTATGGATCCGTGATGCTTCTGGTGCAAGTGAACATGGTTAGTGTGTTAAATTAATATATCCGTAAGCTAATTCCATTAGTGCAGGCGATATACTAAGCCCGTTCCGGGGGCCAGCCAGTGTACCCTTTTTAAAGCATGTTTAAATTTTTTCTTTTGCAGTTGTTTGGTGTTGTTTGGATCATAGCCTCAAGCTCGCTACGATCACCATCTGTGGAGGATTACATTGCATAAGCTGTTAGTCTCGTGGGCCTATTCAGTTAAAGGGATATTATTAGCAACGTTTTGTTTCACTTATGTACATTAGCTTTTCCTTTTATAGTATTTATAACGGTGTGACATCTATTTGTATGTATGTGTACACACACACATACACAAATACTTTTATTACTCTTTCATACCGAAATGGCAGGAGAGTTTTGGATGAAACTTAATATTTCTATAGATAAACTATGTCTTGCAGTAACGCATAGGCTACTATTAGTAATAAAATTTGCCAAAAGAAATATTGTAGGGCATTAGAGACGCATTCAAGCGAAGCGTGGGCAAGTCTTTTATCCGGTATTTTGAAAAATGCGTCAAAGATTAAAATTTGATGAATGTATTCAACGTTAGACATAGTCGTGCCTTTGTATTCAAACAATTGTGAACTTTTAGAAAGTTGGTTATTATTTTATCAGAACATAAAGACTCATTTTAATAATTTTGTAGAGGAACAATACACCGTCCAAAGGTAAAGGTCACGTAGAAATGGAGCGGCCTATTTTTACGCAAGTCGATATAAGTTTAACTATCTTAATGACCCATATATATATATATATATATATATATATATATATATATATATATATATATATATATATATATATATATATATATATATATATGATTTGATAAAATAGATTTTTGTTATTATTCCTTAATTGTTTACTAAAAAACCAATATGAAATTACAGTTTTTTATACTGTATTTTCGTAGTTAAGATACTATCGTATATAAAAACATACGTATAATTATAAGTACATAATTTACGTTACTAATAAAGTCCCTTCTAGTCAATTTTTTTTAAAGTCTGTGACAGCTAAGTTAGTTCTATACAGATAAAACATTTTCAGTAAAATATTAATTTTATATATGTGTTAAAGATAAATATTGTATAGGTATTATATAAATACATGCATATTATATACAGTGTTATGTTTGTCTGTCTAAAGACCTACTATAAACTAAAGTTTCATCGGTTTTGCTCCATCTAGGTGTGTATATACACATACGTATTACTGAAAATGTTTTAAATTCTATGAGTAAGTAATTTTATATATATTTATGTTAGTTTTGTTAACTAGTGATTCGGTTGAGTATTAATTTGTTATGTTATTTGATATTTTGAGTGACCTCAGTTGCCAATTAGTGCCAATTCTCTACTTGTAGCTAAAACATGAAGTTGTTCTACAATCGTCGTAGAAAAGAAATTTTAAAAATTGTATTGAAATGACATATTAAATCGATATGTCACTTCCATATTTTTTAGATATCTATTGTATTTCAGGCTCTGCCTAGTACAGTCGGCAGCAGCAAACCGAAGTAAGCAATTTGTAGCTTATATTGCGTTTACTGTAAAGAAATGTAACTTAATATGTTAATAAAATTTTATTTATTTATGTATGTATGTATTGTACAACGATTGTAGAATAACGTCTTGTCTAAACCTTTTTAAATAGTTGTTTTCATTTAAGATCAATTTAATTGAAATTTGGTTTTTGTTTAACAAATTGAATTTAAAATGTTTCACTTATTTATTACTATTAATTATAAATACAATGTATTATAAATTTTAATTGCCGTTCTTACCCATGTTAGGTCCCATCATATCTTTAGGATGATTTGTTTTTATGGCGTTCATTCTTCTATTGACGGCCTGCTGTCCCATACCTGGTGCGATTTGGCCTGGTTGTCCACCGGGTACTCCTGGAGCTCCTGTTAAAAATCAATTATTTATTTAAATAAACAGCTATTAACATAAGACATTTAAGGTTACAAGCAGATATCATAAAATGTGTTGAAAATATAATTGGAAAAAAAATTGAAAAGAATTATTTATCTACACTACTATTATAAAGAGGAAAGATTTGTATTTTTGTATATTTGTAACGTATAAACTCAAATACTACTAAATCGATTTAGATGAAATTTAGTAAGAAGATAGTTTAAGACCCTGGAAAGGACAAAAGATATTTTTTATTCCGGAAACCATCCCTGAACGGGGTGAAAATGGGAATGAAAGTTTGTATGGGGAATCAACCTAGGGACGAACTCGAGCGAAGCGAGTGTGAGTCACTAGTTATCAATAAAATTTCACTGACTTCAAAAGCATTTGAAAGTTATTATTTCCTCCTTCCTCCATTAGGTGTAGAGTATTTTTTTGAAATTTATATCGAACTACCAATTAAGTTAAAACTTTTAATCAAAAAAAGTATAATGAAAATTAATCTACGATTGATGAGGATATTGAGTGACCAATAAAACACATACATAATATGAATTGACCATTTTTGAAATGGGTAAATAAAAACAGAAATTTTAGTTTATTATAATATTAGCTTGTATTATTTGTATAAATAAAGATTAATCACTTTAAATATATAATATAACGTCATAATAAATATCTTATGGGTTTTAAATAATATTTTTGATGTTCTAATTTGATTTTTGTTGCCGACGTTTCGAACATTTGAAATCGAATTAAAACCGCGATCAAATCTGAGAAAACAATTTCATTTTAAATGTCAAATATTCACATAAATCTGAGACAGTACTTACGCATTGGCGGCCTCGTTGGTTCTACATTAATAACTCTTCGTCTCTTCTTAGGTAACTTCGCTCTCGCTTGCGTGTGAGAGTAGTACATGGCAAAGTTTGAAACTATGACTGGGACTGGTAGGGCTATCGTCAGTACCTAGATTACCAGAGAAGTGGGTTTATATGAATAAATATTTGTTTGTTTATTTGTTTAATTAATTAATATATACCGTATCTTAAAATAAACTTTCAGACTTTGAGGTAAAATGCATATTATATGTGTATTGTGTACTAAGGCAGTGGTAGCCACAGGAAGACAGAGGTAACGCGCTCGCTTTGGACTCCGCATGCAGTGGGTTCAAATCCCATGTTTAGCACCTCTGATATTGTCATGTGCGAATTATTTTTGTAAAGTACTGATATAATTAAATATATGTCAATTTTACTTACTCCAGCCAATGCGCAAAGTGCACCAACGAACATACCGACGTAAGTCTTCGGAGCCATGTCACCATAACCCACTGTAGTCATGGTGACTAGAGCCCACCACAAACCCAATGGTATACTGTTAAAATCGTTGTGAGGATTTGTTTGTATCCGCTCCGCGTAGTACACGAGGCTCGCAAAAATAACTATACCAAGAACTAAGAAAAATACTAAAAGAGTCAATTCCTTGGCTGATGCTCTAAAGGTCTGGATGAGGATTTTGAGGCCAGACGAGTGTCTCGTCAACTTAAACAACCTCATGATTCTGATAATCGAGAAGAACTCCAATATGTCCGCGTTTTCGACGTGCGACGCGTATTTTTGGAGAATCAAGTCGATATAAAAGCTCATGGTTGCGATGTAATCGATGATGTTGACTGAGGACTTCACAAATTCACACTTGTTGGGGGAAGATATGAATCTAACGAGAATTTCGAGGGTGAACCATGCGTTGCATACACATTCTATATAGAAAAAGGCTACGTGAGCGTTTGTTTGCACTTTGTCCAACGCCCAACCTTGCGTTTGGTTTGCGGTCGTCACTGTATAGTTCCTAATCACGGGCACTCTCATGTCTGGGTGAGTTTTCAGACAGAATGATATAATAGAGACGCAAATAAAAAACACTGATATCACTCCGATTATCTGAAAAGAAAATAAAATTATTGTATACATAATATTATCATTCATTTATATCAATAAATCTTTATATTTATATCATCCATGCATTCCTATACTATTCATCCGATTGTGATAAAACTTGGTGAGTTTTTCTGCGAAGGTTTCTAGCCAAAAAAAAAAGAAATTTTTCCTTGTATAGTAACTAGTTTTATATAAAACTAGCAACTCGCATTCGCATTTACGAAAGTAAAATGAAGATTGATCATTGGAAAATTGAAAGCCATCTATTACGTTCATATCTGGACACATTCTAAATGATGGACTCCAAATTCGTTTAATAGTTTTCGGGATACTATGTACAGATCGTCGCTTTAGTGCTTATTTATTCAAATCACCAATGCTTGTTGTACTTTACAGCAGAGAAATAAGAGAAAGAAGAGAGTAATTTAATTCAATAAAAATATATACAGCTATTTTTTTATGATATATGACAGATTTACTAAAATATTTTGTTTACTATAAGACTATATGGCCAAATTGCCAAAATATTTAGAAAATCAACTTGTGACTTGCGGACCAGAAGTGAACACCATTAACTAGCCACTATATTGTAGCAGGCGGTGGTAGCTCAGTGGTAGCGTGCTCGCTTGGGAAACCGACTGATGTGAGTTTAAGTCCCGGATCACGCATATTTGATATTTTCAACATGATTTCCACTTGTCGTACAGTGAACGGCGAAGGAAAACATCGTGAGGAAACCTGTGTGTCTGAGAGAACATAGCAAGTTTTCGACAGACATCTGAAGTTCGCTAACTCGCTCTGCCAGCGTGTTGGACTATGGCATGATCCCATCGTATTGATGGAAGGCCAGTGTCCAACAATGAGATGTTAAAAAGGGCCAAATACACGAATATCATATCATATCACGAAATCACTAGAGAAGAGTACTGTTATTTACTCTTAATTAATATAATTTCTCAGGACTCCAAACTTGTTAGTCTTCAAGCGTCCGAAGCAAAGTTTGTTACCAAAACAAAGGAGCTGCTGGCGGGCTTAATTGAATTCATTTACATACATTTGAATAAAAAAGTATCATCCTAGAAAGTTCATAATAATAAACACTTTGTAAGTTCAAAGAGGTAGTGTTATTTTTTGTAGTAATTAAGATTTAATTTATGTAATACACTATGTTATAACGGGTTCAGTGTGACAGTAGTTGTGTATTTAAAAAAATATCTCCACGAGCGCGGACACGTCGACGTTACAGTTAACAATAGATTTCTTAGAAATTCAATTAATTTCTTAGAAATTTACCTGGAGGTGTTATGGATGAATACTAAAATTATAATTTGAAACCCTGGGAATGGGATAAGATTTTATCAAGGAAATCATCCCTTAAGAGGGTGAAAAAGGGGATGAAACTTTGTACGGGGAATCAAGGAAGTGCTGAGAACTCGAGCGAAGCGATGGTGAGTCGCTAATAAATTATAAGACTAAAAAATTCTTAAATAGTTCATGTAAACTTTCATAGCTAACTCAAAACTCCTGTGAAATTTCAATTAGATGTTAAATTAAGATAAACATTTACCATGTAGTTAAGATAAACAAACAAACGTATGTAAATAATTTTGGATAAACGTAATATAATGCTTTGAATTATATCCATAGAGAGATGAGTGAGAATGAATGTACCATCAAAAATGGAAGATCTTTTTCAACATATAGTTAGTAACCATTTCCTAGTAATTATCGCTTTTGCATCAAAGAAAGTTAAAGAACTGATTATTATTACGCTATGTTAGTTAATTTTTAACCGGCTGTATATTTCTTAGTTACTAACAAAAAAGGTAAAATGACTTCAAATATTGCACTTTTATTATTTAAGTCATTTTATTATTTTTTTTAAGTTATACAGGACAAGTCTTGAGGTAAACCTACATATACATTAAATAAAAAAATATGAAAATATATTCAAAATTAGCACAGATGACATACGCACACAAATTTACCCATAAAAAAAACATACAGAAAAATTTGGCCTTTATGAAGTCGATGAAAATAAAAACTATACGTAAATGTTAGTTACCTTCGCAGCGTTAGAACTGTACGGTTCGTCAAATAGGGACCACATTTGAGGTTTTAACTGCTGCCACCAGGATACTGTTCCGTTGTAATAGTCCTCTTCGAAGCCAAACTTGCGAGCCACCTCCTCATCCGAGGGTTTCTCCGTATCCAAGTCCAGCCGATCAAGAACTGCTAACGTTTCTTGCGTATCCCGATGCTGGAACAAAGGTTCGATTTAAGTTGGACAATAATAATTATTTCGTCAAAAAAAATTCTTGATATTTGTATGGGTGCTGAGTTATGAAAAATCACTAATACTTTCTTAGATTATACTTTTTTAGATTTACGCGAATATTTAACATCTATAAATACATATATAAAACATAGTCGAGTTTGTTACAATACTTATAACTCGAGAATTGCTTGACCGATTTTTATGATCTTTATTTTGTTGGATTTGTCTTCACCCCGAATAGCAGAATAACTATTAAAATACCGAAAAAATTTACAAAAAAAAAATTGAAAAAAAAAACTATTCCATACTAAGCGTCAAAACGTACCTAGGACGAACGTGAGCGAAGCGAGGGTGAGTCGTTAGTTTTAAATAAAACTATGTTTTTTTAATTATTTCTCGAATTTATTAAGATTTTTGGTTCCCGACGTTTCGAATTACAGAAGTCTCTCCCATAGATATGATTGCTGTAAAGCATTCGAATGTCGGGAGCCAAAAATCACAAATTTTAAGAAAGTGACCAAAAAATCGATCATAATCCATGAAGGTTGGAACGTAAGGTTTTATCTCTGGAATATTAAACACGAGAATACATCATTATACATATTATTTCAAACAAAAAAGTAATTTTAGGCTAGATTGTGAAATACAAAGCATTACATTTTCAGTTTCTAAGCTTTATAGAACGATCAGATGTCACTTCAACGTTGAATAATGAACGTGTAAGCATGAATACCCTCTTTTCATATTTGAAGCATGAGAATATTTCGTATTTTGAAATATTTTTTTCATGATGAAAGTTAATATGTCTTTAAAATGCCAGAACACGCCTAGTCTTATATTTAATAAGTTTCTTTTAATATTTGCTTTTTTAAAACACTTTTATAAAGCGTATTTGTATGTTAGACTCTATTTATTGAGGAATACATACAAACTACCTATATAAGTTTGAACTGAAACGTAATTACGTTCAAATGTAATTAATTACGGTTGATTTTCGACCATGGGTTTATTGGTAGATCAAATCTATTTCTCAAATATATTTCTTACGTAAAAGTGACTTTTGATTAAAATATCTATACATATAATAAAATTGTGACTAAGCCGAATCTGTACATTTAATATTTTTTGAAAAATCTTATTGAAATAGACATTATTATTGATACAGAGGCCGAATCTAAAGTTTTTTTTTGAATTTTTGGCTGTCTGTTTGTCTGTCTGTTACCGCATCACGGCAAAATCACTGGAAAGATTTTGATGAAATTTGGCATGACGATAGTTGATTATCCGGGTCAACATATAGGATACTTTTGATTGCGGGATAATATCTCATCTCTGAGAAGTTTATACCTACTAAATATTAAAACGTAAGTAGGGACGAGCCCGAGCGGAGCGTGGGTGAGTCGCTAGTGAATACATATAATCGCAGTTGGGTTATAATACCATATAAAATATTCAACTTACGTTATTAATTTTCAATTAGTTCTTTTGATTCGTCGCCGGTTCTCCGCAAAACCGTAAAATATGTACATTTATTTCGGAGCTCGGACACAGATTTAATTTTCGAAACATTTTCCATATGAATAAATGCTTGTTGTGGAATATTTGTATAGCCTCGTTATGAAATAAATTTAAAAATATTTGACTTACGGATTCATATAAAAATTGACTAGTTAAGAGCATTTATGACTTTCTATATTCACTAGGGACTTACCCTCGCTTCTCTCGGGTTCGTTTGCTTGTTTCCCAATACAAACTTTCATCCCCATTTTTACCCCCTTAAGGAATGATTTCCGGGATAAAATATAAAAAAAAATATCTTATGACCTTCCCAGGGTCTCAAACTATCTTCTTACCAATTTTCATCTAAATCGGTACAGTAGATCCAGAGATTACCCCCTACAACGTCACAAACTCACAAACTTTACCTCTTTATAATATTAGTATAGATTATTGGAAATACATTATCTATATTATATAAATAGGCAGATATCAAAACAGTTCAGTGCCTTTTTCTCCTTTGTTTATCAACTGATTATCTTTTTTTTTGTTTAATCGCTATTGTGTTATCAATAGTACGCGTTTTACTGTCATCAATAAAATCATTTTGAAAACAGATTTTTTATATAGATAAGACATGTGAAGTCCGCGAACCCGCATTTGTCCAGTGTGGTGGACTACGGCCTGATTCCCCTCGTATTGAAAAGAGGCCCATGCCCAGCAGTTGGACGTTAAAAAGGGCTGAATACATACAAACATAAATACGGATTCTTTAAATGCACCCCATTTCACGCGATTGACGTCAAAGTATCATACATAGAAAAATGACGACTTTAGTTTGTAGCGATAAAATCGCTAATCGCTCTGTTATGATAATAATACTTTGACGTCACATTCGGTCTGACCAATGGCGTTGCGTTTCAACAACATAGAATTTCCCTCCTATAATAATAATTATTTTTTTAATCAAAAAGAAATTACATAAAAAATATTGATATAAACTTAATTCAAAAGCAATAGATATTATGAAAAAAGTATTTCACCTTTATTGAATTACACGCATATTCTCTATTCACAAGACATCGAGGTTCCTCTTAAGAGTACTGAGTTATTTTCTAAAATGTATCTTTCTAAAGTCAGTCAAAGAGTATCTCATTATGCTCGAAAGAAATTGATGAATACGTTTCTGATTTACACCTGCGAATCTAGGTCAAAATATTCTTTTAGATTCTTTCAAATGTCGTTACCGGTGTCTACATATGGATATTTAATGATACCATTAAACGAGCTAATCTACGTTAAATTATGTAACACATAATATATATACATAAGATCGATTTATCGCCCCCGAACCCCCATGTATGCTAAATATCATGAAAATCGTTGGAGCCGATTCCGAGATTCAGATTTTATATATATATATATATATATATATATATATATATATATATATATATATTATATATATATATATATATATATATATATATATATATATATATATATATATATATATATATATATATATATATATATATATATATATATATATATATATATATATATATATATATATATATATATATATATATATATATATATATATATATATATATATATTTATTATTATTTTTTTATTTATTTATTTATTTCAGGCAATATTTAGATAGGGATCTTAAATATGTAAACAGAGGCCCATAGCATATATACCTTAAAACTAACATATATATTAATTATAAAAAAAAAAAACTATTTAACACGTAGTGCAGACGTGTAAGCTGTGTCGGCGGGCAAACGACCTCGGAACTTCCGAAACACGACGCCCTGCGGCCAGAAGTCCTCCTTCATGAAGGTTGGCAGATGATGAGTCGGCACTCTCACCACAAACGAATTGAAACTTGTTTTGTGGCGAGGTACCAGCCGTTCTACCCTCAATTTAAAGTTGGACCTCTTCAGGACGTAGTCTACGACATCCTCGACCTTCGTAGACCAGTGCACTCGGGACACATACAGCGGTGTCGATGGTACGGCAGGACGCATCGGATGGTCTGGCTGGTTCGGAGCTGTGCCACAGATGTTACGGCATGAGGGCTTCCTTTTCTTCCTCTCCACTTTAGTGAAGCCCTCCTCGTCAGGTTGGATCTTCGTGGAACCCGTCGAAGTCACCTGTTTGGCAGCTGGTTTACTCCGGCTCTTCTTTTTCCCTCCATTCGAGGGCCGCTTGTTTGGCGGGGCGGGTGTAGCGGCGGGGGCAGGCGCGGCTGCGGCTGCGGCGTATGCACGCGGCGGGGTCATGACCGCGCTCGCACTCGACGTCATCAGCGGGGCCGGGGAGCGGGTGGCGGGCGTCGCTGTGTCGCACGATTCACGCACCTCAACAGTAATCGGAGGCGACGACAAACTGCTGATGGAGTCAATTTGTGCGCCGCGACGTGTGTTTACGTTAGTGACCTCCGGTGACCTACTTACAGAACCATTATTTTTGAACGATAATAATTCTGCGCGCAGCTCACTGATGGTAGATTCGGAAATCTCTAACTTAAACTGCACCTTTGCCAGGCCAGCTTTCAGGATGGTGATATCCTTGAGCAGCCTGGTAACGTCAACGTGGTCGAACGTGACGGGAGGCAGCTTGTTCAGCTGCTTCGTCACGAAGGCGGGCACGTCGTCATGATCGGTTATCTTCAGGAGATCAATGATATCCTGAAGACTTCTCTCCCCCTTTTCATCCCTTCTACGGGTGGGCATTCGGTCGGCCTGGCCGAGAGTCTCATAGAGCAGCACCTTGCTCCTGCAAATCTCCTCTTCTTTAAAGCTCGACTTGCAGATCTGCATGATGCTGACCTCGTCCATAGTGTCGATGGCGTGCTGTATAAACGCCAACAGCTCGTTAGCTATGAGTTTTTCGGAACTCATAGCGGCGGTATCCGGCAGCGGCTAAGCCGCGCAGTACGCGAATCAAAATTCGGGTCAGAGTGTGCAAGCAATGCGCGTCCGTTACCTAGCGCGCATTACTGACGACTATATATATATATATATATATATATATATATATATATATATATATATATATATATATATATATATATATATATATACAACAATTGTTCGTTTAAAGAAATTAATAAAAGAAGCTAATTTGTTTAAACTACTACATAATACTTGTTGTATTTTACCGCAGAGATTTTTTTCTATCTTTTAAAAACGGAGCTTTATTTCTAAAATTTATATCCGGGGATAACCAGCTATCATCACCAAATTTCATCAAAATCTGTCTAGTGGTTTTCTCGTGATGCAGTCACAGACAGACAGATAGACAGACAAAAACTCTACAAACTATAGATTCGGCCTCTGTATCGATAATAATGACTATTTCAATAAGATTTTCCAAAATATATTTAATATACAGACTACAGTTTCGACTCAGTTAGAATTTGATTATATGTATAAACCTATCAAAAATGTTACTCTCCACCGTTATCATACAAAGTGCCATCATCGATATAATATGTAACAACACGTCCCCTGGTAAAATGATATTTTTTACGACTTACATCATATGTTATTTTTATTTGTTATATCTCAGTTTATTCTAGCTATATTCCATTTACTATATGAAATTTTCGAAAAAACTGTTTTTATGGAAATACAATATGGGGATTTTTATGGGGCGGGGAGATAAGAGATACATACCTATATAAGGTTTTTGATGTAATAATAATTTATCATATTAATTAGCGACTCACCCTCGCTCCGCTCGGGTTCGTCCCTTCCGTTTCAACGTTTAGTATAGATTTTGTCAGGTATGAGTTATTTTCCCGCATTAAAAAATATCCTATACCTATGTGGACCCGAACAATCAGCTATCACCATACACAATTTCATCAAAATCCCTCCAGTGGTTTTCCGTGATGCGGTCATAGAAAGACAGAGAGACAGACGAAAATCTAAAAAGTATAGGTATATAGATTCGGCCTCTGTATCGATAACAATGACTATTTCAATAAGATTTTCCAAAAAATATTTAATGTACAGATTCGACTTAGAATTTTATTGTATGTACAGATACATATTTTCAAAAACATTACAGAATACTAAATATCGGTAAAGTAATACGCAAACCATCCAATATGATTTATGAACTAACATCATTTAAAATTCGTCGATAAACTATGATGAAAACATGACATTTAAAACGCATACATATTAAATAATATTTTTTTTCATATTCATTTTTGTTTCATATTTGGTGTAAGGCTTTTCTCCTTGAATATTTTCATGATATGAAAGCGTTCATAGATTCAACGTTGGTGTGTAACAGAAATTAACCTGATTTTACTATTATACATTACTAGCAGAACCCGCGGCTTGGCTCGCGCTAAAACTACAAAAAATCCCTAAAAAGGTAGATTTCATACAAATTTTCATCTCCTATTTTACCCCCTTATGGGATGAATTTCAAAAAATGCTAAAATACGTATTTAATTAAATGTATTGAAGAGCATTAATAACAAGTTTCAAATAATTCTGATAATAAATATTTTTTTTTGGTTTGTATTATAGCGTGTATTCCTGTGGGAATGAGATAATTTCCCGCGGTAAAAAGTAGCCTATGTCACTCTCCAGCCTTCCAACTATCTTCACACAAAAAATCACGCCAATCAATCACGCCAAAAAATCACGTCATTACGTTTCAATGTAAAAAAGGACAAACAAACGAACAAACAAACAAACAAACAAACAAACAAACAAATAAATAAACAAACACTCACATTTATAATATTAGTATGGAAGTATGGATATCAAAATATACAATTAATGCAAAAACGCGAGGAAAAAAGACTCATTAAAGCGCTCTCTACACCATTTCTACAATCTAAAGCAATCAATCTTCGATGTATTTAGTTTTTACCGACTTCAAAAAGAAGAAGTGCTGAATTTGACTGTATTTTTGTGTACTTTACGCGATATTTTCGCCAATTGAAATGTTTTTTTTTTAATTCAACCCTTAAATGGTTGCAACATTTGCGAAGTAAGACCACATAGTTACTAAAAAGCATATGATTTTTTTAAACAATTAAAAAAAATATATTAAGTATAGATTCTTCGTATTCTACGTAACTTAATACTTCAAATGTCACAGTTTTCATTGCTATATACCATATATCTTCAACAAAACCTAATGAAATGATGCCTCATTACCTCACTTCAATTTAACAAGATTACTTTGATAGGCATTACAATAAAATGTTAGAGGGTACCGGCTTAAAGCTCGCCCACTCTATTACAACGTTAAAGAGAAAGTGTTATTTCGTATTTCATTTTTATACACATACATACATATAAGTAAATACATATTACTATGCTTATGACTATTATGAAAAATCAACGACACGTTTGGCTCAGTTTGTAGTGACCCTACTTCCCAAGGGAACCGTACATTTTTCTGGGATAAAAAAAGCTTATGTGCTATTTCAGACTATACTCTATCTCTGTGCCAAATTCCATCCAGATCCGTACGGCGGTTCTGACGTGATAGAGTAACAAACAACCATCCAAACATCTAAACTTTCACATTTATAATATTAGTAAGTTTTATTTTATACAAACTTTGAATTCAATATCGCCCAAACTTATCATATCATAAAAACTGGATGATAACAAGCGACGAAAGTTCAAAACATGTTTCAGAACTTGTCTCATATGGTCACAGACTTTGCTACAGTTGATGGATCTTTTTGATTTCATTTTATAAAGCTTTTCTATGTTCTATTTATAGCTAACTTTTTCGCACGTGTGTAGGATATTGAACGACTTTACAAAAAGCTGTCATTTTATTTGAGTTTATGCGTGTATACAGTGGCGTAGCTACCTTGGGTGGCACCCGGTGCAGAAGTTGGTGGTGTCACCCCATCGAAAGTAAAAAGAAATAAATTTTATATGATAAAGGACATGGATCATTTATTATTTATACGAGTAATATTGAAGAAATAACAAAACACAATATTAACTAAGACACAAAAGGAATTGTCATATAATTAAAATTTCTTCCTTTTAGCTTTTTATTATCTATCACTATAGAATAATACACGTTTAACAATTCACGCCAACCAAACACACCACACTTCACGAAACAAATGAGAAATGTTGCAGCTGAGACGTCAAAGATCGCGAGTATGGGACAGGGAATCTCCCACGACAGCGTCAGGCTCTTTTGCGGGAATCCCCGAATTATACATAGAGCTGAGCTAGTGCTAGTGGAGGAATCCCCGAAAAAGAATTTTTTGTGCTAGCGATTTTTTTGTTTGTTTGTACATTGTTCTTAAAATTGAGAGACCGGGTGGGTGTCACCCCAAAAAATTCCCAAGGAAAAACACGTTGTAAAAAACCCACAACAACTTATCACACTTATGTATATTGTATGTAAATAATATATCAGTCTATCTATTCCAAACAAAACGTTAAAACGTATCAAGGGAAGCGAGAACGAGTTACAATTTATAAGCTAAGCTGAATTTATCTCTAACAGAGATCTCTTCCCGCAATTCTATGGTACAGTAATTACTTTTTAAGTATTTTTGATTATATTCAAGTGATTTTACTAAATTGACCCATTACATAATACACGTAATCTTCTAATGATTTCTGGTTCTAATCCCGGGTCTCGTACCTCTGATATTTTCATGTGCGAATCATTTTCAACATGATTACCACTTGTCTTACGGTGAAGGTAAACATCGTGATGAAACCTGCATGTCTGAGAGAACCTAGCAAGTTTTCGAAAGACATGTGAAGTCCGCCAACGCGCACTTGGCCAGCGTGGTGGACTATGGCCTGATCCCCCATTAGCCATATTGAAGGGAGGCCCGTGCTCAGCAGTGGGACATTAAGAAGGGCTGAATACATACATACATACATACATACATACATACATAGACTCGCAAACATAAATAATATATTAGGGTACGAAAAATAAACATTTAAAGGTATTTTATATTTGTTTTAGAACCAGTTAGCTCTTGCTTTTTACGACTCATAATACTGGTTAGAGCTGCTCAATTAACATTGTTAACCTAGTTTCATTAGATATGTTTTTTTATTAGCTTTACAATACGTATAATTATCTCTTAAAAGTCTACCCATCTTATAATAATAATAATACTTTTTATTGCTCACCAAAAAAGAAACATAAAAAATCGCTGGAAGCCATCTCTCCAGGCAACCTTGAACCTGGAGGAGTAAGTTTTCATAAAAACGGTAGGCGTGTACTTGCTTTGATACGTTTACATATTCATACTAATATTATAAATGTGAATGTGTGTTTGTTTGTTTGTATGTCTTTCTTTCACATCGAACCGGTTTGGCGGATCGGCGTAATTTTTGTGTGGAGATAGTTGAAGAGCTGGAAAGTGACATAGGCTACTTTTTAAAGTGAGAGATTATCTCTTTCCCACGGGAAAACACATTATAATACAAACCAAAAAATAATTATGATCAGAATTACTTGAAACTTAGTATTAATACTGTTCGATACAATTATTTAAAAACGTGTTTTAGCATTTTTCGAAATTCATCTTATAAGGGGGTAAAATAGTGGATGAAAGTTTATATGAAACCTTTTTTGAGATTTTTTTGTAGTTTAAGCGCAAGCGAAGCCGCCGTACATTCATAATAGAATATCTGTAGTGAATGAAAATAGGCACTTTTGCAGAGGCGAATTACCAGCAAAGTGCTTTTAATGTTTTTGATAGTAAATAAAACTATAAATAAAATATCTATCTGAGTATTTTCATGTAGGTATGCGTCAATATACATAAACTATGCATTTTAAATAAAACTATCTTTTCGGATTATTTCGCGGATTTATTTTGATTTTTGGTTTCCGACGTTTCGAATGCTTTACAGCATCAATGGTCACGGGAGAGACTGAGGTGTTAGATGTCTCAAACGCATACTTGTTACCGTGTTATAAGGAAATAATCCGAAAAGATAGTTTTATTTAAAACTAGCATTGCTCGCGGCTCCGCCTGCGTTCAGATGACCAAAAACCAAATTCTTATGTTTTACAAATTAGTATACTCTTACATTGCAGTTTTTGCATTTTTTGTCAGAAATGAGATATTTTCCTGAGGTAAAAAGTATCCTATATCAATTCCTCCAGTGGTTTTTCTATGATACGGTAACAGACAGACAGACAAAAATTTTAATAACCATACATTCGGCCTCTGTATCGATAATAATGTCTATTTCAATAAGATTTTCCAAAAAAATCTAATGCACAGATTCGGCTTAGTTGCAATTTTATTATATCTACCTAAGTGTCAAATATTCGCGCAAATCTAAGAAAGTATTACGTACATATTTTAATTATTATAAGACAAACCTTAAGGTCTGCTTGTTTGATAAAAGAAAATCATGAGACTGTTTACCCGAATTAAGTACCCTCTTCTTTTGGAAGTCGGTAAAACCATTAGCTTCTCCAGCACAGTACACGTACATTATGTAAATGTTCTATAGTATAGTTTTCAATATGCATCCATTAAATGGATTTTACGGTACATCGTCATCTGCTTTTTATGGCGCGGAAGTTTACCCGATATCGATAAAATATACCAGTGTTAATAGTTATAATGCTTTAGTTGTGAAATATTACAGTAACTTAATAGATTCTTTCCACCTGCATGCTTATTTTTAGACGACTGTTGCGTTTTTCTTCATTTCTTGGTTGATTCCCCTTACTTTCATCCCCATTTTCGCCCCCTTGAGGAATGATTTCCGAGATAAAAAGTATCCTATATCCTTCTCAGGGTCTCAAACTATCTTGTTACTAAATTTCATCTAAATCGGTTCTGTAGATCTAGAGATTACCCCCCTACAACGTCACAAGCTCACAATTCACAAACTTTACCTCTTTATTATATTAGTATACTTATACTTTTTATCGTGTTGACTCAGGACATTGATTTTTATACACCTAATATCGACTATAGACGTCAGTATTTGGTATAAATTTCAACTTGCTAGGTTCACCCGTTCCTGTGAAAATCTGTGGGGACATACGGACAGACAGACGGATGGAAAAGAGAGTGATCTTATAAGGGTTCCTTTTTTGCCTTTTGAGGTACGGAACTCTCAAAAAGACAAGGGGAATGAGAAAAGCATTACTATGCCCTCTTTATCGACCCAGCAAAGGAAGGAAACTGAAGAAGAGACGAGAAGCAAAAGAACTTAACTGATAATATTTATCTCACCTGAGTGTAAGTCATCCAGCAGCATGGCTCAACCTGGTTCGCATCAAGGCCCCAAAACTCCAGTTCTTCTTCAAACAGCGGTCCGCAGACGTCCGTCGGGTAATGAAGCTTACCCGTCCTACGAAATATAGGAAATATTTTTATAACATTACTAAATGATTTAGGAATACATAGAGGATTTTTGGGCCAGGTTCATTTTCAGGCGTACGCAGAAAAAATCACCAAAGTTTCATCACAATCGGATGAATTTTCGAGAAACATAGAGGATTCGTTCAGATGACCAAAAACCAAATTTTTAGGTTTTACATATTAGTTTACTCTTACATTGCAGTTTTTGTATTTTTTTCTCAGAAATGAGATGTTTTCCCGCGGTAAAAAGTATCCTATATGTTCACCCAGATAACCAGCTATTATCATACTAAATTTCATCAAAATCCCTCCAGTGGTTTCTCCGTGATGCGGTAACAGACAGACAGACATACAGACAGACAAAAATTCTAAAAACTATAGATTCGGCCTCTGTATCGATAATATTATTTTGTCTATTTCAATAAGATTTCCCAAAAAATATTTAATGTACACATTCAGCTTCGTTATAATTTTATCATATGCACAAACATGCACTGACACATTAAGTTTTATTTATATACTGGTAGATAGGTTAAATAAAAATCTAAAATTTTTCATACATTTAGTTTGTATTATACCAACATTATCTTATGCTTATTATGCAGTTTATGAAAGTTTATGAGTATTTATGCACAAATATATGTTGTACTCATTGTGCATGTTCTTATTACTTGCCTATGCTGTCATATTTGAACAAGTACAATCTATATATATATATATATATATATATATATATATATATATATATATATATATATATATATATATATATATATATATATATATATATAGGTAACCTAATACATCGATAAATACATAAATCTTATCTTGGATATAAACTATCTAGCTTATGAAATTTGTTTTTTTTTAAATTGTAGCTTTAACAGAGAGAATAGTTCCACCTGTTCATAAAGCATATAACTTAAAAATGAACTTTATTATACAACTTGAAAAAAACTTCATAAAGCTCTATATTCTAGTACCAAGTAAACTAAAAGAGCTTTTGAAACAAAGTAATCTATATGTTAATGTACACTTTGCAGCTTTGCAATGGAACAAGGTGTTTTATCTCCACCAATGAAAAATCAGACAAGTTCATACACATCTTTCTAGCAATACTGTTGATACCGTCTGTTCTGTATCCATACTGCTATTATAAAAAGAAAAAAAAATATTTTTGTTTGTAATGGATAAACCTAAAATCCGCTGAACTGATTTAGATAGGTCTAAAGATAGTTTTAGGCTCAAGGACATAGGATATCCATATATTATAGTCTATATATTCCATACTAACCGTTAAAACGTACTTAGGGATGAACCCAAGCGAAGCAGGGGTGAGTCGCTAGTATACTATGTGTATAATAACTTGTTTGACGATTAAATCCTTAAAATATCCTTCGACTACAATTGTAGTAAAGCGTTTAAAACGACGGCAGCCAAAAATCAAAACTTATCCAAATTGAAAAAATCCGAAAAGATAGTTTTACTTAAAATTTCTAATATTCGAGTTAAATCTAAGAAAGTTTCACAATTATTTGATTTAATACTTGTATTGAATACGTCGCGCTTTATTATTAGCTTGATTCCCCATACAAACTTTCATCCCCATTTTCACCCCTTTAAGGGATGATTTCCGGAATAAAAAATATTCTATGTCCTTCCCGGGGTCACAAACTATCTTCTTACCTAAGTTTATCTAAATCGGTTCAGTAGATCCAAAGATTACCCCCTATAATATCTCATTTTCTCACAAACTCACAAACTTTACCTCTTTATAATATTGGTATAGATAGATATCAAAAATTATCTGTAGTAAAACTGCATTATCGACATCGAATTGATCATCCATAAATTAAAAATGATACAAATTATTTCTATCATAATATTGAAATTGCAAGGGAAAAGGTGTAATTCGGCATTGAGACTACAAATAGATTATATATATTGAAATTAATCATATATTAAATTAAATTAAGTGAAAATATAACAGGTAAGAACGCACCCATGCACGTTCGATGATGACGAAATATGTACATACATACTTTTTTAAGTATATATTTTATTATGGTGCTATGTACATAAGCATATAATCCAAAGTTTCATAACCAACTATACATATGTAATTTTTATGGTACCTTGTTCAAAGCACAGATCATATAATACTATACTAGAATTCAAAGTCATAATTTGTATTGGCTATCTTTGTATCGCCTCTATTAGTACTCGTAATAAGAAAGTTGGCTTTTAGTCGAGTGCAGTCAGTCATTATAAATGAGAAATGACGGAATCCAGTTATAATGAATGGATTTGAATTATTTTTTTTCGTTGGGTTTTTAATACTATAAACTAAAAAGGTTACCCGTTAAAAATTACCGCTGTTTTGGAAACCCTTAAATAAAAAAACAGAATTTCTAGAAATTTCCACAAAAAATACATTTATTGGAATTTTTCAATATTTATTTTAAGAAAATAATAACTGTTATAGTTTTTAAGTTGTTTATACAAAAAATATGTAAAACTTTTTATAACTAAAAAGGTTCTATCAAGTTGTCCATAAGAATATATCATTTGTCAGACAAATAACAACGGTTACCATGGCAACAATTAGTCATAATAGCTTTTATTTAATTTACGCGTATTCATACCACAGTAATAAATATTCATTTTTATAAGTATTAATTATTATAAAATTATTAATAATAAATAGGTATATATTTTTAAAAATAATAATTATTATAAAAATATAGATTTTTTTTAATTTTAATAATAAATTTGACTTTCAGTTCCGCGACTAAAGAAGTTTTATTTAAAAAAAATACAAATTGAGTATTAAGAAGTAATCTCTATAGTATATAGTTTATTCAATACTTAAATATTTGACTTTGATACCATGGAATGGAGTAAAATGATGTTATTTCTAAGTTCCTTTACTTACCCTTCACAGGATGTCACGAATTTATTTGTAAAAGACAAAATTGTATTGTTTTATAATATTCATAACCCCACGTTCTAATGTTTTTGTTTCTTTAAAACCTCTTTTATATAAAGCATCCAACAATGTTTCCAACTTAGATTACAAGAATCTTTTGTTGTCCAGAACACTACGACATTTCTCTAACAAGTAGCAAAAGCGAATATTTTCATAATACAATAGCTTGAATATAATATTGTATTTCAGATTGTTATGTTCTTTTCAGTATTACTCAAAGGTTATGCGTGGTAAGTTGTGATAAGTTCTTTAAGAACTAGACATGAAAACTATAAACAATATGAAAAAATACTATCCCGTAAAATAAAAGAAGAATTTATTTCTAAGCATATATATATATATATATATATATATATATATATATATATATATATATATATATATATATATATATATATATATTTATTGTAACGAATTTTCACGATGTAGTCTGCAGTCAATTCACTCGTTTTACTCTTACCAAAAGATTGAATTGAATTCTTATCATACTACATATTATAAACTAAGTAGTGTCCATACAAATACTAAGAGACACAGTAATAAATAAATTAAACGTCGATTATTCAAATATTTTGCTTAAAAAGTTTTTTTTATTGTTGGAAAATACATTTACGCATATCACCTATATACACACAGGTTTTATGGCACTCACAGGCCAGAAAAGCAAGTACTACCCACTAAAACACAACAGAATCTCCCCTGTTTTAATGAGGCGTCGCAGGATCGCTTACGAAGTCAACCACGATACCCCGACGGCAGGCATGCCGAAGTAGACCACAACAAAAAGGTTTGTGGTCCTAAAATGTTCCATGGGAATCCCATGGGAATCCTTTTTTATGTTCCGAGTGTAATTTTATGGACTAACCATGAAAGAGTAAAAAATAGACGGACCGATTGCATATTTCAAACCCAAGGGACCTTTGTAAAATTTTATTTATACTAGTATTCGCCTAGTAATCGAAATAAGACCACAATGCTTATTAAAAATTTGATACAAACAAATAAAAAAATTCTACATCTATATAAAAAATAACATTTTCCATAATTTTTTTGTTGATGAACACTAATGGTCGTAATAGCTACTTAAAAAAAAAGAAAATCGGTTGTCAAACAGAAGAGTAAAAGGTGCTGGACTGTTTTATCTTTACCTTTTTATATATGTACTAGCACTGCCCGCGGCTCCGCTCGCGTTCAGATGACCAAAAACCAAATTCTTAGGTTCTACATATTAGTTTACTCTTACATTGCAGTTTTTGTATTTTTTCTCAGAAATGAGATATTTTCTCGCGGTAAAAAGTATCCTTTACGTTGACCCGGATAACCAGCTATCATCATACCAAATTTCATCAAAATCGCTCCGGTGGTTTTTCCGTGATGCGGTAACAGATAGACAGACAGACAGACAGACAGACAGACAGACAGATAGACAGACAGACAGACAGACAAAAATTCTAAAAACTATAGATTCGGCCTCTGTATCGATAATAATGTCTATTTCAATAAGATTTTCCAAAAAATAATTCGGCTTAGTTACAATTTTATTATATGTATCCTCAATTATTTTGAGCATCCCAAGTTTAAAGTTCAAAGTTTGACATTAATTAATCCTATTATTTGTCCCGTTATGGTAATAGGGTGTAATGGGCCCTTTATCCGTGCTATATCCGCGCTTAATCCAACGAAATGTTGACTCAGATTAATTACCAGAGGTCTCGGTCCTACAGGCAAATTATCGTACTTTCTTAATTTTGTTTGGTATGTAAATGCTTATTCCTAGTCTCTCTTTTCTTTAAACAGACCAGTGATAACGCGCTTATTTGGAAATCCTCGTGAAGCAGGTTCGAATCCCGAGTCTCGCTCCTCTGATTCTCATGTGTGAATCATTTTCAACATGCCATTTGCCTTATGGTGAAGTAAAACATCATTAAAAACCTGCATGCCTGTGAGAATTTTTCTTCGAAAAATATGTGAAGTCCAAGAAGTACCATATTCCCCATAATATTGAAGGGTGTCCCGTGCCCGTTTAAAAGGGCTAAATACATATAAAAAAGAAAGTCAATAATAATATTTTATTGCTACTAAAAAAACCTAAGTGTTTTTCTTAATAGGGGTCAAGTATTAAAGGTGGAGTTGGTACTTTGTTTTTAAACAACATATCGTATTAGAAATGTTGCCCTATAAGATAAATAGGAGATGAAAAAAATATTGGTATGTTAGTAAATTATAAATCTTAATATACGAGTATATAATTTTTCTGTACGTGTGTTTGTCACCTTACGCCTCCTAAAGGGCTGGGCCGATTTGGATGATATATTGTGTGTATATTTCTATGGGCTCCTGGATGGTAAAACACATTTGGACCCGCTTGATGGAGCTGCTGTTGGTTTGTTGATTATGATCTTCTTCTAAACGACAGGGATGATTTTAATGAGATTTTTTGTGTATGTTCGAGTGGGGTCCCTGCAAAGTTTACATTCATAAATGAACCCGGTAGGTGACGCTGCAGTCGATGTGTCAAAGAGTTTGTTCTTTTAAGTTGTTTGAAAGCCGCGGATACTGCTGCTCTTTATATGGGTAAGTTTGTGTGTTTGTAAGTTTGTAGGTATTTAAGTATGTATGTTTAAGGTACACTACTGTTTCGCATATAGATCAGTCCAATTTCTTGAAGAATCCTCTCACCAGTGATGCCTATAAGAAATTGTATGTAGCCTTTTTCATATCTTCTTTACGTATGTATACTTTTTTATTTTTTGTGTTATCTATACTAATATTATAAAGAGGTAAAGTTTGTGATATTGTGAGTTCGTGAGTTTGTGATGTTGTAGGTGGTAATCTCTAGATCTACTTCTTTCTGAGTGTCATAGGCTATATATTAACCCGAAGAATGAAAAGACTTTTTCATGGTAGTCGGATTTGCAAAGTAAGTCGGAGAAAAAACGGTCGAACGACACGATTATGTTCTAGAGAAAAGTTGTAGAGCTTAATAATGCCTACTAAAAAGTCAGCGACAGCATATGTCTAACTTTTATATTTAAGTCACAAAAAGTAGTTTTTTATATTAAAAAAATAATTTAAATCGGTAGGTCATGTTTATTGGTCATATTATCAACAATTATGAATTCTTATCAAAATAAGTAAATTAATCGTCTAAAATGTTTAAAACAACAGACCTTTGGCTTTTACTACATATAATTTGGACAAATGGTTAAAGAGATAATACGACATATTCGTAGGTATGGAACGGCGACCGTATCGTAATCTATTGAGTGATATTTCTATATGATGTTTTTTTTTATATACAATACTAATACTATACTTCATTCTATCTATACTAATATTATAAAGAGGTAAAGTTTATGAGTTTGTGACGTTGTAGAGGGTAATTTCTGAATCTACTAAACCGATTTAGATGAAATTTGGTAAGAAGATAGTTTGAGACCCTGCGAAGTACAGAGGATATATTTATCCCGGAAATCTATATATTATATATTTTTATCCGAATATTTATATATTTTTATCCCCGAATCATCCCTTAAGGGGATGAAAATGGGGATAGGTTGTATGGGGAAGCAAGCTAGTTATAATATAAATACAATAACTTTTTTACATTTACATATAAATATAATCCTAAATCCTTGGTATCAAATTCGGTCAAACAACCCAACTATCTAACCTCTTGAGAATAAACTGTGATCCAAATAATACGACAGTGACAAAACCACAACAAAAATGTTGAATTTACCTTGTATCTGAGAACTATTTTTGTTTCAGAGTGCTTTATTGTATTTCAATAGTTACGTGTACTTATAATAAAATTGTATTCAGAATTTTACGAGTACATTATACTCGTATTTTTAACTTTTCTATAATATTGTTAATATTTCACATATTAGAATTCTACGAATCTATCTTTAAGTTCTTTGGTTACGTTATCTTTTGCTACAAAATATTACTCCATGGAAACAACTTTAGATATAAGAATTAAAAGCCTTCATAAGAACAGCCTTTGTCAGTCTCCTTGTAAATTAAAAAAAAAAAACAATAGACTTTATTTCTTCATGTACAATATTTTTAAAGATGAATTAAACTACATTTATAACTTTGTTAATCTATAAAAATAATAAAAATGTAACGAATCGCTGCCTGTACATGGAAGATATATGAGAAAAAATATTATTGGGACCTTTATAAACGCATATAGCACCCAAGACAATGATTGTTAGAATTTTTGTTTCTTTGTCTGCTTATCTGCTTGTCTGTGCGTTTGTGCACGCTAATCTCAGAAACGGCTTTTCCGATTTTGATGTGGTTTTCACTATTATATTGTGGTAAGCTTTACTTAACATTTAGTGTTTGTTTCATGTTAATCAGTTATAAATAAAAAAGTTATGTCAATTTAAAGAATCACGTCGAAAAATGAACGATTCACGTGGAGTAGATCTGTTTGTACTCTTTTAGAGGCGAACTCTACCTTGTAACTTTTATTTAGATTACTATTTATCAGATACAGGTCAGGCTGACCTAACGCTAGATAGCCACATGTTGAGGAGACTCTTCAAGTTTCCTCAACATGTGGCTATCTAGCGTTGTCCTTCTCGAACTCTTAGGCACATCGTCTTCCCATATTTTGATCTTTCGTTAGGGTACATTCTATAAGCCCAGCTTCCAACTAACCTGACTGATCCCCATGGGGTTGACAGACCACTATCTACCACTCCATTTAAAACAATATTTTTGTTGCCACGTGATACAAAGTTACACAAACAAATACACACGGTAAGCAGTATTAGTTGTGTTTTAAACAAAACTATTAATCGCCTCACAATTCAAAGTATGAACAACAGTTATATTATAATTAAAAAAATACTCTTACAATATACTTTTCTTTAAGTAATTGGGGTTACAAAATTGACGTGGGGTTGTAAGTGGTAAATACATCAAAAATACGATTTTCTTAGTAACATATCAGTCGATTTATTTAAAAATCAACGAAAGTGCTTTCCAATGTAAATCTTAAGATCCATCATTTTTTCAAAATCAGGCGAAATCGCTTATCGAATGTCGTATTGAATACTTTCAACCTTTCCGAGATTCTTTTTGGAACTTCTATAAAGCTCTCTAAAATTAATTTATTTGAGTACTTAGATCTATAACATATTATTTTGACAGCTGCCTTTTAAAAGTATCTTTAGTAAAGTACCTAATTTAAATAAAACTATGTTTTTTTTGGCAATATCTATATCTCTGAACGACAAAAATCTTAATCTCTCGTGTTTACTGTAAAGTATTTGAAACATCGGGAACAAGAAATCAAAATAAAGTAGCAAAAAAATACGTTTTATATGAATCTAGCGACTAATCTTCGGGTGCGTGCGTCCCTAGATTCGCAAATTTTGTTCAAAATTTCATGGATTTTTTTGCGCGGAGCCCTAATTCTTTTTTTCTAAAAAAACTAGTCTAAGTTACACTTTATGGCGATGCCAGTGAAAGTTCCCTCAAAAACAGTCCAGCCGTTTCGGAGATTAGACGAAAGAAACAGACAGATAAAAATATATAAGAAAACTTTTATATGTATTTAGAAAAAAACTATTATTTCGACATTACAAACAGACACTTCAAATTTATATGTTTGTAGAGATGTCAAAATATATTCTCATAAATCTTAATTAGAATTTCGGGACATAATATAAAAAAGTAATATAGACGTACAGAAGAAGCTATGGCCTTGTACTAATCTATACATATAGTCTGTACATTAAATATTTTTTGGAAAATCTTATTGAAATAATCATTATTAGAATTTATTATTTTTAGAATTTGTGTCTGTCTGTCTGTCTGGGAAAGCATCACGAGAAAACCACTGGACACATTTTGGTAGGTATGATGATAGCTGATTATCCGGGGCAACATACAGGATAGTTGTTATTGCAAGAAAACATCTCATCTCTGAGAAATCTATACTAAACGTCAAAACGTAACTAGGGACGAGTCCGAGCGGGGCGAGGTTGAATCGCTAGTATTGTAACATAATTTAATATTAATTTATTAATAATGCTTGGCAACATATTGAAAATATTTTTACCATCACATTTTCTCCAATACAATTTAATTAAATCGAAGACGAGCTTATTAAAGCTATACAAAATTTTTCATTTTGCTTCATAGCAGTTTTTAATTATTGTGAAATTTCTATCGATATATGAAAGCGTTGAATTTTTACTTAACAAAGGTTATTTTCTGTACAGAGAAAACAATAGCTCTCATGTATATAATTTTAATATTATTTAGTATTTTATTTTTAATTGAATAAGCTATTCGTATGTGAACGAACTACTTCGTATTTTTATTTATTTACTAGCGGCTCACCATCGCTCTCGGGTTCAACTTTAGGAAAACTAAAACAAATCTATCCCACGGGAACCGGACATTTTTCCGGGATAAAAAGTAGCCTATGTGCTATTCCAGACTATAATCTATCTCTGTGCCAAATTTCATTCAAATCCGTTGAGCCGTTCTGGCGTGAAGGAGTACTTACACACCATCCATACTTACAAGCTTTCACATTTATAATATTAGTATAGATTTATACACTTGTACACGACAGTAAAGACATAAATACAGTAAATAAAGTATCAAAAACACAAAAGTGTGCACAAAAGCCGGTCTTATCACTAATTAGTGATATCTTCCAGACAACCTCTGGGTTAGGAAATATGGGAGAACATATTCGTATATTTAATGTTATTTTTCATAATGCCTGCTCTGGTTATTAGATGCCTAATAAATATTTAGTAAAACTCAAAGAGCTTATAATATATACCATAGCTGTAAAAAAGATTTTTCAAGTTTTAAAAATATGTCTAAATAATAATTACTTTTTGGTAAATAAAAAAAATAATAAAAATAGGTACCTAATTATTACCGTTTTGTTTAAATTAAAAAAAAACATGTAAGGAGTTCTTATTCATGATAAAAGACAAATCAATTTTCATTTTACGAAGATATACATACACCAAAAAATACAGTCAAATCGAGAGCCTCCTCATTTTGAAGGAGAAATGCGATATCGTAAAATGTCATAGAGAATAAATTGATAAGGTCACAGATAAGAATACCTTTGAGATCCCTTCATATTTTCTCGGTTTAAAGAAAAGCCCAATGAAAGTAATAGTTAGCTAATTTTCGCTTTTAAACATCATCAATAATATACTTAGTAATACCTATACATATAATAAAATTGTAACTAAGCCGAATCTGTGCATTGAATATTTTTTGGAAAATCTTATTGAAGTACACATTATTATCGATACAGAGTCCGAATCTGTAGTTTTTAGAATTTTTGACTGAATGTCTGTTTTTTACCGCATCACAGAAAAACCATTGGAGGAATTTTGATGAAATTTGGTATGGTGATAGCTGGTTATCTGGGTCAACATATAGGATACTTTTTACCGCAGGAAAATATCTCATTTCTGATAAAAAATACAAAAACTGCAATGTAAGAGTATAATAATATGTAAAACCTAAGAATTTGGTTTTTGGTCATCTGAACGCGGGCGGAGCCGCGGGCAGTGCTAGTGTATAATAATAATGAAACAAAACCTTTATTTGGAAAATATATTCTCCGTTCTACTTGACATTGGCGACAAAAACAAGATAATTGAATTGAATTTAGAAAATATACCTGTAATAGTTGAGGACTTGTGCGAAGACTCCCGGATGTCTATCGAAGAAGTACTCGTTAAGCACCGGGTCGTAGTTGGCGAGCGCCTCTGTCAGGCGAGACAGTCGCGTCGCGGGGATCTTCTTCAGCGTCGCCTTGTATGTCTCGTGCCGGATGCCACCCACGTTGAGAACCACGCGGTTTTCCGCGTCCATATTGAGGAGATTCATTTCTGTGGACAAATTATGATATAAATATAAATATTTTGGGACATAAATACACAGCACCATCTAGTTCCATGGTAAGCTACTAGATTTGTGTTATGGATATCAGATAGTTGATACACTACACATATATAACTTTAAATACATACATGTTATAAATATAAACACCCATGACTGGAGTACAAACATTCGTGCTCATCACACAAATGAATGCCCCCAGTGGGACCTGAACCCGCGATCGCTGGCACAGCTAGTAGGTTCACTACAAACTAAGCCAAACGTGTCGTCAATTTTATTTTTGAAATTCTCACAAGTAAGCTCGCAAACGATACTTGTAATTAATGCTTCCATTCATTCCTCTAACCGAAATTGTAATAACAGGGTCTGACAGCGGTCGCCTTGTGAATTATTCACGTGATCTTCGAGGGAAAAGTATATGAATATTATGTTAACGTATCCAACCATACGCAGTACTTTTTAGAGTTCCGGCCCTTGGACCTTTTGGAAATCCTATTATAAAGCCTATGCTTTACATCTATCCGTATGTTTATCTTCCATTTTTGAATTCCACTTTTTGAACTGTATAGGGGTGAAATGTTCGCACAATACGAGTATTATGTAGTATTGCGAACACTGAAAATGAAAAATATGAAAAAATATTTACAAGGATCCTATCGCGTTAATGTTATATTTAATGCGTATATTACAATTTAGGTTTATTTTGTTGGAAAATACGTATATATAAATATTAAATATATTACACAATGACTATGGCGCCATCTGTGTGCGTGTCCGTTCCGTCTAGAAAAGAGCTGATGCCTGCTAACGGCATAATGGAACTTCTTGATTTAAAGCTAAAAACACTATCGATCAAGTCACCTTTTAAACAATTAAAATCGGTTTATCCGTTTCGGCGCTACGATGCCACAAACAGACACAAAGATAGGCATGCTAAACTTAAACCTCCCCTATTTCTGTGTCAGAGGTTAATAAAGAGATTTTAATTATTTTTCATTATATTTGTATAAATATTATTATAATGTGAAAGTTTTTGAGTATGTATGGATGTTTGTTACTCTTTCACGCCAGAATGGTAGAACGGATCTGGATCAAATTTGGCACAAAGATAGATTATAGTCTGGAATAACACATAGGCTACTATTTATTCCGGAAAAATACACGTTTCCCGAGGGATAGAGTTGTATTTGTTTTTCCGAGCGAAGCATGAGTGAGTCGCTAGTAATAAATAATTTAAACTTACTGTCTGTATCTCCTCAACCCAACAACTTCGAATGCACCGCTACGGGGACCGACTTTGGCCGCGGCGCCACATTACTTCTATATAGTCATCTTCTAGTCGACTAAATCTTGCGTGCGATGTCATTTCTGATGTAAATCTAGAACAAAATTAATATTATTTAAACTTTAGCACTGTCTTTAACTTTCCCTTAGTATAATATTTTCTTAGATTTACGCGAATGTTTGACATTATTAAATAAAACTATCTTTTCGGATTATTTCGCGGATTTATTTTGATTTTTGGTTCCCCAAACCAAAAATCAAAATAAATCCGCGAAATAATCCGAAAAGATAGTTTTATTTAATAATTTCCCTTAGTACCTTGATTATGCCTAAGAGTTCTTTATACATATATCGCCTAAGGTCTCCTATTAAGAGATTACATAAGAAATGAAAGGTTATATGAAAATTCGTAATTTTTCTAATTTAGAAATTTGCAATTTGATACTAATGTTTCTATTGTAGACTGGATTTGCTTCATATTTGTACTCTCTAAAATATACGTGAAAAGCTTAATAATTTTAACATGCATGATACTTTCTTCTTAGATTTACGAGAATATTTGACATTTTAAATGAAACTTTCTATTTGCGAAGAAATCTTTTCGCGAAAAAAGATAGTTTTATTTAAAATATTGTCATGGCTGGATAGAAACAGGATAACTCTTGATAAATTATGTCCTAACGAAATAATATGGTATAAGTGGCCATTTCCCATCCTTATGTTGACTTAAAATAGCTGTTGTTATTTTTTATAAGGTTTTAGAGTTGAACGTTATTAGGTAATTCGATATGATGAAAGCTGTTATGGTATCAGATGTTATAAGCCTGAAAAACTTAACATCAGATATTATCGAAATTAAAAAATCTGTAAGAACGAGATTAAGCAAATCTCATTCTTATACATTTCGAACGAACTTCTATGTAAATATAAATACGGTTAAAATATCTACTAATATTATAAAGAGCTTGTGAGTTTGTGTTATTCTGAGTTTGTGACGTTGTAGGGGGTAATCTCTGTATTTACTGAACTGATTTAGATAAAATTTGATAAGAAGATAGTTTGAGACACTGGGAAGGACATAGGGTACTTATTACTCAGGGAAACCATTCCCTAAGGGTGTGAAAATGGGGATGAAATTTTGTATTGGGAAGCAAGCTAGGGGCGGAACCAGAGCGAAGCGTGGGTGAGTCGCTAGTTACCATAATTTAATTCTTAGTAAGTATATTAAATATTAAACAGTTCTTACTATTTTATTATACGTTTTGTTACTCTATTTAAAATCCAAAACATTACTTTGTGTTGATTAAATACTATAAATAAAAATTAACAGTTTCGTTTTCCAATTTCATTATCTAACTTTGAAAAGTAGTTTTTAGATCCACTAGTTTTGTTAAACGTCGAAGGTTAGATCTAACCATCAATCTTACTTCCCACGATCTATCACGGGATTTGCTTCTATCGACATCAATGAAGCGTAGATCGACCATTTACTGGGACTGTGTTCATTTAATTTTCTTTTATCCTATACAAATAAAATAAAAAAATAAATAAAATAAACGACTATAGATTTTTATATTATACTAGCAGAACCCGCGGCTTTGCTCGCCCTAAACTTCAAAATAAATCTCCAAAAGGTAGTTTCATACAAACTTTCATCGCCTCTTTTACCCCCTTATAGGATGAATTTCGAAAAATGCTACAACACTTATTAATACCAAGTTTCAAATAAATCTGATCATAATTTTTTTTGGATTATATTATAAGGTATTTCCTTGTGGGAATTAGATAATCTCCCGCGGTAAAAAGTAGCCTATGTCACTCTCCAGCCCTCCAACTATCTCCACACAAACAATCACGCCAATCCGTCATGTCATTCCGTTTCGACGTGAAAAAAGGACAAACAAACAAACACACATTCACATTTATAATATTAAGTATGGATGATATTCAATTTCCTTCTTAACCAACCTAAAAACAAAGGTTGATTATGTTTTGTATGTTAGTTTGGTGTATGCTATTGTGAACTGATTTTAAAATTTTTTAAATTAATAGACAAGTTATGTTTTGCTATTAAATACCTAGAAAACATTGCTAACATCCCCATAAGAAAAAAAAACTTTATTTGAAAACTTTTTTTTAAATATTTAATATTTTAGAAAGTCATACTTGATTAAACTATGACTTAAATAAAGAAAGGTTTAAGGCGTGGGAAGTGATAAGAACGTGGGAAGTCATTGAGTCGCACACATGGCGTGTTTATTTTAAAATATTTTCGTATAACAAACTACACCTTCTCGATTATTTATTCAAAAATTCAGCATTAAATTAATTGCGGAGTGTGCCACCTTTATAAAATCACCAGTTGTATTATAACCTTTATCACACAAACGTTCTTTAATGTTTGCAAAGGCTCGAGTGCCTGAATTTTTCGCGATAATTAGATCACGACGCTTCATTCTGGAATCGTTTGAGAATCTCTAACAGCGAGATCCTTGTGACGTTGGTAAAAACTCTCGACTGCACGATTCTTAAATTTTGGGTTTCGGTGCATCAGAAGGCTAATAGATTTATATAGATTTAGTAATAACTTAGTTAACTGTTAGTATGGAATATATAGACTATAATTATAGTCTATAGGTATATTAAGGTAAGGTATATATATATATATATATATATATATATATATATATATATATATATATATATATATATATATATATATATTAAGGTATGAGTTTTATATCCCATGATTGATTTCCCATACGAAGTTCCACCCCTCTTTTCTCGCCTTTCTCGCACTCGCCGGGGTATAAAGTATCCTATGTTTTAGTCCCAGGGTCTGAAACTATCTCCGGATTAAGCGTGAAAGGGCAACAGAGAGACAGATAAACAGACAGCTTATTTCGTATTTATTAGTATGGATGGTCTATGTACTCAACAGTTATGTATTATTTTTAATCTTAGTTTATTTTAATGAAGACTCACAGAATTTTGGTTTTATAATGTTTTGTTTTAACATGCTTACATGCATAAGTGCTGTAAAAAAATATTGAATTGTGATAGCTACATATATGTTAGTATATTGTAAATTGGGTTTATACCTTTGCAATAAATATTAATATTATTATTAATGTTTTTTTTTTAATTTCAGATCATCTAAATACACTGCAAAGTAACATCATGGTCACTGACGTTATATATATTACTAGCGGACCCGACAGACGTTGTCCTGTCTACACGTCTTTAATTTGAAAATTTCAAACTTTTTGGACAAAATTGTGAATCTAAACCATTCCCAGATCCCCTTGAACACACACAAAAAATTTCATCAAAATCGGTCCAGTCGTTTGAGAGAAGTTCAGTGACATACACACTCACAGAAGAATTATATATATAAAGATATAGCGCGAAATATCATAGCTGTATAAATACGTAACAAAAGTATATTCTTAAAGCCTGTCCTTATTAAAGTAGTACAATTTCGCGATCCATGCGCGACGGATTACACCCAACACTTGCTAAGCGAAAATAGACTTTATTGTTTAGATTTAGAGTCTATTTTGTGTATATATTTTTTAACTTTTTTTACCGCTGGGAGCGATATGAAACGTAGCTACGCAGAACAAAAGACGTGCCGCAGACTGAAAATTGTACAGATAAAAAATAAAAAGAACAAAAAAAGTTCAATTTCACGTACATCTAGGGTATGATTGTACCTGTCTACAAAGTTGCAGGGTTATAGGTTTAATTTGCTCTAGAGAAATTGTATTTATCTTAATAAATATAATCTGACGGCACGTTTGGCTCAGATTTGTAGTGACTTGCTTTGCTTTACTTGCTGTGCCAGCGGTCGCGGGTTCGAGTCCCGCTGGGGGCATTGATTTGTGTGATGAGCACGAATATTTGTACTCCAGTCATGGGTGTTTATATTTATAATATGTATGTATTTAAAGTTATATATGTGTAGTGTATCAACTATCTTATATCCATAACACAAGTCTCGTAGCTTACCATGGAACTAGATGGTGTTGTGTGTTAATGTCCCAATATATTTATATTTATTTATTTATCTTACACTAGTGACTTATACTTACTTCGTACGGGTCTTTAGGTGCCTCTTTGTACTTATAATATTATATATGTATATTTTATATACAGACAGCCGTAAGTCAAATATTGTTGTTTGTCTTTGATCTACTCATGTTTATAGTCTATCTACATAATATTTATGTACTAAATTTCACCAAATCGTTCCAGCGTGAAGAAGCAAAACACCTACAAACTTAGACATTTATAATAATAACTAGATAACTATAACTAGATAACTAACACACACACGTTTTAACGTTTAGTATAGATTTCTCAGAAATGAGATATTTTCTCGCAGTAAAAAATACCTTACCTAAATATTAACCCGTATAACCAGCTATCATCATACTAAATTTCATCAAAATTTGGTATTTCCGTGATGAGGTCACAGACAGATAGACAGACGAAAGTTATAAAAACTATAGATTCGGCCACTGTATTAATAGTAATGACTATTTCAATAAGATTTTCAAAAAAATATTTAATGTACAGATTCGGCTTAGTTACAATTTTATCATAGGAATATTTAAATCCATACGTTATACAAATATTTCACATAAAAGATTTGTAAGGTATTTTGGTGCTATTTTTGTATTTTTAAAACCGTTGTATGTGGGTAGGTGGTATCTGTAACAGCTATATAATGACCTCTGAGACGTCTAAAGCCTTATTCTCTTCCATGATCATGATTGCTGTAAAACATTCGAAACGTCGGGAACGAAAAATACAAAATAAATCATCGAAAATAACCGAAAAGATGGTTTTATTTAATCCCTCCACGACCGCGGACACGCGGGCGTGTCAGTTAACTATAGATTTCTTAGAATTTAAATTAATTTCTTGGAAATTTACCTGGAAGTGTTAAAATACAAAAAAAACCCTCCGTTTAATTTTTTTTATTCACATTACACTTCCATGATAAAATAAAAATTTATTTAAATAAATAATAATTGGACATAGATAAAAAATCTTTACATAATATAACAATAAATTCACTCGCTCGTAAACGTTGCTAAAGCTTATAATACAAACAACATTTCTAACCATGTATCAATCATTGATATAGTGTAGTATTTGAACTCTGCATTTCATGTCCTATGAGAAACGGAAGTCATTTTATTTGGTTTATGGGATTTATTGTAACATGACCCGTATGTACAGGCTGACATTGGTTGATAATATTAGTATGTACTAGCATTGCCCGCGGCTCCGCCAGCGTTCAGAGGACTAAAAACCAAATTCTTAGGTTTTACATATTAGTATACTCTTACGTTGCAGTTTTTGTATTTTTTTCACAGAAATGAGATATTTTCCCGCGGTAAAAATTACCCTATATGTTGACCCGGATAACCAGCTATGACCATACCAAATTTCATCAAAATCCCTCTAGTGGATTTTCCGTGACTCGGTAACAGACAGACAGAAAGACAAAAGTTCTAAAAACTATACATTCGGCCTCTGTATCGATAATAATGTCTACATATTTCAATATAATTTTCCAAAAAATATTTAATGTACAGATACGGCTTAATTACAATTTTGTTATATGTATAGATTGTAATTTTATTCCATCGGGTAATTCCGATCATTGTATTGCTTGTTAAGTTATATTGTATTCGTGTAACTACTAAATATGAAGCGAGCTTTTAAGAGGAATAGAATGAAAATGTACGAGTCGATTCGAGCTATCGTTTTAATTGACTTATTTGTGAATTTGAATCGAATATTACCTACGTTTTAATTAAAACTATTATTTGTATTTTGTACAGTAAAAGAGTTTTAAAATTAAACTATCTTTGGTTGTTTTCAAGTACTGTGCACTGAATAAAAATAAAAAAAAATTATGCATAGATAAAAAAATACTAAAAATGTAGCTTAATGCCTCTTAAGGATAAATTGATAATTATTATTTGTATAATGATTTTCACTCCTTGACTCTATATAGTTTTATATGAATTTCTAACTAGATAGAACTTATATGCTAGATGGAACTTTTCACAGCAAAATTAGTATACGTATAACTTTGATTCCCTTGTTTTTTTTTTCTAGTTATAGCCTCAGAGTGACTCTATATTCTTAGCAAGTAGAGATTGGTCACGTCACTATATTTTAAACCTATTTAAAAAAGGCAGCCGTACTCAATTTTTCTGCCTTTTTGTTGTTGATATGTTACTTGATATCTTCGCCAACTGTGGTTTTATCTTCAAAATAATTTCTATGTTTAATGAATATATTATATATACCTCAAAGGTTTCAAAATTCCACCATTAGTGATGGTTTTTGTACATAGTAATATAAATAAAATGTACATATATTAATGCGAATGACGGACCCTTGAATTGACCAATCAAACGAGCCTAGGCTTCCCACTACATCCAAGTGTTGCTAATATTTACAATTTATCTAGAGTAATTACAATGTCACTAAATATTCGCAGTGAATTTATAATGTAACTAACATTGTTTCGTGATGTTTAAAAAAAATGGAGACGATTGACAAAAGTCCGTGCAATTATAATATTACTAGTTAAATTATGATCTCACGGTTTTTAAATTATCGACATAAATATGTTTTACTTGCAATTCAAGAATACTATACTACCTAAAGGCAGTTTTGCCAGAATATTACGTTCCTCCAATATACCGTGACATATATTCTTTTATCGTATTTTATTGCTTACCCTACTTTTGATGCCAAATTTGGAAAATGTATTAGATTTGTTCGAAGTCTCTGAATAGAGATTGTGTGAAAATAGCAAGTTGCTTTAAATAAATTATTAGTTGGTACTTTAACACATAGCATCCTCTAGTGTAAGCTTCCATGGTAAACTACAAGGCCTGTGTTATGGATACCAGATAGTTCATACACTACACATATATAACTTTAAAACATACATGATATAAATATAAACACCCATGACTGGAGTATAAAAATTCGTGCTCATCACACAAATGAATCTCCTGCGGGATTCGAACCCGCGACCGCTGGCACAGCAAGTAGGGTCACTACAAACTCAGCCAAAGAGGTCGTGTCTTATATGTAGTTTATGATTATCACTTAGTATAAGATATATAAAATATATATACATAAAATTAATATTTTAGTCAATAATTTCGTAAAAGCTATATTAAAGGATAATTCTAAGATTATTAATAAAGAAATAATGAAAAACCAGTTCAGTACCTTTTTTTCTGTTTGTCAGCCGATTTTCTCTGTTTTTATTTAGTAGCTTTTGACGAGCTTTATTGTTATCAATAAAAAAATTTAGGAAAAGTTCATTTTTTACATAGAAAGTCAATTTTCTATTCATATAAGTTTTCCTCAAAATGGTCAAATTTCGATCACTAGACGAACAGTAGTTAAAACTAAACGGGTTTGAGTTTCACCACTGAGACCAAAGTTGGTGTAAAGTGGGAGAGAGACCCTTCTACTGATTGTTATACCCCATTATTATATTTTTCTTTCTAACTACTTCGCAAGGGTAATGGATAAAAGGATGTGTTAATGCCCACAAAGGCTAGAACCTTGATTTTGGTTTTTAAATAATTTTTGTTTGCGTGCATTATTAAGCTTTTTATTTTTTAAATCGTTTATTTGTGTTACTTGTTATTGGAAACTTAATTATATATTTACATTAGCGACTCATCCGCGCTATACTCGGGTTTGTCCCTAGTTACGTTTTAACGGTTAGCGTAGATATCTCGGAGATGAGATGTTTTCCCGCAGTGAAAAGTATTCTATATGTTGACCCGGATAACCAGCTATCATTATACAAAATTTCATCGAAATCTGTCCAATGGTTTTCTTGTTATGTGGTCACAGACAGACAGAAAGACAAAAAACAAAAACTATAGATTCGGCTTCTGTATCGATAATAATGACTATTTCAATAAGATTTTCAAAAAAAAATATTTTATGTATAGATTCGGCTCTGTTAGAATTTTATTAAATGTCGTATGAATATATTGTATGAATTTTAACATATTTAGACTGTTATAATTAAGAAAGTAAAAATATCATAATTTAAAACCTAAGCTATTTAAAATAGGGTCACTGAAAACTTTAGTCAAGCAACAAATCATATGGCGACGTCTTCTATTAAAGTCCGAGCACAATCTGACGTTCCAGCAAGAGTAATAGTCTACATTTTAGGTCATAAAACAAATTTCAACGTCTTTGTATGAATTTCATGTTGTATTATACTAATATTTACATATTAGCAAGTCTTACCTATTTACCATAGAACCCCATTTTATTTCCGTAGAGGATGACTTAATTTTTTTTTACGTGTACTAAGTTTCATCCAAATCCGTTTCAGTGCGAAGGAGTAACAAACGTACACACACATACTTTAGTGATAAGGCCGCCTTTGCACATTTCTTTAAATGTTTTTTTTTGTATGTATCATTTTTATTTTTGTGTGCAATAAAGTGTTAAAATAAAAAAATATGCACTTTCGCATTTATAAAAATAATTCAATTCAAATTAAAATTCGGGTTTTTATTAGTTTTATTATTTTTCCTAATATATGAAATTAGGAAAAATAATAAAACTAATAAAAACTCGAGCAAATCCACGGTAAGTTGTTAGGTTTATATAAATCAATAGAAGCTATAATCTACACTAAATTAATTTACCATGTCGATCCAATTCGTAACATGGATTTCCGGTTACCAGCGTTTAAACTAATTCTCCTTTAATTTCCATTGGAACATCCGATAAATTGTATAATATCTGTATAGGATCTACAGTTTTATCTATACAGTTTAATCTCATATGATCGATAATATTAGACATTAACGACTCACCCTGGCTTCGCTCGGGTGCGTTCCTAAGTTGATTTCCCATACAAACTTTCATCCGCATTTTCACCCCTTTAAGGGATGATTTCCGGAATAAAAAGTATCCTATGTCCTTCCCAGAGTCTCAAAATGTCTTCTTACCAAATTTCATCTGAATCGGTTCTGTAGTTACAGAGATTACCCCCTACAACGTCACAAACTCACAAACTTTACCTCTTTATAATATTAGTGTAGAAGAGGTAATGAATTTTAGTTAGTTAGCAGTTATATACATAGTTATACATAGAAGAATTCGAAGTCGGTTCCAGCCAATGCAAAGCAAATCTAATACATACCTATATTTCGATACATAATACATCACAAATTGATGTACCTATAATATTTTAACTATATTAGAGTTCATACCTAATCATATTTACTTTTAGATATTCATATCTTAAAATATTGTCGTCTGGCACCGACTTCGAAAGTATCTGATTAGGTATCTATTCTAAATGAAAACCCCCGTTTAGTTATTTACATGTTAGTGTCTGGAAGTCGGTTTTTTTTAAGTTTTTATTTTTACATTTTTAGTGTAGACCTAATAAGCGGGTAATTTGTAAGAACAAAGTTTTTTAAATGACATATTCGATTAAGCAATTTATTTAAAAAAATAATTTGTTTTTTTAAAAACCGCTCGACCGAATAAAATTTATTTTGAAAATTTATTTAATTGATGTTTGTAGTTTGTACCTACACCGCACCGCATTATTATTTTTATATTTTCTCACACTTGAGGGTTTCTGGTAGAAATCTCTTAAAGAGATAAGTCATCCTTTGTACACATGGCATCTGTTTTAACTTGTATGTTTTTTTTTCTGGTACATAAATAAATAAATAAATTTAAATGAAGAACCTGGGAAGTATACCCTTTGAAAAAAAAAAGAAACCAAATCAGTTCAGGCATCTTCGAGTAATCATAAAATATACATTAAAAAAAGAAAAAGACGAATTGAGAACCTCCTCGTTTTTGGAAGTTGGTTAAAAATTGTAACTGATCGCTATCTGTACATGGAAGATATTTGAGACTCTGAAACTAATATTGGAAATCTGTGTACGCAATAGGATCCAAAACAATGATTTTTAGAATTTCCGTCTGTTTGTCGGTTCGTCTGTGCATTTGTGCGTGATAATCTCAGAAACGGCAAAATCATTTTGGGTGCAGTTTTCATGATGTAGTATTGTGGTAAGCTTCACTTAACATTTAGTATATGGTATATGTTTTATTTCAATCGGTTCATAAAAAAGTTATGTCAATGTAAAGAATCACTTAGGGACGAACCCAAGCAAAGCAAGGATGACTCGCTAGTTTAGAATAAATTCTTTTCTCAATTTTGCCCTCGTAAGTAGCGTTTTCTTAATGTTTTATCCAGTAATCTTGTATATAACACTATCTTTTATATAACCATAAAAAAGTAATTTTAAAATAGCATTAAAACTAGACGAAAATGCATTACCAGAATTAAAGTAACTTATTTAGACGTCTGAACGAAAGAGTCTAGGATATTATCGTGTCTAGAACCTTTATCCAAATTCAATATCATAATAGTATGGAATTAATTGTATAATAGGATATCATATTGCTATGTACCTATCTATACAGACAAATAAAACTGAAGTGTCTGTTTGTAATGTCAAAATAACAGCATTTTACTAATACATACTCGTATTAAAATATATTATACTGTATTAATATTTTTTGTCTTTCTGTCTGTTTGTTTGTTTCGGCTAATCTCCGAAACGGCTGGACCGATTTTGACGGAACTTATACTGGCAGATAGCTGATTTTATAAGGAGTAACAGGCTTCGAAAAAGAATCAGGGTTCCACGAAAAAAAAATGAAATTGTGAACAAAATCCACGTACCTAGGGACGCATAATATGATGGAATTAATTGTATAATAGAATAACATATTGCTATGTATATGTAATAACGATACGCTCATGTTCGTTCGAGATTGCAGACATTAACTGATTTAACTTTCAATCTGCATTTAAATATGGGCATTTAGCTCTCTTACGTTACGGCTCACATAACTCGCAATTTAAACGTGCGTTTAACTTAACAACCCAAGTGAATCACTGCAGAAAATAATTTAAGGCTTTGAAGGTTTTAGAATTTAAGATATATATGTACATAGAAAATGAAAGAAGTATCAAAATTCATAGGTATTGAAGAGTGCCTAGAGTAGTGATCTGAGTAAGGTTCTCTACGCCGGAACTCACGAGTTCGAGTAACGTTTGGGTAAATTATTACATATGACATAGAATGCAAATAATATACCTTCACGATGTGCTTGTATTCTATGTATTATACTCGTATATATTTATTTGTTTTATATGTATTGTACGCTGTATGTATTCCAAGGACTATCGATACATAGTTTATTGATACAGTGTTACTTAATTCTTCAGTTTGTTATTGATATAAAAAAATATCCTGTCACCCAAATATCAATGAATCGAAAATGTGGTAAAATATCTCACAAATTTCGAACTCTCCTTATGTTTTCTTGACCTATTTATTTCGGAAGACTTCGATCAGGTTTTAAGTTCAATAAAAAAAAGCTTAATAAATCTAACAACACAAAAATAAGGAATCTATTTCCTTGCACATACAAATTAGAGAAAACCAAAGTAGTCCCTATTTGTGTCAACATAAGGAGATTTTTGTTGGACTACGCGAGCTATATCGAACGTGTAATTTCTTTCACCTTGAACAAAATTATTGTTTTCATCTAGTTGCTATGGCAACGGTAACACGACCTGCCTGATACTGACGTGCGTGTCACACCAGATGTATACAGGCGATTGGGTTTCTCAATACTAGTAAATATTTTATTCTGCCAAAAAATTAAAAATTATGCCTGCTCTATTTTGGGTCATACTTTTTGAGCCAAACATATCTCTTTATAGGTTCATTCAAATATTGTATATTCCGAAGCAAGATTATGATTCCAGTTAATCATGATAATCATATTCAATTCGACTGAAGGTTTATTTCTGGATTTATATCTTGAATTTTTCCCAAGCATCTAGTTGATTGATGCTATCGTATTATATGGCTTGTATTCGAATTACATTTGGGGTATTTGAATATTTTTGTGATCACGATATAAATTTATTGTACGCAAAATAAAAAATTGGCAAAAACCATTACCCAGCAAATCATAAAAGTTGAAAGATTTCTGTAAATAATAGGCATAATTTCTAACTGGCACTGAGTTCGTCCTTATTGGTAGACGTAGATAAATCGTTATGTTGATTATAATATCGACGTTCCCAATTGGATTAAAACTAAAGACTTTGTTAGATATCTTTACTATAAAAGTCTTATTCTCAGCAGTTCTCCAGAATTGAGAAGTTGATGGTATTACCACCTTAAACTGTTGGTACTAAACTTGATGACACACTGGCGTGTTGGAATTTCTTCCTACCAGACAATGACAGTGAAAAGAGTAGAGATTCTAATGACACACTGGCGTGTTGGAATTTTATCCTACCAGACTATGACAGTGAAAAGAGTAGAGAATCTATTTTTATCTACACACATTAATTATTTTATGAACTATATGTATATAACATCTCCAGCGCGCCTGCAGCTAGTCTCATTGAGATTGGTCACCGTGACAGAAATTCTGTGTAGACTTTTGTTACGTATATAGTTACTAGCATTGCCCGCGGCTCCACCCGCGTTCAGATGACCAAAAACCAAATTCTTAGGTTTTACATATTAGTATACTCTTACAATGCAGTTTTTGTATTTTTTCTCAGAAATGAGGTATTTTTCCGCGGTAAAAAGTATTCTATATGTTGGCCCGGATAACCAGGTATCATCAAACCAAATTTCATCAAAATCTGTCCAGTGGCTTTCTCGTGATGCGGTAACAGACAGACAGACAAAAATTCTAAAAACTATAGATTTGGACTCTGTATCGATAATAATGTCTATTTCAATTAGATTTTCAAAAAAATATTTAATGTACACATTCGACTTAGTTACAATTTTATTATATGTATAGATTATTTACCTACATAGTATAGTTTTTGTAAATAACAATTAGTTAACGTTATTTACAATTTTACAACTTGATGACCATAAAATAATGGTCGCTGAAGGATTGAATAAATAAACTGCGACAGACATAACCATCATTTCTTATAAAATGCCCCAATTTCGATTTAAGGTGGACAAGATAAAAAGTTACAAATCTTCTTCATTATTCTACAAATATTCACTATTTAACCTTGCTTTTATTCTATGTGCATTATAAATTCAAAGTTTACAATATTATATGACATACATAAGTCTGACCTACATTGAACTAAGCTATGGCCGTGACAACTTGAGTCGACCGAAACATTCATACGTAGTAATAAAGCTTAATAAAACATTTTCTGGGTAACTTGATATTATGCTTTCGATTCCAAATTGTTTTGTTTGATCTTTGAAGATTGATTGTTTTTAGTATTACGTTTACGATTACAGTAATCTATATATCGGTCTACCTCTTGTGCGTATTGAGTAGGTACTTATTGCATTAAAATATTACGTTTTTGTAGCTCATTGCTAATGATTGGAAATCCAAATGAAGTGGCATCCCGGGATTGCTTGTCGAGATTTACATATATGTGAATCATTTCGATATAAACATATTACTTTGCAAAACAAAAATGATAAGGTAACCTACATATCTGATAAAGTCTAGCAGGTTTTCGTAAGACATAAAGTCTGATAATTTTAATTAAAACTGTGTTTTTGGATTTTTTCGCAGATTTATTTTGATTTTTGGTTCCCGACGTTTCGAATGCTTTACAGCAATCATGGTCACGGGAGAGACTTAGGTTTTACTTATGTATGTTGTAAGGCTTACTGCAAATATCTTTCGATGTAATACTTACAATTGAACTAAAATATAAGATACTATTTCTTTTATTTCTGCACTATTATTTATATGTATTTTTCATACAGATTTTTATATTCTGATAGCGCTAACTAGATAATTGGTCTTAAAATGGTTCTACAAAAGCTACGTTGCTTACGAAACAGTACTTAAAATATTGCCACGTTTACATCTTTAAGCCGTATTTTAGAGTTTACATAGTGAAAGGAAGGAAGTACCAAAAGTTTCTCTTTGCCAGGAAGTCTGAATTATTAAACAAACACTCTCCACAATCTAATTATTAATACACTTTGTACGTATTTCTTCGAGCTTTCATGGTCATTTACTTTATATTTATTGCCATTATTTTGCGCTTCCGATATTTCAGCGGTGTTGCAAACGCCATAATTATATATGTATGTATGAAAGTTTTAAACTTTATATCACTAAAACCCATTTTTATTAAGATTATTATTAACGTTGTTACCATGAAAAGCTTGATAAAGACAATGGTATAAAATTCGACAGTTTTTATTATTTTTCGCCTTGACTTTTGTTTACCTGTATAATATAATATGATGATGATGTGCTCCTGACCGATTCCGGCCACGGCGGCGAACCTCATTGAGACTAGCCAACTGCGCAGGAGGTATTATAGTGCACAAGTGTACGCGCAGACACAAGTGCACTCTCTATTCCTGTCACTCTCATACTCCGGTGGGACGACTGCTCGACACGACCAGTGAGAGTTATGGCGCAGGACCGACGGCTTTACGTGCTCTCCGAGGCACGAGGGTGAAACACCGCCAACTTCCCAACTCTGGGTTGTTACTGAGACTTACTATACAGAGAGACTCAATAACTAAATTTGGCCCGACCCGGGACTCGAACCCAGGACCTCCGAGTGTGCAGCCGTACATGCTAGCCACTACACCACAGAGGCAGTTATATAATATAATATGATAAAATGTTGCATGATATAAACTTGCATTTTATATTTTTACTTTGTACGGTAATCAAATTCATGATCTCTGTGCAGAGGCATGCCAGTTTAACATAATACATATAAATCTAGATACGCAAATAATGCAGGAAGTGGTTTAAGCTTTGACATATCTATAATTTTATGCATGGTGGTGGTTTAATACTTTATATTTTTTTATAATAATACTTTTTAATGATAAGAATTAAGATATATTCGTACGTGGTTAAAGTAGTCTCTTTTGTTCTATTAGTAGACTGGCGACTCACCCTCACTTCACCCGAGTTCGCTTCTAGAAAAACAAAAACAAATCTATCCCACGGGAACCATAATTTTTCTGGAATAAAAAGTAGTCTATACCCTATTCCAGACTATAATCTATCTCTGTGCCAAATTTCATCTAGATCCGTTGAGCCGTTCTGGTGTGAAAGAGTAACAAACATCCATCCAAACAACCAAACATCAAAATTTTCATATTTATAATATTAGTAACATATGTATTACGACATATTCAATTTATAATAACATTAATGTTTCTGTAAGAATGTTTTCGGAGTTCATAAAAAATATTTTATAAAATAATCAACATAAAAATAAATAAAATAGGAATATTATATATATTTTTTAATTATATTGTTTAATGTTTGTATGTTTGATATACTTAACCAACAGTTTGTTGAATGGACTTTGATGAAATTTTGCCTACTACTTAATAGACCATAAACTCCTTGGGCCAGTGTATACGAGTATGTAGGCGATTTGTACAGAGCTTACTTTAAGTAATGTTACCTAAGACCATTTAAGATGGAATGGCATGGAAGGATGCTAGGGAATCAGTGTCTTCAAATAAAAACTAAAACTTTATATTAGTTTATATTTGAACTATTATCCTAACCGCTGCTAATATTCTATGGAGAATATAATATTAATTAATGGTAATTTCTCCCGTAAATATTCTCCAAATAGGTATTATAAAAAATATTGATATATATTACTTTGACCTTTTTATACGTATTTAAAATTATTTTTTATAAATTAAAAGCTTAAGTTACTTGACTAAACTACTAAATATAAAAACAAAATTACTTAAAAGAATAAAGAAAAGCGAATGCTCTTGGCGTAGCTTAGGCAAAAAAAAACAAAATTTAGCATTCACCACGGATCTTTGGAGAGCTACATTTCGCAAATTATAATCAAGATACTCGTATTTTACTGTTCTTTTATTCGAAATATTAATGTTTTTTGCCTTATTTTAACTAAAAATTATTGAAGAGTGTCAAATACATAAAACTATTTATAAACTTTTAAAAAAATTTGCGCGACATTGGCGAAGTAAATGGTGCCCAAATGGCACTAGAGCCATTGATTAAAAGAATTGAAATCAAATTTAAAAATTACATCGACGTTAAAAACATGAATTTATAACCGTATCTTCTTCTGTTTTGGAGAATCAAAAAAAATTATTAAATTTTTGAAGCACCACTAGATTTTTAAATTCCTGATTTTGTATACTTAGACTGATTTTATACCCCGAAACATTTTAGGGTTAACATAATAAAAAAATAAATTATAATGATAAAAATACTCACGTAAAAAATGAACTAAAAAAATAACACGTTGACAAAAGAACATAAAAATTGGGCTTAATTTAATTGGATTGGACCCTAATTTTGTGGGGGTCAAAAACACAGGAAAACTCTTATTTAAATTAAATTTTGCATATACATACGTTCAGTTAACATTTTACTCTTCTACACACCTGCGCATACATACTCGTATGAATATTTAAACGTACTCGTAAAAGTCGCGTGTTTTTTTCTAGTGACTTTACTTTTAAGCTTCTATTTTATATACTTTACATTATAATATAATAATATTATGTACTAGCGATTCACCCTCGCTCGGGTTTATCCCTAGTTACGTTTAGATTTTAGCTCAAAGATGAGATATTTTCCAGCAGTAAAAAGTATCCTATATGTTAAATGGGTAACGAGCTATCATCATACCAAATTCCAATCTCATCATACCAAATCAGTCCGGTGGTTGGTTCATGATGCGGTATTCTGAAAACTATAGATTCAGCTTCTGTATCGATAATAATGACTATTTCAATAAGATTTTTCAAAAAAAATAATATTTAATATACAGATTCGACTTAGAATTTTATTATATGTATAGATAAGTTGTAATTTTTTGCATTCCAAATGTTGACTTTTGTGGATGTACAATATTATAATTCATTCCATCCATACTAATATGCGAAAGTACCTAACTCTTTCTATCTGTGTGTCTGTCCGTTACCTTTTTAGATGAAATCTGGTATGGAGATAGTTTGAGACCCTGAGAACGACATAAAATAGTTTTATCCCGGAAATCATCCCTTAGGGGGGTTAAAAGAAAGTGTAATATTTAGTATCCTATGTGTATTTTACCCAGCAGTAATATTTTAATAAAAAAATAATAATTTGGATTATATCTTCTGTCTGTCTATTTAATTAAAATGGCTGCATAGATTTAAGTTAAAGTTTTATAGTTGAATAGAAAATGTTTTAAACAATCAATTACAAAGAGTTAGAGTTTCAACCGTTTAAAATTATCGTGAATTTGGTGACAAAATGTTAATTTTCCATTAAAAAAACACCTGATCATGCTAATAATAAAAAATAAATAATAAATAAATATGTTGGGACATTAACACACAGCGCCATCTAGTTCCATGGTAAGCAACGAGGCTTGTGTTATGGATACCAGATAGTTGATACATTACACATATATAACTTTAAATACATACATATTATAAATATGCTATGTTAGTATAAAATCGTTTACGCTATACATACTCAAAGAATTCAAGAGAAATTCGGAATAAATATGTAAGTATACATAAATACTTTCTAAGCGGCCATTTATTTTATATGTATACATACACAAATGTTTGATATTATATATTTTCTCTTTGAAGTATCTTACTTTTTAATAGAAAATCAGCTCTTAAACAAATCAAAAACCCTTAATGCTATGAGACAAAGGATTTTTTCTAAAAAACTAAAACTTTAATTAAGGAACCAATCAGAAGTCGGAAGTTCAACCACTAATAGAGTTGGATGTTAAGGGTCTGAATTCTCATTTACTCGTTTTGCTTTACGACGAACTGATGAAGTCTGATGAGATTAAAAGCAGAAGAAAGTTTTTAAAACGAACCAAAAACCATGTCTTATGTATATAAAAAAAGACCACCGATTTTTTTTTCGTTTAGTAGATATTGACGAGATTTAGTGTTATCAATGAAAAAAATGATTATGGTCGATATCGACCACTGAACAAACTCTAATATATTTGGACGTAGTTATGCAAAATAGATCCAAGCACAAAAACTTACTATTGAGAAAATAGAAGCTTTAGTAAAATTTGTATATCAAAATAACAAGACCGTAGTTTTTTTTTTAAATTCCGTTTAAATATTGTTTATTTAATCTACTTTCAGTAAGAATATAAGTTGATATGTACGTGCCATTTATGACAATAACTCAAAAAAACGGTTTTCGTGGGCTGATTCCATTTTGCATAACTACGTTCATTTAAACACATACAATGCTGCAAAATTAATGATTAATATTTTTTGAAAAAAAAAAATGTATTTTTTATGACCAAATATCCTTATAGAAACTAAATAACAAAATGTTGTACATTTATAGAACATAATGTACTGTATTAGTGACTAGATATTTTTTACATGGATTTTTCTTCTTAAATAAATATTGTGTCTAATATAAAATGTATAATTTACCCATCTTTTGGCAAATCATTAGTGCTGTCTTATATTTCCAGGTTTATCTATATAACAATAAAATTCATCAAAATTGGTCCAGCCTTTTTAAGCATTACGAAATAATAAACTTATACATACATACATACAAACTTTCCCATTTGTAATATATTTTTTATTTAATTGGCTAAAAAAATATTTCTCTTTAATGATAAAAATTAAAAATAACATTATAAAAAAAAAGTAAATACTTACCATTAAAGACAGAATAAAAATTAAGCTTACAAATATATTTGATACATCAGTTAAACGAAATGTATAAGCTTTCGTAACGAGCTTTCGGATAACGAATTCTGACCTTGTTTCATCACTTTGCTAGTAAATGTTAAACGGGTGTTTACTTTTTCATTTATTTTCACGCTTTTTCCCTATATGTGGGACAGAGAGAATACCACTCTCGACATTTTGCAAGAACCGAATGTTTTATTTATTTATATATATACATATTATATCGCAATAATCAATATTTATATGTATCTTTATATATATATATATATATAATTCTTCTGTGAGTGTGTATGTCACTGAACTTCTCTCAAACGACTGGACCGATTTTGATGAAATTTTTTGTGTGTGTTCAAGGGGATCTGGGAATGGTTTAGATTCACAATTTTGTCCAAAAAGTTTGAAATTTTCAAATTAAAGACGTGTAGACAGGACAACGTCTGTCGGGTCCGCTAGTAATTATATAAGAAAACAGTAGATTCTGTTGCGCTTATGCAATAAATATACTAGCGATTAATATAAGTAAAAAATGTAGATTGTAGGCACGTTTGGATTATGCGAAAAATAAAACCAACTCCATTAAAATACTATGAACACTACGAGTATATGTATGATTAAAATTTCAGATTGCCAAAAGTAAATTTTTGGAAATTTTAATAAAATATTTTTGGATTGGTCTGGTAATAGAAACGAACTGGTCAGAAACGTTTGGTGTTTTTTTTTTAATTATGTAAAACTAAATTAAAAAATTAAAAAAAAATCAAGTTTGCCAAAAATATATTTTTTTATATGTTTTTGCAAACTGCGCAGTAAAGAAATAACCGCGAATCTGGTATAGTGATTCGCGGGACTGGACACGCCGATTGTCGAAATTATATTTTTTCACAATTTCAACTTGCCAAAAGGACCTTCACAAAATTCGTCACCAGCTCTTGGGCTATAACAACAAATAATACAAAAACGAAGATGAAGAATTTAAAAATGGCCGCCATGCATGTATCTTGTCAGTACAGAATCCTTCGTCTACAAGTCCGACTCGCACTTGACCGGTTTTTTTTTCGAATCGGGTGAAACAAACCGACATATATACTGTTGGAGTGTTTCGTCACATATGTAATTATGATCTTTTCAAGAGGATCAGTACAGCAATACTGTAGTTTTGTGAAATCTTGCTTGATCCTGCTTTTATTAGCGTCCCTTATACTATGCAATTACATATATATATATTGGATGAATGAAATTGTATGGGATGAGATATAATAATTTCATATGATTAATCACTGTGTTTAAGCCAGGAAGATGGATAGTCAAGAGTCGAAGAATAAATGTTATTTATAATTTGATAAAGGTAAGAATAAAATATTAGTCCCGCTGAGTTTTTTTATTCAAATTTCTTAGAACTAATTTTTCATCTTTTACGTTCGATAAGAAACTGACATATTTAATAGTCTGTATTATGTTTTAATTTTTACTATAACAAAATTAAATTTAATGGCTTATGTATTGCTTATATTGCATATACTTGTTAACATATTAACTGTGTACAATATTCTATATATACATAAATAAGCAAAGACAAAACAGCTCAGTACTTTTTCTTCTCTGTTTGTCAACCGATTTTTCTTTTTTTTTGCTTAGTAGCTTTTTCCGAGTTATGGCACCAAGTTATAGATAGAAAATACAAACAGGTAGTTTTTTTTTGTATATAGACGGGTAAATTCTATTCATATTTAAGTTTTCCACAAATTTTCAATACTGATCATGTGACCATAATGGTCCAACTTCCACCACTTTGCGAACATTATCTTACTTAATTTTATAAACGTGAAAGTTCAGATGGATTTTTGGATGTTTGTTACTCAATCACGCCAGAGCTACTGAACGGATTTTGATGAAATTTGGCACAAAGATAGATTATAGTCTGGAGTAGCACATAGGCTATTCCAGGCATTTTATCCCGAAAAAATGTACAGTTCCCGTGGGATAGATTTGTTTTTTTTCTATAGGCAAACCTGAGCAAAGCGTGGTGAGCCGCTAGTTAAAAATAATTCGATATATAATAAAGAAAATGCAAGCTTTGTAAAGTTGTATCTAATATTTTAGTAAATTGGGGCAAGCAGTTATAATGGTACCACATCTACACGTTAAGATACACAAAATTCATTTTATGCCTAAGATAATTTATAAAACTGTGTAGGAAGACCATAAAGTTGGTCAGAATAAAACAAGTCTGTGGTTTTATTTATGTTCCCGCTGATCATAGAGTAGTGCGAGTGTTATAGAAATGGTGCAATTGGTGAATGGAAAAGATAATGAAACATTTAAAATTAACTAATTTTAGATAATAACTGAGTATTATTTTAGGGTCAATAAATAAAATCGATTATGTATCTTAATTATACAGTACAGTACGTATGTATAATTTGATCTGAAGTAATACGTAATAGGTACTGTTAGTAATAAAGTTTGCCAAAAGTAAAATAATACAAAATTCCTATGCCTAAAGAATCATCCGAACGAATCAGAAAATAAATCGCTCATATATAATAATAATAAATATTAATGTAAATAATATATGTAATTAAATAAATGAAAAATTATTAAGTTAATATAATTAAAAAAAATATTTATGTTTGTTTAAATATGATATTATAGAGTGAGAGTTAAAAAAAATATACACACAAACTCAATTAATCTAATTCTAAAAAAATATTCTAATTCACTCATTCAAAAAAAAAAAATCTTAATCTTTTATTTATTTACCTCACATATACCATTTCTAGACTTTTCACTTATAGTCCAAGCGTGTGTATAGATTTATTATTTTGTACGTGGTTGAAGGGTTAAGCTGACCGAACATGGAAAATGAATTTTACGGAGTGCAAATTATGAAAAAAATATAATAACACATGTTGTTGAGCTAATATTAAAGAATTGTTATCTTCGAATTTATTGTACTTTTTTTAATTTTTATTTGTATGTATTTAATTTTAGTTATAAAATTTTTTTTTTTCAAGATACTACTTATATGCATTATTTTATAAATAAAAAAGTGACTCTTGTATGTATGTATATATCATCTTTATCTCCCTACCCATTTTCTAAATTTCGTCAGCGCAGTACGCTTTCTTCTTCTACTCTCTATAATAGTACTTTAAAGATTGATAGATTGTATGAGACAGAACATGAAAGAGAAAGGGATGAAAGATTAGGTTATTACAATCTATCTCTTATCTCTTATAATCTTCTTCTCCGTCTATTTCTATCACTATGACATTCATATACAATATAATATCATAAAGCTGCTTTATTATTTGGTTGTGCTTCTCCTTCATTCACATTGCAAGGAATAAAATTTCTATGTGACTTTTACATATAGACTAGCGACTCACAATCGCTCCGCTCGGGTTCGTCCCTGGGGTGGGGTCTGGGAGGACCACCCTTATCCTTATCACTTAGGGGTATGGAAAATAGATAGTAGCCGATTCTCAGACCTACTGAATACGCATATAAAATTTGGTAAAAATCTGTAAAGCCGTTTCGGAGGAGTACGGTAACAAACATTGTGACATGGAAATTTTATATATAAGATTATAGATATTTCGTATGAGTATCTATAGAGTGCTATTGAAGCCGGTATAAGAAGGTACAGTAGAGTTTTAATATATTGTAAAAAGAAAGCATACTTCTAGTAAGCAATAATAAATATTTTTACTACCCACTATCACAAACACTATTAAGGTTATAAACTACTCATTATAAAAATTGGACAAGTGTACATATTGCAACAAAATTGTAAGACTTTGGAAGCATGCCTAGCAACTATTGGCTTAAACAAACATCATGTATCTTACGAGTACTTTTAAATATCCATATCCTGCACTCTTATGAGACTTTAAAAATTTTGGACCTTAATTACATCTATAGGTACATATAATAAAATTGTAACTAAGCCAAATCTGTACATTAAATATTTCTTGGAAAATATTATTGAAATAGACATTATTTTCGATACAGAGGCCGCGGGCAATGCTAGTGTACGTATACGTTACAATTATATTTTAATCGGAATTTGGGCAGTTATCTAGCGGTTAACCATGTAGCTATTATTTACCAAAAGGAATATAGTTTCAATGTTCTCTAATTAAAATTGCTGTTACGCATATAACGAAACTATAAGACTTCCGTCTTTACGTTACGGGACAAAAATATTATCCCTATATACATACATATAACTTTGACCTCTAGTGATAAAAACACTATCCTATCCTATTCTGTCTATTTGTTTTGAATCTACTGTACAGCAATCAATTTAATCTTCCGGAAATAACCAACAAAAACATCGTAAAGATTGAATAGGTAATAAACCTTGTATCTTGTAATGAGATATCTAATACATACAGTTAACATGCGATTACAAATTGGAATTACTTATCGCCATTGCTAGAGATAGTACAAAGCCTACAAGGATTTTCTTTAGATTTTATTATTTGTAGCTATTGTAGAAGAGTTAATGAATTAAATCCCCCCCCAATGTGTGTTAACCTTGTGGTGGGGGTTCAGATATTGAGAATCAGATATTTTCAAAGCCGGTGCCAGCCGATGCAAAGCAAATCTAATATATTTCGATACCTAATATACATCACAAGTTGATGTATAATATTTTAACTATAATTAGAGTTCATACCAAATCACATTTACCTATTAGATATTCATACTTTAAAATATTGTCGGCTGGCACCGACTTCGAAAATATCTGATTAGGTATCTATTCTGAATGAAAACCCCCGCTTAGTTATCTTTTACATTTTAGTGCCTGGAAGTTGATCTTTTTTTAAGTTTTTATTTTTCTATTTTTAATATAGACGTACTTAATAAGTAGGTAATTTGTAATAAGAAAGTTTTTTAATGACATGTTTGATTAAGCAATTTATTTTTAATAATAATTTAATTGTGATTTTTTCAAAAACCGCTCGACCGATTTCGATGAAATTTAAATGGGACCACCTGGGAAGTATTCGCTTCGAAACAAAAAAAAATCTAAATCGGTTCAGGCGTCTTCGAGTAATTGGTGAACATACATAATAAAAACAAAGATTCCGACGAATTGAGAACCTCTTCCCTTTTGGAAGTCGGTTAATTAAATGAAAGTTATTTGTGAATTGGCTAAGGAATAATATAGACAGAGTGTCGTAGAACTAAATAAGAAATCAAAAATAAATACCTTTATACCATTTCAGTGAAGTGACATACGTTAATTATATTTCAGAACATCATATATATCCCGTGAGAAATTCTGCTACAAAAGTTACGTTGGCAAAAAGTTATCAAGCACGCCTTAACGAATCAAGAATGTTCATTATTTGCTCCAATATTACACATATGAAAGTTTACGAATCCGTATGTTTCTTACTCCTTAAGGTGAATCAGGTCATTTTGGAGAAACTTGTAATAGATGGGTTATCTAGTTATCTTCTACAAACGACTCAACCTCGCTTCGCTCGGGTTCGCCCCAGGGTATGTTTTAAGTTAGATAGTATAATAGTATATAATAGATAGACTATATACACACACACACACACATATATATATATATATATATATATATATATATATTATATATATATATATATATATTATATATATATATATATATATATATATAGCCTAAAGCCATATATGCAAAAATATTTTTTCAAATCGGATTAGATAAGATAGGAGAGGAGATAAGAGATAGATTATCCTGAGATTAGCGCGTTCAAACAAACAAACTGCCATTTTATAATATTAGTATAGATCGTTTATTTTGTTATTTGTTGTGGTATAGTTGCGGGAAATAAATAAACGCAATTACTTAAACATACACCATCTAAAATACTAGCACGTAATAGATCTCTTCCAGAGACTGCAAAAAAAAACGGAGTTAAAATAAAAACCAGATGTTCATATAACTTTTTCTAAGGAAAAAACATGAACACAACATGCTAGCCAAAAGTCCATCTTGCGCCAATATCAGACTTAGATCCTTGAACTCTATGTTTATGTGAATAAGGTTTATTTTTTAATATCCAATCAGAAGGGTCGGAAGATCCACTAATAAACTAAATGCCTCCATCCCATTCGTTTTCGTAACTGTATATTATTATGTATTTGCGTCTGATCTCCACCAGATGGTGACGGAGTTGGCTAAGAAAAGTGTTTTCATGAAGTATAATGTAACAAATATTGTAGATAACAAGATTGTAGGTAGCATCACTAATATACATAGGTTTTGTTATTCAAATTTTGTTATAGTAAACGCGAAATCGCACAAATGTGTACTAATATTATAAACGTGAGTTTGTTTGTTTGTCCTTCTTTCACGTCGAAACAGAGTGGATTGGTGTGATTCACTATCTATACTAATAAATGGAGAGTCGATTTTTTTGTTCGGTTATACTGCGATAACTATTGAACCGATCAAAATAATACTCATATTATAAGATGCAGCGTGTTTCGGAGAAGGTTTTAGCATTTGGCATGTTGGTGATTAATGCTACTATGCGGGCGGAGCCGCAGGTAAACGCTAGTATACATATACAAAAGGCAAATATGCAACCCTTATAGTTTCATCATGTCCTTCTATATGTCTGTAGGGTGGGTAGCTTTGGATGGGTCCTAGAAATTATTTTAAACCACTTTTCTACTTGCGAGTAAGCCACATCAAAATGAGTGAGACTTCACACTTACAATAAGGCTACTTGTTCTTAAAATTGTTATATTGTAAATAGGTATGTTCTTAAGTCGTATATGAAGAGTCGTGTTATCTATCTATATATATAATAAAATCCTGAGTCGAATCTGTACATTAAATATTTTTTGGAAAATCTTATTGAAATAGTCATTATTATCGATATAGAGGTCGAATCTATAGTTTTTAGAATTTTTGTCTATCTGTCTGTCTGGGGACGTATTACGAGAAAACTACTCGACAAATTTTGATAAAATTTGGTATGATGATAGCTGGTTATTCGGGTCAACATATAGAATACTTTTTACCTTGGGAAAAAAAATCATCTCTGAGAAATCTATACTGACCATTAAAACGCACAGACGAACCCGAGTGGAGCGAGGGTGAGTCGCTAGTATTTAATATAGACAAATTTTATAACGTAAGCATTAAAACCGTATCTTAACCCCATATTTATTTATCGTCTCGTTAAAATAACAGATATTCACTTCCCTTTACCCATGAATATTTCCATAATAAATGAACGAGGAAGACAATTTAATGGTGTTGAACAAATAAGCAAGAAAACAAGAACTCGCCCCAAGCTTTTATCGTAATGATCCTCTTGTAATCACATTACCATTTTCTGGATAGAAATTATTCTTTATTATCCTAAGGAAGAAAAAATCTAATCCTGTTACTCATTTTTCTGACTGTTAAAATTAAACCTGAAACCGCGAAAATATTAAGACGATTAAGTAAGAATGAAGATCTCTACCTTTATTCCAAATTTATATTAAGTGATTACCGTTAAAATTCTTTTTGATGTTTTAATAATTTTATTTAAAATTAGCATTGCCCGCGGCCCCGCTCGCGTACAGATGACCAAAAACCAAATTCTTACTTTTTACATATTAGTATACTCTCACATTGCAGTTTTTGTATTTTTATTTTCAGAAATGAGATATTTTTCCGCGGTAAAAAGTATCCTATATGTTGACCAGGATAATCAGCTATCATCATACCAAATTTCATCAAAATCTGTCCAGTGGTTTTCTCGTGATGCGGTAATAGACAGACAGACAGACAGACAAACAGACAGACAGACAGACAGACAGACAAAAATTCTAAAAACTATAGATTCGGACTCTGTATCGATAATAATGTCTATTTCAATAAGATTTTCTATAAAATATTCAATGTACAGATTTGACTCAGAATTTTATTATATTATGTATAGACTAGTGACTTAAGCGTCCTAGGTTTGCGGATTTTGTTCGCAATTTTATGGGTTTTAAAGTTGTTTTTACGCATAATTCTTTTTCTTAAATATTTTTTTTTTAATAAACATTTCCATTTTTTTCTACAGAATGAATTTCAATCAATTTTCTTGTTAATGGTTTCAAAACCAGTCGGGCATAGATTACTTTGCCAATGCCACGTAGAAAGGATAAGACATGAAGGAGATTGGTCGGTAAATTCTAAAGAGTAATCTACCTTTAACTATCTTGTCATGGCAGTAAAAGCTATTTTGAGAATTAGCAATAAGCATCGCAATATTATCACTGGTTCAGGCAAATTATTTTGATATTAAAAATTCTACACTCTGCACTTTGAAACTCTAGATATATAATGTATTATTTACCGAACAAAATAAACGGAATTATAGTAGCTCAATGAAGTATATATAATTAAAAATTATTATTAATAAATATTATTATATACTCAGAAATAACATATTTTTCCGCACTAAAAAGTATCCTATATGTTGACTCGGATACCCAGCTATCATCATACCATCATACCATCAGTGGTTTTTCGGTGATGCGGTCACAGGCAGACAGACAGACAGACAGACAGACGGACAAAAATTCCAAAAACTATAGATCCGGCTTCTGTATTGATAATAATGACTATTTCAATAAGGTTTTCCAAAAAATATTTAATATACAGATTCGACTCAGTTTGAATTTTATTATATGTATATATGTAAGATATATTCTACAGAGTTAGTGTTTACTGAGATAATACGTAAATCCTTTGAGCAACAATAGATATATGAATAGTGAACCCTTGTCACATGTCAGGTTGGTCCAATATTGACATGAATAATTAAAATTATTTCCTACAAGGTATATTTTCGTACTTAGACAGTTAATGGTTAATATGAGATTAAGAATGTCTTTAAAATAGATAAATAAGTTTTTCGTTAGAAAAATGTGCCTTCGAATTAGAAGAAGATCGATACCCTCGTTATATTCAACTGCATAAGGGAAGAATTATAGATAAGGATTTTTTTTCGATACTCATATTATAAAGAGATTTTTTGTTTGTTTGTTTGTACCGAATAAGCTCAGAAAGTACTGGACCGATTTAGCTAAGATTTTGGTAAGAAGAAGTTTGAGACTCTGGAGAGTTTGAGACCCTGGAGAGTTTAAGACATAGGATATTTTTTATCTCGGAAATTACCCCTTAAGTGTGTGAAAATGTGGATGAAAGTTTGTTGGGGATCAACATAGGGATGAACTCGAGCGAAGCGAGGGTGAGTCGCTAGTATGAAATAAAAATCGAAAATCACAACTTAATTTCACCAAAGAAGATCTTTAAAAAAGACACACTAGCAGAACCCGCGCCTTCGCTCGCGCTAAATCTACAAAAAAATATTTTACTTGTATTTTACTCCCATAAAGAATGAATTTCGATAAATGCTAAAACACGTTTATTTAATTTTATTGAAGAGCGTTAATACCAAGTTTCAAGTAATTCTTATCATAAATATTTTTTTGGATTGTATTATAATGTGTTGTCCTGTGGGAATTAGATAATCTTTCGCGGTAAAAAGTAACTTATGCCACTCTCCAGCCCTCCAACTATCTCCACACAAAAATCATGGCAATCCGTCATTCCCTTTCAACGTGAAAAAAGGACAAACAAACAAACACACTTTCACATTTATAACATTAGTATGGATATCCATCTTAACTGATAAAACCAACAGTATAAACTATCATGATACTGGACCGTAAACTAAGTTAGCAAGCAAATACACCATGACATAAACAATCCTTGATTATACACATTGACATATGTGACCTGTCGGTGAGTTGCGAATGTGATATCGCGACAAAGCGGAGTGGATAAAATTTGTAAATCCATAATAAGTGGCTGTTGAAAGCTTTTGGTGAGCTTTCGAGCTAAAGCGTTATACTGATATATAGGTACGCTTTTATTGTTAAGTGTGGTTTATTTGATTGGCATTATCTATTTTATTCTATTAGTAGCTTTCGCCCGTGGTTCTGCTCGAGTGGTAGATACAATGTTATAAGCTCACCATCTAAATTTGACTTACAATTGTTAAGGTGTTCCAGCAGAAATATCTGAAATGAAGTGATCATATAATTTCCTAAGCCGAGCCAATTTATAAATAAATAATAATAAATACGTTGGGACTAATGTCCCATGTGTTAATACACATAGCACCATCTAGTTCCGTGGTAAGATACGAGGCTTGTGTTATGGATATCAGATATTTGATACACTACACATATATAACTTTAAATATATACATATTATAAATATAAACACCCATGACTGGAGTACAAACCCTCGTCATCACACAAATGAATGCCCCCAGCGGGACTCGAACCCGCGACCGCTGGCACAGAAAGTAGGGTCACTACAAACTGAGCAAACCTAAATAAATGTGTAAACGGCGCGAACATCATAAGCGTGTCAACTGTACGTATTCTGCACGTTTAGAAATATAAAGCTTTTCAGTACCATTTTCTCTTGTCAACCGATTTCCTTTCAAATTGTTAATAGCTTTGAAGAGCTTTAATGTGATCAATAAAAGATTATGGCCTTTCGGTCACTGGGCAAATACTAGGAGATATAAAAGGTATAATAAACGTCACGTCTTCTAACAGCCCCAAAACGTCCTTCGTTTGTGTATGTTATATACTTGCGACTCACCCTCGCTCATTTCTGGTTTTTCCCTAGTTACATTTTAACGGTTAGTAGGTATAGATTTATCAGAGATGAGATATTTTACCACAGTAAAAAGTATTCTATATGTTGACCCGGATAACTAACTATCATCATACCAAATTTCATCAAAATCTGTCCAGCGGATTTATCGCAATGCGTTCCCAGACAGACAGTCAACAATTTTTAAACTAAAGATGCGGCCTCTGTATCGATTATAATGACTATTTCAATAATCTTTGACTCAGAATTTTATTATATTATGTATGTATAGATTTTGCGCTGATAAATTAAAAAATATATATCACTGTAGGACTTATCCTAACTTATGAAGTACAATATTATTTTTATTTAGTTATTTTGCTGATTAGAATAGAAATACTACACTCTGAATTAGTTAACATCAAAAGTAAAAGCTTAGTAAAATACATAACACATGCACGACATAATTAAATAAAGAAAAACATAATGTTTATTTTAAAACGAAAATATTTCAAACGAAAACTCTAAAATTAGAAAAATTGTGCTAAAACCTGTTTGTTCAAAGCTGTAATTAAATAGCAGATAACTCGATTGCAGTCGCCGTAGCACGTCGTTGGAAGTCCCGTTTTGCTTGCAAATTAACTTAGCAGCGTATGGAATTAAAAGCAAAAATTATGGTTTAAAAGACAGCATTTACACCTTCTTTATCCAATAGCCTATAAATAGAATATTTCAGAATAATATAGACTAAAAAAACCTTAATAGTAAAGAATTGTAGATATTAATAGCAATTATATATAATTATAATCTGTATGTATTTAAAGTTATATGTGTGTAGTATATCAACTATCTGGTATCCATAACGCAAGCCTCGTAGCTTACTACGGAACTAGATGGTGCTGTGTGTTAATGTCCCAACAATAAATTAATAGCAAAAAAAGTGACTTAAAAATTCAGTATAATAATAATAATAATATAAATAATAAATATATGTCAGGAGGATGAATAAATATACGAGGCTTGTGTTATGGATACCAGATAGTTGATACAATATAATATAAATAAATATGTATATTAAGAGTTAGTTATGTTATGAACTATTAAGTTATTATTTATAATAATCAATTTTTCCGAGTAAAATCTTTAAAAAAATATACTCGACTATGGAAAAAATAGCTATAATTAAAGGAAAATACTTCAAAATCTTTAATCTGACTAGAGAAAAATAAAATAAAATAAGTACTATTACAAAAAATGTATTTCTATGTGTCCCGGACAATAATAAGTAATCGATTAAGGCCTTATTCATCAAAACCGGATGTGTAAGTTAGGCGCTACGGTGAAATACATACACAGTACAATACTGCTAAAGACATAACTATTTCCTTTTACAGCTTTCACGACTTTGGAATTTCTGGTTAGTTAAATATGAAGAAATATGAAATATGAAAATTTTATTTCTGGAATGTTGCTTTCCGACTATATATAAGATGGTATAAATTTTGTAAAAAATAAATATTTTTTTCATTTTTACGAAATTTCTGACAGACCATTTTTATATTATAGTAGCTTTATAAAAAAAAACATATATTTATTGTACAATAGTATCTAGGTTAAGAAATATTTTTCTTGAAGTTCTTTGCTTACGGACAAAAATCTTTAAAGAAAATTTTCTAAGAGCATGACTTTCTGACACGATTAAATTCTACGTGATGTGGAAATATAAAATATGCGGTAGTTTAATATACTATCAATACTATTACTAATATTATAAATGTGAAAGTGTGTTTGTTTTTTGTTTGTTTCTTTGTTTGTCTTTTATTCACGTCGAAAAGGAGTGACGGATTGACGGGATTTTTTGTGTGGAGATAGTCAGAGGGCTCGAGAGTGACGTAGGCTATTTTTTACCGGAGATAATCTCATTCCCACGGGAAAACACATTATAATACAACCCAAAAATTATTTATAATCAGAATTACTCGAAACTTGATATTAATGCTCTTCAATACAATTAAATACGTGTATTAGCATTTTTCGAAATTCATCTCATAAGGGTGTAAAATATTTGGTGAAAGTTTATATGAAACCTATTTTTTAGAGTTTTTCTGTAATACTTTCTTAGTTTTTCTGTAGTTTTAGCGCGAGCGAAGCTATGGGTTCTGCTAGTATAATATAACCTAAGTCCAATTACTGCTGTATAGTATCTAAATAACGATGTAATAGATTACAGCAAGCATTAGAATGCTTTTAGCTGGCATCCGCTTGTATGCTGGTAATCGCGTAGGCATTCTGGCACACGTTACCTGAACGTTGGAGTTCAGACAATATGTTAGTCTATAATCGTTGAAATAATTTTTAATATTGCATATATTTTTTATTTAATATTGTATATTTATAATAAATTTGTATATTTTGTAATTATAATATATCATTCCTACATTTTTTCACATATCTTTATAATTGTGGGATGACATCTCATTCAAGCTCCGTTATTGGTAAATGTCATAAAAACTTAAAAAAAACCGACTTCCAGGCACTAAAATGTTAAAAATAACTAAACAGGCGTTATCATTTAGAATAGATTCCTAATCATTTTTCGAAGTCGAAATTCGAAGGTAAAAAAAAAAGATTCCGACGAATTGAGAACCTCCTGCTTTTTGGAAGTCGGTTAAAAATCGTAAGATAAAAGGAATAAAGAAATCGAGCGTTATACAACATGAAATAACTGAATATACCAAAACTTTTACAGAGTCACAAAGGTGCATCAAAAAGCTAATACTCGTGTCCACCGACACTACTAAGCTGCTTAGCTGCTTACTCCAAATACTGAATAGAAAGTCGAAAACTGTATATTGTGTAAGTAAATAAAAAAATGAGAACATAAAAAGTTTTAGAGTCTTCTACGGAGCAATAGGTGAGGGTTGTAATTTTTACGTACTGATCTATACTAGATTGGAAACATCGGCTGCGTAACACCCCGACTTTGGTAAGAAAAACTAGAATATATATTTATCATCTAATAGGACTGCGATATATAGCATAAAAACTAAATGCCATTTTACCTTACTGTCTAATCACAAAAAAAAACTAAATCTAGGATCATGATTATTAATAAAAAAATAATTAATATTTTTTTTTAAAACAAGCTTTTTTATCATATAATCTATGTAATGTAATAAATGGTTTTGATTTAATTTTAACTTTATTTTTTAGGTATTTTTTCGTATTCTTCTCAGAAAACCCTTTCATTTGATATCCATATCATGGGAATAAATAAAAAAAAGATATAGTTCGCCATCTTTTGGTGTCCGCCATGTTGGATTTAGCTAACCATACGTTGTCTTCTAAAGTAAACGTATATGCAAAATTGCAGTTCAATCGATTGAGGATAACTGCTTTAAAATTCAGTTACATGATTTGACCCGAACAAACATACAAACATTGCAAGCTAAATAAAAACTTGTAAAATAAAATTCAGTTTAAAGGAAGAATTTTTTTTTTGTTTATTTTAATTTTATTGAACTTCATATGGAACTTTTTCTCTTACAGTTTGCCAACGTCAGTCCATTTGAAGAAAGTGGAGGGGCGCAAAAAGTGAAATATCTACACATATAATAAAATTGTAACTCAGCCGAATCTGTACATTAAATATTTTTTGGAAAATCTTATTGAAATAGACATTATTATCGATACAGAGGCCGAATCTATAGTTTTTAGAATCTTTGTCTGTCTGTCTTTCTGTCTGTCTGTCTGTTACCGCATCACAGAAAAACCACTGGAGAGATTTTGATAAAATTTGGTATGGTGATAGCTGGTTATCCGGGTCAACATATAACATACTTTTTACCGCGGGAAAATGTCTCATTTCTGAGAAAAAATACAAAACTGCAATGTAAGAGACAATAGAGAAATAAACCTAAGAATTTGGTTTTTGGTCATCTGAACGCGGGCGAAGCCGTGGGCAATGCTAGTATATTAATAAAATACAGATCTGGGTTATTAGGAAATGGAATAAAGCTGAAATGAATAACGTATACTCTAACTTATCTATAATGGCAACTGCGTCGGAGTGTTCAGTCGTGACTTTATTTCCGAGAGCGTGACATTCTGACACGTTGCTAAATGGAATACACTTGATCTTATAAGATCTATAGATCTTTGTGATAACAATTTTCTTATTACTTAAATAAGTAGTATATCCTTTCTAATGCTTTAATATTATAAATGTAAAAGTTTGTCTGTTTGTTTGTTCGTTTGTTTGTCCTTCGTTCAAGTCGAAACAGAGTGACAGATTCGTGTGTTTTTGTGTAGAGACAGTTGAAGAGCTTGAGGGTGATGTAGGCTACTTTTTACCGCAGGAGATTATCTCATTCCCACGGAAAAACACGTTATAATATAACCCAAAAAATATTTATGATCAGAATTACTTGAAACTTTTTATTTATGCTCTTCAATACAATTAAATAAATACGTATTTGAACATGGTGTATATTCAGTCTTATTTATAGCCTTTTTCCGGAATCACTTGGGTGTTGGTTACTTTAACTTTTATGAATTTAACTCTATTGTTGGGGCATACTTTCGGTTTGAACTTAAATCATTATCTACAATTCAGAAGAAAAAATTAAATTCAATAGCATATTTTCCATCTGCTAATACATTTGGTATTACAGAATAATGGATGAAACAATCTTCCATCTAAGAAATAGAATTAATATATAATTTAAGCACGACTTTTTTATCATCATAAAATATTATTTTTGTCTTAAAGAACAATCTTTATGTATAGGTATAATACTAGCGACTCACCCTCGCTTCACTTGGGCTCTTCCCTAGATTGCTACCCCATACAAATTTTCATCCCCTTAAGGGATGATTTCCGGGATAAAAAATTCATCTAAATCGGTTCAGTTGATTCAGAGGTTACCCCCTACAACGTCACAAACTCACAAACTTTATATTATAATATTAGTATAGATGTATTTTATGGTGGATTTTGGATAAAACATAATTACTTACATATCAATTGTTGCTTCACTTACTCCCATGGAATGTGAATTTTATTATGCGATTACAAGAACATAAGAGAATCAGTTGTGTATTCATTATCAGCTATGAATGCTACATTGTAGTATTATAAAAACCAACGACCGTCAAACCACGTTGGCTGAAGGCCAGAAGAGATAATTTTTATGAAGTGTTATACCAATGAAGATTATATTATTCGGATGGCTATCTCGGTTCGGTGGAGTGTGAAATTTAATAATATATTAGGTGGTTATATTTTCAACGAAAGATTTTACTTAGTTACTTAACCTTCAAAAAAGACTTAGTTATTATATTAGATTTAAAAAAGACTCTTCTGGGATTTTTCCGTGTTTGCCCGTTTTATATGCTACTAGGTAGCTTCCCCATACAAAGTTTCATCCCCATTTCTTCCCCTTAAGGGATGGTTTCCGGGATAAAAACTGTCCTTTATCCTACACACGGTCTCAAACTATTTTCTTACTAAAGTTTATCTAAATCAGTTCAGTAGCTTAGGAGCTTTTTCGGTACTAACAAACAAATAAAAAAAAATCCTCTTTATAATATTAGTATAGATTTTCTAAGATATGAGCATAATAAGGGGTTTTGTGTATAATTTAAACATTGGCGAATGTACTATATAACTATATGTATACTAACTATATGTAACTATATGTATACTAGTGACTCATACCCACTTCGCTCGGGTTCGTCCCTAGTGAAAATTTGGGTTCGTGTGTGTTTTATAATACAGAAACATAAAAATGAAAAAAAAAAATTTTGTCCAAAAAATTAAAAACAAAATTTTTGGGGTGGACCACCCTTATCACTTAGGGGTATGAAGTATAGTTTCTAAGCCCTACTGAATATACGATTTTTATATATTAGATAATGTTCATTGATTTATATATATGTAGTTTAGAAAAAGTGGTACGCAAGTAACTTTGCCCAATGCGCATTTTTACAAAACTAGAAAATAAAATTAAGCTATTATTGGACACATTAGATATTTTTAAATATTTTCCTGCATTTTGTGGAGGCTATTGAAAAAAAAGATTATAAAATAATAAATGAAAATGTCTTTGTAACAAAAACCAACGTGCAACCTACTTATGAGTAAGTCACTGGTTTTTAATAAAACTGGATACAAATACGTATTTGAATAGGTGTATCTAACGATATTTTAAAATGTAAATCACGTAATATATTATGGCTGCCATCTGCTATTCTAGTACTCATATCATTTCCAGCTCAAAGCTTAAAGGACATCTAACATACCGCTATCTGAAGATGAAATTTAAATTTCATCTGTTAGTCAAGGGAAGGATATCTAGAGTATGGGACGTCCATCTCGATACGATATGTGATATTTCGATATGATATATACGCTATTTTTAACCAACTTCCAAAAAGAAGGAGGTTCAATGTTCGTCTGTATGTTTTTTTATGTTCACCTATTTCTCAGAAATGGCGTGACGGATTTTGTTAGTTTATATTGTATTCTATGAAGGTAGATCCTGTGGTGGTGCCATGACATTTTCTTTGACAGTTTCACCGACTTCGAAAATATCTGATGAATGAAAACCAACTGAGTCTGCCCCCTTTGAGTTATATATATGATATATCACGAAAGTATTATGTTAAGAAACCTATAGAATAATGATAAAAATAAAAATAAATAATAAAGCATTTATTATTTATTATTGAATATACACATACACACATACAAAAACGTCATGTAAACAAAACCGTATTTTTTGAAAACCCTTGGAGAAAGGGTAGACTTTTTCTTAAACATGAGCTTAGGATGAAAGGAAATTCTTAAAGTCTTTTAGTACTCGTATATTCAATACTAGTGTCATTTGCATGTAAATAGTTTTTAGCAACGACTACGTGTAAGAAATATGTTTAGTAGCTTACGTAAGTTTTATACTCGTTCTATCACGACGTTCAGTTATTTTGTAGTGGATTGGAACTGCCTCGGTGATCTAGTGGTTCGAAAAACAGAAAAAACTCAATAACTAAACTTGACCCGACCCGGGATTTGAACCCAGGACCTCCAAATGTGTCGTACATGCTAGCCATTACACCACCGTTTCAGACAGTTTCGTATTTATAACAGTAATGTGATTTTGAAAGCATCAAGCGCTTAAGAGAATGTTAAATAGATTCATTCGTTCCACAAACGCAGCAAACTTCCTTTGTAGAAATAAATCTGAGATCAAAGCGAGATCACTCCAGCGTAAATTAATTACAAGTTCTATAAATTACAAGACTTGCAAATGCACATACAAAAATATTTGCTAACTAAATAAATACTAGCTTACACTCGTGGGTTTGCTTGAATGTTTCAAAGTAATAAGCAGCCAGCTTGAAAATTAATACAAACTTTTCATTAAATGAAGATTTAAAACTTTTTTTTAGATTTACGCGAATTTTTGATATCTATACATAAAATAAAATTATAACTGAGTCGCATGTGTGCATTAAATATTAACAGAATAAGAAACAGAGGTCGAATCTATAGTTTTTTGAATTTTTGTCTGTTTGTCTGAAATCGCATCACGAGAAAACCACTGGACATATTTTGATGATAGCTGGTTATCCGGGGCTAACATTTAAGATACTTTTTACTGCGGGAAAATATCTCTGAGAAATCTATCTATACCTAGTGTTAAAAATCACCAAGGGACGGAACCGAGCGGAGCGAGTGTGAATCGCTAGTTTTAAATAAAAGTATCTTTTCAGATTTATTTGCGGAGCTATTTTGATTTTTGGTTCCCGACGTTCGAATCCTTTACTACAATCATGGTCACGGGAGAGTCTCGCCCAAATATCAAACTAAATCTACGAAAAAATCAAAATTTTTGATAAAATATTATTTATATTTATAATGTCAAATATTCAATAAATATTTTTTTTTGGATTTTTATCGCTATATAGTTTCATAAATTATTGAAATTATTGAAGTGAGATAAAAAGCAACCTTTGCTTGATGCAGACTATAAATATACGACAGAATTTTAGATGAAAATTATTCATTATGAACAAACACATTGTTATAATATATTTTTATCCTGTTTATTTTGTATTGATAAATGTTTATACGAATATAAGGATGGGATCGATCAATGGTGTCAATGAGCCATGAACGTGATCAAAATACTTTAACGAAATTGGAATCGTTTTGTTTGGGGAAACAATATCATACGTGTACATTCATTTTATGTTAGCGGTTTTATATTATAAAAGGATATTGTAAAATATTACATTTAAAGTTCAAAAGAGCTGAATTATGTATGGGTACATTTTGTTTAATAACAGGTCTAGCGACTCACCCTCGCTTCGCTCAGGTTCATTCCTAGGTGATTCCATAAATTAACTTTTTTATTTATGACACTAGCATTGCCCGCGGCTCCGCCCGCGTTCATATGACCAAAACCAAATTCTTAGGTTTTATATATTAGTATACTCGTATTAGTATATTAGCTGACCCGGATAACCAGCTATTACCATACCAAATTTCTTCAAAATCCCTCCAGTGATTTTTCTGTGATGCGGTCAGACAGACAGACAAAAATTCTTAAAACTATAAGTTCGGCCTCTGTTAGCGATAATAATGTGTATTTCAATAAAATTTTCCAAAAAATTTTTAAAGCACAGATACTGTTTCATTAAATTTTAATATATCTATAGATGTAACTAATTTATAAAGCCAAAAAAATTGTTTTTTGATAATTTGAACACGGACAGGGCCGCGGGCAATTTAGTAGTAATTCTAATAAAATCATAGAAAGGTCGAATTAGTACATTCAATTTTTTGGAATTAAAACTACGTATTTTAAAGACACATGGCGACATCTATTGACAAATATCTAAATAATACAAAAATAAATATTCATTAATATAACTTTTATAATGAATAAAATAGTGTTATTGATATACTTTTTCAAGATTAGCTATTTTTAATAGTTTTTGACATATTTAATAAGTTAACTTGCTAAAATGTATATAGTATCATCGTTTTTTTATTAGATATACCATATGGAATAAATGGTTTTTTATTCTAACCAGTTTTTGTATTTTTCCTTAAAAATGAAATATTTTTCTGCGGTAAAAAGTATCCTATATGTTGACCCGGATAATCAGCTATGACTCTACCAAATTTCATCAAAATCCCTGCAGTGGTTTTTCTGTGATGCGGTAACAGACAGACAGACAGACAGATAAAAATTCTATAAACTATAGATTCGGCCTCTGTATCGATAATAATGTCTATTTCAATAAGATTTTCTAAAAAATACTTAATGTACAGATTTGACTTAGAATTTTATTATATGTATAGATGATTGAAATAAAACAAATACAAAATGTTAAGTGAAGCTTACCACAATACATTTATAAAAACCACACCCAAATCGGTTAAGCCGTTTCTGAGATTAGCGTGCACAAACGCACAGACAAACAGACATACACTAAAAATCGTTGTTCTATTGCAATAATAAAGAACCCCAATAATAGTTTTTCTCAAATATCTTCCATGTACAGACAGCGATCAGTTACACTTTTATTACACTAAAAATCTAAATGGATATGATTGGCAACTTAATTAACAAAACACTTACCAACCACCAATTACCAACATAACTAATTTTCTTAGAAAATATATCGCAAGTACTCGTATAGCTTTAGTTTAAGCCACACCACACATGCGGCGGCGATCGTAAACATTGCGAGTGAAATCTGCACTGCTTTTATTAAAATTTGTATACAGACAGACGAAATTATTGGCGTGTTGAAGGATTAATCGAATTAACCTTTATTTATATGGACTCTTAGATCTATATTTACTTTGCAGGAAGGTCGTGAGACTATGATATGGGATAAAAAAATCCTTTTGTTAAACACGTGTTTAGTATGATTTTGTTTGGATAATCTCGTAATAGTATGAAAATTAAGTATGATATACAAATGTGAAGTAAGAGCTTTTTATTTATTAAGTTTTACGTATCTGTGCTACTTCAAAAAAGCATCTCATGAAGGGTATTTGCATAAACTATTTATTTGGACTTATGCGGTTTTTTTTGTGTTTTAAATATATATATATATATATATATATATATATATATATATATATATATATATATATATATATATATATATATATATATAAAGCGTGTATCTAGTTATATTATCTGCCCACAAAATACGTTAGTGCGCAAACACGCTCGCAATCAAGGCAGCTGACCAAACAGATAGTTGACGGGCTCCGACTGATAGACTGCAAATATATACGGCACATCGATCGATCACTTTGAAGACGTAAATTAAAACAACAGACGAAAACGATTCCGGAGCACTGAATTGATATTTATTTTTCATATAAATATCGTAACTAAGAATTTCTTTACTTTTTTTCTATATTTTGCAATAACACCGCCATTGTATACCTATTATTATCTAATTTATATTTTAATTACTGCCTCGGTGGTGTAGCGGCTAGCATGTACGGCTGCACACCCGGAGGTCCTGGGTTCGAGTATCGGGTTGGGCCAAGTTTAGTTACTGAGTCTTTCTGTATAGTAAGCCTCAGTAATAGCCTGGAGTTGGGAAGTTGGCGGTTATTTCACCCTCGTGCCTCGGAGAGCACGTCAAGCCGTCGGTCCTGCGCCTTAACTCTCAACGGTCGTGTCGAGCGGTCGTCCCACCGGAGTATGAGAGTGACAGGAATAGAGAGAGCACTTGTGTCTGCGCGTACACTTGTGCACTATAATATCTCCTGCGCAGTTGGCTAGTCTCAATGAGATTGGCCGCCGTGGCCGGAATCGGTCAGGAGAACATCATCATCATTATCTAATTATAATCAGGCTAAAACAAAATACTACTGTTTTTCAACCGATGTTCATTTTTTTGGTTTAGTAGCAATTATTATTATGAATAGTGTTATCGATAAAATAAAATACAATATATATATATATATATATATATATATATATATATATATATATATATATATATATATATATATATATATATATATATATAGTTTTACAATAATGTATGGAAGCGATTTGTTGACATTTATGATTACTGCTTCACTCCCTTGGATAGCATGATGATATATAGCCTATATATTTGCGGTTAGCCAGCGGACGCGGGTTCGGGTCCCGCAGGAGGCATTTTTGTGTGATGAACACGAATGTTTGTACTCTAGTCATGGATGCCTATATTTATGATTTGTATGTATTTAAAGTTATATATGTGTAGAGTATCAACTCTTTGGTATCCATAACACAGGCCTCGTAGCTTACCATGGAACTAGATGGTGTTGTGTGTTAATGTCCCAATATATTTATATTATAAGCCTTCCTCAATAAACGGGCTAACTAATGCAAAAAGAATTTTTCAAATCAGATTAGTAGTTCCTGAGATAGCGCGTTCAAACAAACAAACTTTGGCTCTTTATAATATAGATTATAGCCGCATTTCGAACCACTCGGCGAACATAGTAATAATAAATATTTATCTCAGTCAGTGCGTAACTCATGGAACTGTGTTTTGTCAATTTACAGGATAAATTTACTTTACGGCTACCTCATTATATAAATAAAGGAATAGTTATGGACTCGGTTGATTTGAACTAAATCTATACTAATAAATGGAGAGCCGTTTTTTGTTCGGTTATACTGCGATAACTACTGAATCGATCGGAATAATACTCATATTATAAGATGCAGCGTGTTTCGAAGAAGTTTTTAGTACATGATATGTTGGTGATTAATGTACTATGTGGGTGGAGCCGCAGGAAAACACTTATATTATATATTATAACGAATCTATACATATAATAAAATTGTAACTAAGCCTAATCTATACATTAGATATTTTTTGGAAAATCTTATTGGAATAAACATTATTATCGATACAGAGGCCGAATTTTTTAGAATTTTTGTCTGTCTGTCTGTTACCGCATCACTGAAAAACCACAAAAGGGATTTTGATGAAATTCGGTATGGTGATAGGTTATCCGGGTCAACATATAGGATATTTTTTACCGCGGGAAATATCTCATTCCTGAGAAACAATACTTTGAAAAAAAAAACTGCATTGTAAGAGTATACTAATATGTAAAACATAAGAAATTGGTTTTAGGTCACCTGAACGCGGGTGGAGCCGCAGGCAATGCTAGTATGTTATAATTTTACGGTTAAACTTTATTTAGGTTATGTTAGCTTAACATTCATGAAGATGTGTATATCCCGATCAAAAGTAACGCGCTCGCTTGAGAAACCAAGTGAACCGGGTTCTAAACTCTGATATTCTTATGTGCGAATCGTTTTCAACTTGATTACAACTTATCCTGCTTTGTCGGTGAAGGAAAACATTGTGAAAATCTGCATATCTTAGAGAACCTAGCAAGTCCGAAAGATATGTGGAATCCACCAACCTGCACAAAGCCAGCGTGGTGGATATGGCCTGATCCCCCTCGTATTGAAGGAAGGTCTGTGCCCAGCAGTGGGATGTTAAAATGGCTGATTATAATCAAATGGGTTTAAAAATTTAATTTGAGTAACTAGCTATAAACTTACACATATAGCCTTGGTAGTAGTAGCATTTTATATGAAGTCATTATAAAATCGTAAAGCTAAAAATTCTTTACCGTCTTATATCCACAAGTTTGTTCGACTTGGCTTATCTTTACAACTATCAGTTAGGTTTAATGAAGCATTTAACATTTTAAAGCTTACTTATTAAGGAAGGTTAGAATATTAATATATGTAAGAATCCTACCCACAGAGGCATTAAAATTGAGTTTAGGGGATTATTGGCCCCTTGGATTGGTCTGTCTTCTTGTAAAAGATTTTAAAATAGTTGTCTGGCGAACATATATCAAAATGGAGCATCAGAATTTACGTGAAGTTAAGTAATTATTTTGAGAGCTTTAGAGCGTCTGCAAAGCAATACGGCTGATGGAAAGTGTCTGGGAGTATTGACAACTTATTTTCAACGATATTGTCTAAAACATACGTGAAAATAAGCTTACAGAATTTACATGAGGTAAGTAATATATATATATATATATATATATATATATATATATATATATATATATATATATATATATATATATAATTAGAGAAGAAATGTAAATAAGTAATCTACGCGAGATACAGTCTTCATTATAATTAAAAAAAAAACTTCTGGAAAGCTTATAAATTATGTATAACACAAAGAAGTATATAATTAAAAATTTTAGAAAAGTGGATGTTTTAAAATCAAGTTGTCAAGTGAGGTCATAATATTATAAATGTTCTAGGAACTTACCTTCGTTTCGATCGGGTGCATCGCTAGGTACTTTTTATATATGTATATTGTATATACATATATACTAGCAATGCCACCTTTTACATCTTATTTAACTCCCGACGCAAAAACAACGGGGTGTTATAAATTTGACATGTGTGTGTATGTGTGTTTCTGTCTGTGGCATCGTAGCTCCCGAACGGATGAACCGATTTTGATTTTGTTTTTTTTTTTGTTTGAAAGATGAATTAGTCGGGAGTGTTCTTAGCTATGTTTGATAAAATCAGTCCAAGATAGTCGGTTTTTTTTTTAATTTTTCATTTATTATTTAACAACAATAGTCTTTGTGTCTATATCATGTGTCTATCCAAATACTAAATTTCATCCAAACCCGTCCAGCCATTTTAACGTAAAGGACCAACAAACATACACATATACAAACTCACGTTAATAATAATAGCGTGGTAAGGCAATATTTTATAAAACAATTTTATATTTAAAAAGAAAATTGAATGTACGGTATTTTCTGCTGAGATTCATCCACTTAATTCTATCAAACACACTCGATAGAAAGATTAAGAGCTCTCGAGTTAAGTGCCTCCGGGTAGATGTTAATTGGACGATAACAATGCATTCTGATAGGCCTTTTTATTGTATATAATTAAAAATAATTGAACTGAATGCTTCCTCTATTTTGTTTGCTATGAAAATTAAAATACTAAAAAATTATAAGTATCTCTGTACAGGAATCAATCTCTCAATTACAGGTCAGTTTCGCAATTTTTGAATATTTAATTTTTTTTTTCAATTAAACAGAACACTGGCTTCTAAATTTTAAATTAAGTTATTTTATGTGTTATAAAAACATCGCCTAACATTCATTCGAATTGTATATCTTCTCTTTGTTTTAAGTCGATAAAATACTAATTTTTACCCCATGAAAATGCTTCGCACATGGAAAATTAGAGATGCTAGAGAACGGTATTTGAATCGATTTCATTCGGTTTAAAAAATATCTTAAAAATAATGACTTTAAGCCAGGAGCTCTCAAACAGGAAGGGGCGCCCCCTAGAGGAGCGTAGAGAGAGTTTATTTTTTATAACTTAAAACTAAAATAAATAAAATACGTTAAATAATCTTTTTTTTTATTACATAAAATAAATAAAGGAGGGCATGAAAATATTTTTTATAATCTAGGGATGTTCAACAAAAGAAAGGTTGAGGAACCCTGCTCTAAACTATTATAGAAAAAAAAATAGCTAATATAAAGTCATCTAGATAAAAATGCTTGATAGAAAAATCCTGAAATCTATTGAAAACGTATTGTGATGGAAAATAAATTCGACGCCTAGATTAGATCTCGAGTAGAGAAATAAAACACTAAATCGATATTCTTTTAATAGAATATCTTCTATGAAAGTACAGTGCTTTAAATCATCAGTGCATACTCATATTATAAATGTGAACGTAACTGTCTGTTTGTTACCTTTTCAAGCCTTAACCACTAAACAGATTTTAGATTTTGATAAAATTTGGCAAGGATATAGATTGCATTATGGGATAATTACACATAAGCTACCCTTTAAGCCCCTCTCGCGCTATGCGTACGAAGTCGCGGACAACAACTATTAATTTTATAAGTTCCTTAGTGAATGAGTGAGTTGTATGTTTTTTTTTCACGTTTTTAACCTGAAACTAATGACTTACTGAGATTTACGCAAATGTTTGACATTTTAAATAAAAATATCTTTTCGCGGATTCATATTAATTTTTAGTTCCCGTCGTTTCCAACGCTATGGTTACAGGAGATTCTCTCCTAAATAAATCCGCGAAAAAATCCAATATGATAGTTCCATCGATGAATTTACCACGTAGGTGGAGCAGTAGCATAAAGTACAGTAGTAGAATATATTACCCATATCTGATTATTGGTTAGTTTTTTGAGTTTAAAAAATAATACAAGGAACACAGGAAGGTAAACAATCTAAAGTGACAATTTTAAAATACTATATCCATTCATAAAACTAGCGACTCACCCTCACTCCGCTCGGGTTCGTCTCTACTTTCGTTTTTCAGACATGAGATATTTTCCAGTAGTAACAAGTATCTTATAGGTATGTTGACCCGGATAACCAGCTATCATCATACGGAATTTCCGTGTACGGGTTTTTCCGTGATATGGTCACAGACTGACAGATAGACAGAAAAGAAGTCTAAAAACTATAGATTCGGTCTCTGTATTGATGATAATCACTATATCAATAAGATTTTACAAAAAAATTTTAATGTACAGATTGAACTCAGTTAGAATTTGATTATATTTGCCTATAGATTTTAATCTTTGTACAGTTTAGAAGGACAAAGCTGCGATTGGGGCTTTTTTTTAAATATGGCAGTTATCTGAATAATGTTTCACATTTTGAATTAATCTAAAGAGATATCTTGCAAAACAGAGAAACTTATTTATTATAATGGAACATATAAGTATTAAATCTGGCTAAGATGAAATAGTTTAAGTGGATCTGTTACACGCAGCTTCAGCATCTGCGAATTGTTTAAGAGATGTATCTTTGATCTTTTATAAGTTTACCGCAAACCAACCGGATAGTGTACAATATATATTGTGAGTAAATTCACATCCCTTTACCGTGTTTATTTATTATATAGAGTTCATTCATGTGATTGATGTGATTCTTTCAGTCCAGAAATATGTTAAAATGAAGTTTACTTTGTATGTTTGTTCTTTGTAACGTAAGCACGAATTTTTATACGTCATATGTTTAATCGTGAAGATTTTTTTTTGTTTTAGGATCAAACTATACTAATATTGTAAAGAGGTAACGTTTGTACTTTGTAAGATTGCAATATGCCGTGCCAGTGTTTCTCGTATAATGTATATCTATATTCGATAAGGGCGATTCACGCTAAAGCAAAACATTGTGAGCAAAACACCTGATATCTGAGAGAACTTATCAAGTTTTTGAAAAAAATATGAAGTCCTTCAACCCGCACTTATAAGAGTGGTGGCCTGATCTAATCCTCCTCGTATTGAAGGGAGGCCTAACCAGCAAGACATTAAAAAGGGCTGAATACATAAGTGGATTGGTATCCACGTAGCATACGTAGAAGTCAGTGCCAACGCAGAAACGTATTTTTTAGTTTTTATTAAGCACTTTTATTTTCTGTAATTGACTGAAATTCACAAACGCTTGAGTCAAGCACGTATTATCTATCTATACATATATATATATATATATATATATATATAATATATATATATATATATATATATATATTATATATATATATATATATATATATATATAACAAATTCGGGTTTGTTACAACACTTATAACTCGAGAACTGCTGGACCGATTTTTATGATCTTCGTTTTGTTGGATTTGTCTTCTACAAGAATAGCAGAATAACTATTCAAAGTTTGGAAGAATTCACGAAAAAAAATCTATTCCATACTAAGCGTCTAAACGTACTTAAGTACGAACCTGAACAAAGCGAGGGTGAGTCGCTTCTACATAAAATAAAATTGTAACTGAACCGAATCTGTACATTAAATATTGTTTGGAAAATCTTTCTGAAATATACATTATTATCGATACAGAGGCCGAATCTATAGTTTTTAGAATTTTTATCTGTCTGTCTATTGATTACCGCATAACGGAAAAACCACTGGAGGGATTTTGATGAAATTTGGTATAATGATAGCTGGTTATCCGAGTCAACATATAGGATACTTTTTACAGCATTAAAATATCTCGTCTCTGAGAAATCTAAACTAAATGTTAAAACCTAAGTAGGGTAGAGCGAGAGTGATTCACTAGTATGTTAATGTAAATTGGAGTGATTTAGTTAAGTACTTGCCAATCAGTTATTTCTATACAATGTTCCAAAAGGCTGTACCTATTATCGAAAACCGTACTTCAATCAACTATGAAAGTAGGTCGAAGTATTCCAATGCCTGACAATCCGACACTATCTCCATCGTTTATCTAAATGTTTTCTAACCAAATTCTGTCGTAACCCAGAAAGGCACCTGTGTAAGGTTTAGATATATGGCATATAGATTGAATGTGGCATGAGATATCAGTAGGGTTGGATGTGTACTATAAAAAACCTTTTAATATTTAATTTACAGTTTTTTTGAAAAATATTTAATTAATTTTATATAAAACTATCTTATCGAATTTTTTCGCGGATTCATTTTGATTTTTGGTTCCCGATACTTCGAATACTTTACAGCATTTATGGTCACGGTAGAGACGTAGACTGTAGATTCTCAAAAGCTGTTATTATATAGTAGTTTCATACAGAAAATTCACCGAAATATACTCGTAAATCTAAGAAATTATCATATTTCAGTAAGGGTAAGTAGCGGCGATCAGATTTTTCTAAATGACACTATTGTGGCATAAGAATCTGAAAATTTTCATGCTTCAATATATTATCCGATCCGTTTGTAGTAATTGATTAACAGCACTTGCTAAGCCATATAATAGTCTCGTGGATGTTAGTAACCATTAAAAATCTACATGCTTATTATTTAACTTTAAATTAAATTCTGAATATCTATATTACTATAATATTATAAACAGGAAAGATTTTTTGTTTGTTTTTTTGTACCGGATAAGCTCCTAAACTACTAGACCGGCTTAGATATTCGGTAAAAAGATAGCTTGAGATCCTGGAAAGGACATAGGATAATTTTTATCCCAGAAATCATCCTTTAAGGGGGTGAAAATAGATAAATAAAATATATTGTTTAAATCTTCTATTGGTATTTATAGTTTTCTGTCACTCCATTCATCTTTTACGGCGATATGTGTAGCCTAAATTACTTATTATTAAATGGACAAAGAATATTAAGAACTAATAATAATCGATCGCATTATTACAAAGACTTTAATCTCTATTAATATTATAAATGCGAATGTTTGTGTGGATGTGTGGATGCTTGGATGTATGTATGTTTGTTACTCTTTCACGCAAAAACTACTGAATGGATTTCAATGAAATTCTACAATATTGTAGCTCGTACATTAGAATACAGTTCCCGTAGGATAGATTTATGTTTGTTTTATTAAACGCGAACCCGAGCGAAGCGAGGGTGAGTCGCTAGTAAATATTAAATGTTTATTATATGTATAAAATTTGGCAACCCTATTATTTTTGGCAGTTTACGTAAGTAAAATAAAAATTGAGGTACGATTGTCTAGTTTAAGAACCTTTGTTTTAAAATTAAGAAGTCAATTTTATAACAAGTACGTAACTTATCGTTTAATAGCCCCTGATGACTGCTGAACCTAATAAAAAAATAGAATTTTAAAACAGCAGCATTTTTTTGTAACAAATAAAAAAACCTCCAAGTATTAAAATTTTAAAAATCAGTTTTTGAAAATAATAATAATTTTAAAATCAAATTTACTCGTTAAGATTTTCAGAAAACTCATACAAGAATCGAACCTTCATACTTCCATTGCACCAGACGATATTTTTACTAGAATATTATAAACAGGCAGAGTTTGTTTGTTTTTTAACGTGCTAATCTTAGGAACTACTAATCCGATTTGAAATTTATTTTTGCATTAGATAGCCCGTTTATTGAGGAAGGCTTTAGGCTAGGCATATAGCCTACTACTACCCAAGGGAGCGGAGCAGTAATCATAAATAATCACAAATCAGGCAGACTTCCATATATTATTACTAATAGCATAAAGCCAAAGAGTTTTTAGGGTAGTTTTAACGCGAACGAACCCGCGGGTACTGCTAGTTATATAAACAGATATACTAAGTTATTAAAAAAAAACTCGTATAAAAAATCTCATAAATGAAAAAATGACACACACCCCTATTAATTCATCAGCAATTAAATTGTTTCATAAAATTACTTCGTAATTGAAATCAAGCTATTTTCATGATTTATATTTCAATCAATGTCTATGAGAATTCGCGAGTAACAGATTACAATCTGAATGTAAATGGATGGCTTTCATTACCTCTTCGGATGAGTGTAGAGAGGAAAATTGAACCTAAAATTTCGTATACGAAATTTCTTTTTTCTATTTATAGCTTCTTCATAAAAAATATATATAAGGTAATATAATATATAAGGTATGAAATATATATAAGGTATAAAATAGTAAAATTGTGCAGTTAACAGTTTTTGAAATATACTTTTTAACTAAAAATACATTGACTTCTGCATCGTTTTATATGTAATTATTTTGCCCTAAATTATAATAAGTATGGTGGGACATAAACATACTGCACTATCTAGTTTCATGGTACGAGGCTTGTGTTATGGATACCAGATAGTTGAGACATTACACATATATAACCTTAAATACATACATATTATAAATATAAACACCCATGACTGGGGTATAAACATTCGTGCTCATCACACAAATGAATGCCCCCAGCGAACCTCGAACTCGAACCTCTGGCACAGCAAGTAAAGCCAAAAACAAACAGAGCCAAACGTGGCGTCAAAACCTAAGACATATCATTCACATATTTTCATAAAAAAATAATCATTACAATCGGTTTACAATTGGCAAAGACATCTTATAATATACATATAGGGTTAAACAAACAAAATAATCGACGAAGTTATCGTGTAACATATCTATAACTCACGTCATCTAAAAAGAACGCTGGAAGAAAGTGGAGAGGGTATGTTTGCGCATGGGTATACTCGCGCACAAAAGTACTAAGCCTATTATTTTTTTTTCATAGCATTTCGCTCGCGGCTTCATATATTAGTTATTGGTAGGGACATTGAAAAATATATTAGATAGAATATTATAAAATAGAATTCTATTCATTATTAAAATATATTTGGTTCAGTGTAGAATGTTTAATCTACTTACAAAATATTAAATTAATACGTTTAATACATTTTTTTAAATTATTAACTGCATTATTATCAGACTCTCTCTTTGTAAAACAATATACGTCAAAAATAATTTTTCTATTTTCTATATGTAAAACCATTTCGTAATTAAAAACTTTTGTGTGCGCGATGGTATTTCGAACTGACGAACCAATAGCGCGTCGGCAACCATGGGGCGCGTGCCCCACCGCCCCGCGCCCCAACTCTTACCACCAATTTGGCCGATAAATCGTTTCTGCGCAGCTTGACAGCCAGCGTTCTTTTTAGATGACGCGAGTTATACATACAAAAGAGTCTAATAATAAGAACCACCTTATTCGACATCGGTTAAAAATAACATATGACATTCAATGCAATAAATTATAAAAAATATATCCATTTGACTAAACCTAGGGCTTACTGTAATCAGAAAGGTCTCTTTTGCATAATTATTCAATAGATGTACCAAAGGATAATGTGCACAGAACACGCCTTTACCCTCATCTTCATATAATTTGTAAACGCTTTTTCATAAAGATTCTATATTATAAAAAGCTTTTGTGTTCTTTCTATTTTGAATAATACTATTTTGATGACATTTTTTAGACTGTCCTTATTAACTATAGACTGGGGTTCGATTCTAAGAATTAGGTCCAGTGGTTCAGTCTGAGTGGTGAAAACGACGTAAGGAAGGAACAGAATACAGATTAAAAGTAGGTAATTACACTAGTTAAATTAATATATATTAGTTTTTAATATATATTAATCTATATAAAAATATTTTTGGATTCTTTGGCATATTACTTTCGGATTCTTCTTTTGTTTAGGTTTTATTTTGATTTTTCTTACCGACGCTTCACAAGAATCATGATCACAGACACGAGAGATTAAAGTTTTTAATGTATCATAAGGTATACTTTTGACGACACGTTTGGTTCAATTTGTAGTGACCCTACTTGCTGTGCCAGCGGTCGCGGGTTCGAGTCCCGCTTGGGGCATTCATTTGTGTGATGAGCACGAATGCTTGTATTCCGGTCATGGGTTTTTATATTTTTATCTATGTATTTAAAAGTTATATATGTGTATCAATCAACTATCTGGTATACATAACACTGGATCCAAGAACTAGATGGCGCTGTATGTTAATGTCCTAACATATTTATTTATTTATAATTATACTTATTACAGACAATTTCTTCCCATAAAAATTATACAATAATTCGTAAATCTACAAAAGTATCATATTAAAGCATATACTAAAACAAAACTTATAATATATTGATGAAAAAACCAAACAAGCGGTTAGCGGTGAAATTTTTTAATGATCGCAATCCACACTATAGTTGGGTTTACGACGCTATAAAATGCAAAAAATCACCTTTCAGTGCGTAGCCAACAAATTATTAGGTAATAAAGTCCCGTGTGTTTTTAGTTTTTCACATATCGCGTAAACATTTAAAAGTAATGTAGTACAACAGTAAGTGATTGGCATTTCCTCTGACCCAGGACTTCACAGGTTCAAAACCCGCTTTATGAAAGCAGAGGACTAAAACAAGATGATATTTTACAATTTTTTACGAATAGATATTTTTAAATTATACTAGCGGCTCACCCTCGGTTCGCTCGAGTTCGCCTCTAGAAAAACATAGATGACGTAACTCGTGCAAAGCAAAAAAAAAAGTGACATTCGTTATTCTTTGTCTGTACCTTTCACATGTAAAATGCCACTATGTCTTAGTTTGTGTATTAAATGAACGTTAAAAATGCGTAATTTTAAACATGCGAATGAATTTAAGCATGTGGATTGGTAAGATCCAATTAATTTTAAAAGTATCTGTTAATAGATCTAACAAAAATGTTCTTCTAACAATACAAATCATTTTAGTTCGTATTTCGCTGTTTCGACTATAATCTCTTTTAATACATATTTTGTATGTTAAATTCTTTGTTCTGAACACCAAATCAATGTATCATGTTAGCACTCTACTATCTAGATTGACGATTTGTTAATAAAACACTTTTTCACTTGCACTATTTTTTTACTATCACGGCCACAGCACTTTCACAACACTTATTACTTTTCTTATTTTTAAATTCACCAAAATCAATCTAGAACAGAGTTAACGGACAGTGTTACATTTTATAATTTACCCGAGACAATTAGTTGACTAAAATCTTTTAATAACAGAATCAACAAAACATTTTATTTATTCAAATTAATTTTATATTTTTTATTTATTTATTTATTTATTTCAGCACATTCATTTATGCTGCTCTCCGATGCCCCATCCTTTAATTCATACCCCCAACTTCCCAACTAAGGGTTGTTAATGAAACTTTTTAATATAAAATCTCAATAATAAAACTTGGCCCGAACCGGGACTCAAACCAAGGGCTTCCGGAACTAAAGCCGTGCATGCTAGTTACCATATAAGTTAAAAATGGGCTCTAATGAATACCTATGTACGTGCAACGTGGATGGTAGCGGTTAGATGCGTAGAGTTAAAAATTTGCTCAGTGGTTTGCACCAGGAGCGGCTTAATCCCAACATTGGCAAAAATCTGGTTGATTATGATGATTAATTATATATAAAATGTCAAAAAATTAATAAATTACAAAAATATACTTATATATAAAATGAATAAAGATATTCCATGTATATTTCAGTTCATTGCACGCAGCTATGAAAATATAAAATTGCATTCATTAAACAATTCATATGCTCTGTTTGACCCAATTACAGATATTAATAGGAATTGCTTGTATAAAATCTGTAACCAGTCAATATAGAACATTTTAAATATATATTTGTATTTTAAATAAAACTATGTTGTCGGATTATTTCGCGGATTTATTTGGATTTTTGGTTCCCGACGTTTCGAATGCTTTACAGCAATCATGGTCACGGGAGAGACTGAGGTTATAGACGTCTCAAACAAATACGTGTTACAGAAATGTTTAGAAATAAAAATCTACAAATATTTTAAGGTACTTTATTGCCATTTTTTAATTTTTGAAATCATTTTTGTAAAATAGTGGGTAGGCACGGTTTGTAATAAGTATATATGTGTTTAAGATGTCTATAACCTTAGTCTCTCCCGTGACCATGGATGCTGTAAAGCATTCGAAACGTCGGTAACCAAAAATTGAAATAAATCCGCAAAATAATCCAAAAAGATAGTTTTATTTAAAACGATTGACCTATTTAGTATTTTATTATATCTACTAAATATGTAGATAAAGCCGCGGTCTAGAAATAGTCAACAGACCTTTCTATTTAGGACCCATCCTATGTTTGCGCTAACCTCGCTATCAGATCTCATTTATTACAACGCAGCACGCGAGGCTTAGCGACGATTATCGATTATTATGAGCTACATTATTTTTATTATAACTAGCGATTCGCCCTGAATTTTTCCAGATTTGAAGTGACAGACTAACAGATACTACAGACAGGCATATACAATCCGTTCAGGCGTTCTGGCGTAAAGAGTAACAAACATCCATACATCCTTAAAAACTTTCACGTTTATAATATTAGTAAGGATTGGGCACCTAATAATGATTTTCCAACGAAGCGAGACTAAATCGCTAAGTAAATGATAATGATGATGTTCTCCTGACCAATTCCGACCACGGCCGCCAACCTCATTGAGACTAGCCAACTGCGCAGGAGATATTATAGTGCAGCGCGTGTACGCGCAGACACAACGTGCACTCTCTATTCCTGTCCCTCTCACCTCACCTCACCGGTCGTGTCGAATAGTTATCACACCAGAGTACTGGTGTGATAACTATTCGACACGACCGGTGAGAGTTAACAAAAAAAAAATTTAAGGCAGTGGTAGCCCAGTGCTAACGCGCTCGCTTGGGAAATTGAGTGAAGCGGGTTCAAATCCCGGGTCTCGCACCTCTGATATTTTCATGTGCGAATCATTTCTAATATAATTACCACTTGCCTTACGGTGAAGGAAAACATCGTAAGGAAACCTGCATGTCTGAGAGAACCTAGCAAGTTTTCGAAAGACATGTGAAGTCCGCCAACCCGCATTTGGCCAGCGTGGTGGACTATGGCCTGATCCCCCTCGTATTAAAGGGAGGCCCGTGCCCAGCAGTGGGACGTTAAAAAGGGCTGAATACATCGAGGCAGTTCGCTAGATAAATATATATGGGTCAAGTCGTTAGTTCACAATATCTATACTTTCAAGACATCAACTAATTTATTATGCTTTTAAATTACTATTTTAATATACACAATACACATTTACAGGAAAATAATTGTATAATTATATGTAATAACAGTTGGTTTATTCTATTCTACAAAAAGTTAAACACAGCTTGCAATTTATTTGTCTTTTAAATTATAACTTTATCTAATTACTATGATTACTCTTAACAGTACGAAACTATCAGTATTAAAATTAAACGTTTGTATGTTTGTATGTATGTATGTGTATGTTGGTTACTCATGGCTTGACGGAATTAGATGAAATTTAGTATACAGATAGTTTATGACCTTGAGTAAAAGATAGACTACTAATACTTTCTTAGATTTACGCGAGTATTTGACATCTATACTATAATAAAGCAGTGACTTAGTCATGAAATATTTTTTTTTAAAACAATGTCTGTAAAATGATATGTACACAACATAGACTCCAAAACAATAGTTATTAAAATTTTTGTCTATTTGTCTGTATGTCTGTTTGTATGATGATTATAAGTACATTTAATTTCACCCATACAGCAGTAACGTTTATGCAATGGAACATAACTGTTGAAAAATCTTTATTCAAAAGACATTAAAACTAAGTCATATCGTCTTGACTTATAAGAAAGCTGGCTGTTTGGAACTAAAAAATGTACATCGCGACTTCCAAGGAATGCAGCTAGTATTTTCACCATTCTAAGTGGACATGACGTATGCAATAATAATTTAAGAGTGCAATAATGTTTGTTCGTAAAAGTCATTTTTAGATGAAGATACAAATTTATTATATTTTTAACCCCCAAAAAGAGGAGTTATAAGTTTAAGGTGTGTATCTGTGTGTCTGTCTGTCAGTGTGCTCTTAATCGATTTCGGCCACGGCGGCCAATCTCACTGACACTAGCTATTATATATATATATATATATATATATATATATATATATATATATATATATATATATATATATATATATATATATATATATATATATATATATATATATATATAATATATATATATATATATATATATATATATATATATATATATTATAGTGCACAAGTGTACACGCGGACACCAAGTACACTCTGTATTTCTGTCACTTTCAATCCCGGTGGGACGACAATTTGACATGACGGTTCTACGTGCTCTCCGAGGCAGGAGGATAAAACGTGAATAAAACACCTCCAACTTCCCACCTCCGGTAACAGAATTTTTTTTTAACAGAACTACTCAGTATTTAACTTGGTTCGACCCGGGACTCGAAACCAGAACTCTCCGGTTTTGTAGCCGTACATGCTAAGTAGGTACTAGACCACCGAGTGGTTTAATAGTTAGCAAGTATTAGTGATAAAAGTAATATTTGAGTATTTTTTTTAACTTAATAGATTGACGATATGTTTGGCTTAGTTTGTAGTGAACCTACTTGTTGTGCCAGCAGTCGCGGGTTCGAATTCCGCTGGCGGAATACATTTGTGTGATGACCACGAGTGTTTGTACTCCAGTCATGGGTGTGTGTATTTGTAATATGTGTGTATTTAAAGTTATATTATATGTGTAGTGTATCAACTATCTGGTATCCATAACACAAGCCTCATAGCTTATCATGGAACTAGATGGTACTGTGCGTTAATGTCCCAACATTTGTTTATTACTAGCGACTTACCCTCGCTTCGCTTGGGTAAGTTTTTTTTTGATCGGAAACCTAGTTTTTTTTCTAAAATAAAAGTAGCCTTACTCCTTACTCCTTATAATATGAACTATCTGTCTGTGAAAATCCTGTTAAAATCGGTCCAATCCTTTCGAAGATTAATCGAAACAAACAGACCGACAAAAAATGTTTTTTTCTTATAAGTACCGTATATAATTTCATAGTACCAGGGCTACTGAGCTTCGCTCGGAGTTTTCGGCCTAAAGTACAATTTTCTTTTTTTTTTATAAACTAAAAACTTCAGTAAATATTAAAAAAAACCTTGGCCGCTTGACCACGATGCTTATGCCCAAGCGTGCAAATTACCGACCATATTTTGCGTGGAATAATGCAAAAGAAAACTGCATGAAAACTCGAAAACACGCGTTTTCTCAGACATAAGACTAATTTAAATCGATTTTTCGGCCCCGAAACTCCCTGTGTACTAAATTATGTTTAGTAAAAATCTGTCATTTTGACATTACAAACAGACACTTCAATTGTACTGAAACCACTACGTAATATAACCTCCTCGGACCTGAGACACACAATGAGAGGTTATCTTAATTATTTATTTATTGGTTAAATAAAACCACAGTTAAAGCTAGTTCGTACCATGAACAGAGTACATTTAGAAAGACGTATTTGCGTCAGTATGACTGTTTTTTACGTGGGCGTGTATTATCGTAAATCTTGCTCATGATGTAGTTCAACTGACGGTCAGATTTTATTGTATTATTAGATATATTTCAGTCAAAATGAATCATATTTTATTTACCATTCAAAATATTACTATAATTTACTATAACTATAAAAATATACGGTTGAATTGTATAAAATTCTATTAATTAGTTAAAATAACTTCTTCCATATTTTATTGTGTGGCTGTCATTTTTCATTTGGAAGAAAACCAGTCGTTTTATTAATTGCTAGTGATTTACCCTCACTTCGCTTGGGTTCCTAAACTTAAATGATTTAGGACCGTATAAAAGATAATCTTCCAAAGAATATTTTTTGCACTTGAAACCTTTGTAGGCGTATACAAAATAAGCACCAAAGTTTTATCACAATCGGATCAGTGGTTGAGGACCATATAGAGAACAAACATACAAATATTTATTTTAATCATTCACAAATTGTATACAGGAATAATCAAATGCTATTAGTACTATATAGTGTTAAGCTTTTCGTTTTCAGTATCATAAATCTATGCTGGCAATGGTAGCCAGTGGTAACGGGATCGCTTGGGAAACCGATTGAAGCGGATTCAAATCCTGAGTCTCTCATCTTTGATATTTTCATGTGCGAATCATTTTCAACATGATTACCACTTGTCTTACGGTGAAGGGAAACATCGTGAGGAAACTTGCATGCCTGAGAGAACCTAGCAAGTTTTCGAAAAACTTGTGAAGTCCGCCAACTCGCACTTGATCAGCGTGGATTGGACAGAACAGATGTGGACTATGACCTGATCCCCCTCGTATTGAAGTGTAGCCCAGTCCCAATAGTGAAACGTTAAAAGGGGCTGAATACAATCTTTGTTATTGAAAGCTTGATGCAATCCATATATCAAATTATCAAAAACAAAGAGCTTTTACAACTAAAATACATACAATGTTACAAGAAAGTGCGACCACAATAAGGGTATAGTCATCCATTATTGAAAAGATACTGAACACTTGGCGTTGAACCAAAATCATGGAATCGTGAGTGCATTTTACTTACTTGTCGTAGGAGTAAGAGTGGATTGAATAAATTACAGCACTTTCCACTTTTTTCTTATATGTGCGATAATTTTAAAAGTTTTTTTTTTTAACTAAGTTCAAAAAGATGAAGTTCTAAGTTTATGTGTTATCTATTGTATATTCGCGAATGTTCGAAAGTTGACCGTCAGTCGAATAAATTATTTATATTGTAGAGAATTTGAGGAAACCATATAAGAATTGAATTTACCTATCTATATAAAAAAACTAACTGTTCCAAATGTATCTTATTGATAATACTAAAGCTTGTTAATATCTAAGCAAATCGGTTGACAAACCGATGAGGAAAAGGTACTGAACTGTTTTGTCTTTGTCTATTTATATATAATTAAAAAACTAGGTATATTTACACAATAGAACATTTCATCATCTCAAATCTATGCTAATATTATAAAGAGGTAAAGTTTATGAGTTTGTGACGCTGTAGGGGGTAATCTCTGGATCTGCTGAACCGATTTAGATGAAATTTAATAAGAAGATAGTTTGAGTCCCTGGAAAGGACATAGAATACTTTTTATCCCGAAAATCACCTCTTAAGGGGATGAAAATTAGGATAAAAGTTTGTATTGGGAAGCAAGCCAGTCACGAACCCGAGCGAAGCGAGGGTGAGTCTCTAGTAATATATATGATCAGATTGGCGTTATTGGTTCGATTAGAATAAAGGAGACTAATTTTAGTATTATATAAAAAAGATATTATTTTTTGTCAGGCGACTGGAAACAGATGTCATTCAATAATTGCTAAAGAACAGAAATCTAAACAAATCGCTCGGATTCGTCTCTAAATACGTTTTCACGGTTAGATATAGATTTCTCAGAAATGAGATATTTTCCCGCAGTATAAAATATCCTATATGTTGACCCGGATAACTAGCTATCATGAAACCAAATTTATCAACATCTGTCTAGTGGTTGTCTAGAGATGCGTTCCTAGACAGACAGACAAATAGACAGGCAAAAATATTATAGATACAGCCTCTGCATCGATAATAATGATTATTTCAATAATATTTTCCAAAAAATATTTAATGTCCAGATTCGACTCAGTTAGGATTTTATTATATATGTAAAAATTACATATTCATAATATTATGACGAATATGTAATTTTTACATATATAATAAAATTAAAAATTACATACATATTACTACGATTAAATTAAATTTAATATAATTTAAAAAAAAAACTCTATTATCTATATATGTATGTTATCTTGTATAAGCTCCTAGATAAGTAAGAATATATTATCTCAAAAACCCTTCATGTAAATGAGAGCAGTGAGATGAGAATGACATAATTTCTGATATCTGTAAACTGGACTAAAGGTCTGAGTAAAGCTTTTAAAATGTAAGGGATGAGGGATCTGAGTACAATCACTGTATTTATTTTTATTGATATTTAATTGAAATTAACATATATATATATATATATATATATATATATATATATATATATATATATATATATATATATAGTAAAATTATTTAAATATAAGTCAAAATCAAATAAAAATATTGTATGACTAAGTTATACTTTCTTATATACGTGAATATTTGACATTTTAAATTATATATTTTTATGTATATACATAGTATACTTCTCCAACGGTCGCACCTTACTTCCCTAGTAACAATTGTCCTGATTGTATCGGTGACGGCAATCAATCTCATTGAGATTACTCATATTCATAGGAAATATTATTATATGTTAAAACATCTTTATTAAATTTTCTTGTAAATGGCTTGGCATTTGCCAGTTGAGCACAGATTAAGTACTTTGCCAATGTCACGTAGAAAGTTTTTTTCTAACACAATGCTTTCCCAAAATAATACATTTACCGCCACTGTAATAATCCATACTATTATTATAAATGCGAAAGTAACTCTGTCTGTCTGTCTGTTACTTTTTCACGCTTAATCGGCTAGACCGATTTAATTTTTAATATGTATGTATTATATTTGTGTTTAAAAGTTATATGTGTGTAGTGTATCAACTATCTGGTATCCATAACAAAAGCCTCGTAGCTTACCATGAAACTAGATGGTGCTGTGTGTTAACGTCCCAACATATTCTTTTTAATTAATTTAGTACCTGGGCGACCGAGCCTTGCTCGGAGTGTTTGGCCAAAAAAAACATTAAAAAAAACAAACTTAAGAATTTGAATAACTACGAAAAAAACAAAATTAAAAACTTTGTGTCCGACCGGGATACGAACCCGGACACCTGTGGTTGTCAAATTTGCGCATTAGCCGCTTGACCATGATGCTTATATCTGAGGATGCGAAATTATCGAACATAATATTTTGCATGGAATTATTAATTATTAATTTATTGAAATAATGAAAAAGGAATCATAATAATAATAAAGCTCTATTTATTTATTCATTTATTTATTATAAAGGCTTACTAACTGAATTTACATAAAAACATTTATTTAACATTATAATTTTACCTATTTGTATATAAATTTAATTTAAAAGTATGCACAGCTTTTTATAAAAGTATTCCATTAAAATTTTATTTGGTTAAGAGTATATAAGGAGCCATTTTAGTTGTACAATAAACAAAAGAAGAAATAAAAACTAATCTGAATATTTAAATACACTTTCTTTTTAAATAAATTTAAAGTATCAGAAAAAATGTCTATATCACATTGCTGAAATATAAAATTATATAATTTAGTGACTATTTATTAACTTATAATTTTTGAACTAATAATTTTGTAATCTGGAATTAAATTATTTTAAAAATCTTTAATTTTATTTGAAATTGTATTGTATATATATAAATTGTCATTAACAAATAAATAAACAATGACAGTAAATTAAATAATTCAATCGAGTAAATACTAAACATTTCACAATAATACATATAAATAAAATTTCTTTCCATACATTAATTCTGACAATAGTTATAAATTAGGTATTTAATTTCATATTTAAATGTATTTATTTAGTAAATGTCTTTTTCATGTATAGACCCCTCTCGGTTAACTCCAAAGTAGTCCTGCATAGAGCTCTCCGTTGGAGATTATGCTTGTATGATTGCAAAGGGTTTCTTTTCAAATTTTGTTTCCAATATATAATTTGTTTCTGATATGCCTATCAAGTTTATAATTTTATCTTTGTGTTCTTTTGATTTGTTGTAGGAAATACTGCTTTTAATTCTAGAAGTTTTTCTGGTGAAGATATGTATACCTTTGTTCATTGTATGTCTGTTTTTCTTTGGAGGGTTATGGTCGAACTCCCCCACAGTGACCGGCCGTACTGGGGGATAAAGATGAGAAGGTTCCTACTGTGTTTAATAAACTGTATCTTGCAGTGTTGATTTTAGTTGTTCCTGGTTATCATTTGTGTGGTTGAAAGTTAATTTTGGTTTTTGTAATATGAAGTCTTTAATATTACCAGGTATGGTTTTCTTTGTATGTTGTTTATTTGTTAATTTTTGTTTATAATTGAGGTAAGGCGTTTCTGGAGATACAGGCAGACTTCTTTTATTTGAGTATTGGCGAGAAGCGTTCTTATTATTATCCACAATAATTAGTTTGTCATATTTAAAGAAAGCCGTTTTGCCTAGGTCTTTTTCTTTATCTTCAGTTGGGCTTGTAACTCCTTGCGTTTGTTTAAGATTATTTTTTCCTCTAGTTCTATGATAGGATTTTTCACCTTATTCTACTCTGAACATAACCAAGTTCTTGCGCCTAATATGTCTTTCTAAATTATTTATTGAGGTACTTTGTTCCTGGATTTTTTTCTCAAGAACTTCAATTTTTTTATTTCTAAGTGTTTAAATCATTATTGTTGATTTATTTTTAATGGCTTCTTTCATTTCTAACAGTTCTGTTTTCTGCTGTCTTATTTCTTGTTGCATGTTTATTAGCAACTTTTTTATGTCCTCCATCTTATGTGTGAAGTTGGAAGTAGAAAAGCTGATTGAAAAAGAGCACCAATTACACCTAGTTGAATTGCAATTTTATACCGAGTATTAGTTTTTGAGGTTATAAACTTATGTTTTAATATTTGACGCTTTCACTTCACAAATTATTTTGTTTTATTGTCATCACACACAGAAAAGATGGTTTTGCACTGATAGTATCTTTAAGTTATGTTTGTCACTTTTGTATTTGTTTGGTAGGTGAATTTTTAAAAGCTCATTTGTTCTTCAACACATCAAGACTTGGTGATGTTTACATATTGCCCATAGGTTTTATCGATTTATTTGTAAAAACGTATTCTATTTTTCTTTAGATTATTTCCACTTAAATATTTTTAAACTTGATGTAAATACGGACACGCACACGATGTTGACAGTTGCACAGTGGCGCCACCCACCCACCAGAAGTGACAATGCAAAAATTGTAAAAATGCAAAAGAAAATCGCATGAAAATTCGAAAACTCGCGTTTTCCCAGAAATAAGACTAATCTAGATCGATTTATCGCCCCCGAAACCTCCTACGTGCTAAATTTCATGAAAATCGTTGGAGCCGTTTCCGAGATTCAAATTATATATTGATATATATACATATATATATATATATATATATATATATATATATATATATATATATAATATATATATATATATATATATACAAGAATAGCTCGTTTAAATATATAAGATTTATTTAATTAATTTGGTATGAAGATAGTTTGAGACCCTGGAAAAGATAGGTTTTATTCCAGAAATTGTCCCTTAAGGAGGTAAAAAGGGTATAAAGTATGTGTCTGTTCTTTCTAAAGTAATTTATTTTTTAAAGTACTTACCTACTTATCTATACCTATGTATATATTAGTCTACCTATTCTATACTAGCCATCAAAACGCACCTAGAAACGAACCTGAGCGAAGCGAGGGTGAGTCGCTAGTTTAAAATATATAAATAAAATATACACGGAACCGAAAAATTCGAAAATCGGAACAATTGTGCTCCGTTATCCTTTGTAGCATCTGAATCGCTGTTCGGAAAAGGCCGAAAATGGAGCATTAAGATATTAAAAACACTTTTGTGTGTATTGAAATTCTTTGGGGATATAATTACCCTGATTGATTGCCCGCCATCGTCAGGCGTGGCATTTAAAACTAATTACAAAACCAAATTGTTGTATTATTTATCGTTTAATTTAACATTTATAGTAATGTCTTTGATGATATATTACTAGCAACTTACCCTTTCGTTGCTCGGGTTCGTTCTATGTGTCTATAGTAGCCTATTTGTTACTCCAGATCTATCTGTATTATAATTTCATTAAAATCCGTGTGCTGTTTCAGTGTTGCTTTGGAACAAACATTCACACATACAAACTTGAGCATTTATAATAATAGTTCAAATAAATGATTTTTTTTTGAGAAAAATTCAATGTTAGCTTAAATCGACTAAAAGTACGAGTATTCAAATACTGAATACTACAGTATCGATCGATACATACATACAGTGATTTGCCTGTAGGCAAATCACCATATGTATGTATCGATGTAAATAAAAAAATAATAATATGGCGATAAAATCTTTTACTATAAATGATAAATAAAAAGAGATAAGATAATATATTTTACAAAGTAATTAATAATTCTAATAAAAAAAAAGTTTATTTAGAAGAAAAAGCGTAATGGTTATGATATCCATTAAACACGATATATCAACTTCTGTATTTATAAATCGATTAATAAAATAAAAATAAAAATAAAAAAAATAAAAAAGCCTTTTATTTCTTGCTTACAATCTTATTATAAATCGTTTCACATTACAAAAAAAAATATTCCGGCAATCCAACCGGGCGAGAAGCCAAAAATACACTGGGCGGTGGCTCAGTTTAGTGGGTGGTGTACCGTGTGGGTTGCTCCTAGTACTTCTCTGATAGCAGACTGGACCATGGAAGCAACCCCATGATTTTTAAGGTCTGCTTTAGCGGGCAAGCCGTAGAGGCGTCCTGCGATATCCCATTGTGACGGGGGAGGTTCCGTTAGGTTTAAGTGTGTAGTACTACTAGCTTTTCTCTGGTCGGTGAGTCCCGTATAACGACCTGAATGTATGCAGGTCGTGTGCGTAAATGCATGTTCCAATGTTAAAAAAAGTTCATATTTTATCTGTGTATAAAATTTCATCCATATCCATCCAATCGTTTCAGCATAATAGAGTAACACACATACAGACATACAAACTTACACATTTTTAAAGTACGCCACAAGTCCAAGTATATTATATTTTCATGCATAAGAATCTCATTAGGTCTCTGAATTAAAAAAAAAACACGTGCCGTATTTTCATAAAAGATAACAAAGCTTAATTGAAGTATTGATTTAGTGGACACGCCATTACACTTGTCAATAACTTTTATCTACACTAAAGTTTCCGAGATAGTAAATTTATATATGTATAAAGCAAGCACAGGAACTACCAGTGCGTTTTTAGGAGTACAAGAACGCTCTTTGACTGACATATACGCTACTTTATGTCATTGTCATGGGATAACATAGATATGACATAAAACATAAAAACATTTAATAAAATCTAGTCCCATTGAGTTTCTTTCACCAGTTCTTCTCAGGGTTGAGACTTTTTCTTTCTTTCGGTTTTTGTAACAATTTAATCCCTCCACGAGCGCGGGCACGCCGGCGTTACAGTTAACAATAGATTTCTTAGAAATTTAATTAATTTCTTAGAAATTTACCTGGAGGTGTGCTTATAAAATAATTTGACTTTCAATTTGAACATGGGATAGTAGAAGAGAATTAGTAGAGTATTCTGCTTCTAAGGATAATAGTATGATTATAGGTATATGGCTGTAAAATCCAAAGTGAACTTTTTTGAGTTAAATCGGACAGGTAATCCCAGAGATAAACGTGTTCAAACAAGTAATAATGATTTTTCAAAGCTTATCATTTAATTAGATGAGCTTATCCGTATTATATAATATTATAAATGTGAAAGTTTGTGAGTATGTATGGATGTTTGTTACTCTTTCACGCCAGAACGGCTCAACGGATTTGGATAAAATTTGGCACAGAGATAGATTATAGCTTGGAATAACACATAGGCTATTTTTTATTCCGGAAAAATGCACGATTCCCGTGGGATAAATTTGTTTTTGTTTTATGGAATATAATTCTAGAAGTCTAGGTCACTAATTCCTTTCATTAATTGTTATAATAAGATTATGAGAAAAAAATGTAGCACTAACAAGGTTCCCTTACTTAAACTATATACTCGATTTAAATGTTTTCAATTATTAATTACCTGGAAAATGGAAATAGTAAAACGACGTTAAAACTTTAGTATCGCTAAAAGCTTTATAAAATCATATAAAACTTACCTGTACTAGAACTTTAAAAATCAATACCATGGAAAGCTTTTTCCCATTAACTTTTAAAGCACCTAAATAGAGAGTCGCGCGAAATAGATTAAGTTTTGATTATTTTTTAATTCCTTTTCAATACATATGTGAATTATTTAATTTCTTATGTTTTAAATTTAAACCTTTTTTTAATATTGTAATATTAAATATAACTTACATTTTGTAACAAACTTCAGTATATTAAAAAATAAGTTGATATGTTCAAATTGAGTTGAAATATATTTTTTTTAATTACGAAGTATTAGTATATTAGTATATAAAATTCGTAGACACTACTTTTCATTATACATTTGACCGAATTTTGAAAGAAGTAACGTTTACACACGCAACATAGTAATTTATTTACCTGTGAAAATGAGGTCAGTCAAAACCTTGCGTAGAAAAAATTCAAAAGAAAAAAATATAAAAAAAAGACAAAAATTCAATACAAATGAATACACAAAAAATATACACTATATTATTTTTAACAGTACATCACACAAACACTTTGAAAATTCACATTGGGTTATCGGATTCGAACTTGCGACCCGCGCGCGCCTTTCGGCGATCGTCGCGTCACTGGCGTATAGGAAACGTCTTAGGCATGCGCATTAACTACTTTGGTGATACCTAGGTATTCATTTTGTAATGGAGTAATTTTTTTACCCAACTTAAACCCTATTTCTATACGTATAAGACTGATTTCTGTCTGTCACTTACGGTAAAAGGTGGCTTCAAAGTTCGAAAATGTTAATATTTTCCATCTCTTTCTCACTTTAGGTTTCACAATGCATTTGAATTTTAATTGAGCTGAACTGTAGAAAATAGAAATGTAGATTAAGGGTCATATGTGAACTTCAATTTCATAAATCACTTGAAAGGGGTATACTATTTCAAATTGACTAGGGACATACCCACACTTGCCTCGGGTGCATCCTGAGGTACACGGATTTCGTTCCCATATGGTTTTATTATTTTTGCGCGAAACCCTAATTCTTTTTCCAAAATAAAAGTAGCCGAAGTTACTCCTCATAACATCGGCTATCTGCCAGTGAAAGTCCCGTCAAAATCGGTCTGGCCGTTTCGGAGATTAGCCGAAAGAAACAGACAGACTAAACATTTGAAAATTGTTTTTTTTTTCTTATAAGTATCGTATATACTTTCATATGCATTTAGTAATAAGCTATTATTTTGACATTACAAATAGATACTTCAATTTTATTATTCTGTATATATTAATCAGTATATACTGTACTAAATATATCTCGGAAGGGTAACGTTATTACTGTCGTCTGACATCTTGCGGGCAAATCGTAGGGCAGATCGAACAAAGAGAATACACCGTATGCAACAATCACTCTATATTAAACTTCACACTAATTATTCTAAACGAAACGTTAGACAGTTCCTAGTGGAGCGGTCCTAAGCTTGGCTCGGCTCGAAGGCAAGTGTCCTGCCCTCTTAGCACCCCTCCCTTAGCTAGGCTCCGTCGTAGCACGAAGCTCGCCGAGTGTTGGCGATAATACCGAAGGTGCTGCCATCACTCAGGCGTCGTGCCGCGCTTCGTTTAGCGACCGTATTGATGACCGTCTCCGACACGGCCATCCTACGCCACACACGTCCTCGGGTGTTCATTCTGCGACAAAGAAAACAAATACCACAGTATATGTTGTTCGGTCATTCCTGACACAATAGATAATTCTAGCACTAGTTTTATAATCGATTTCAAAAATAAAATTAAACTTCATCACTACAGCATTATTTATTTTCCTCACTAACTTAATACAAAAAAAACTATTTAAACTTGATTTCACTAATCATTTTTTTCATTTACAAAAGCTTTATTTGAGTCTGATATTCTACATCAAACATTAGAAAACCTAAGAACAGACAAATGATAAAATCAAGTAATAACGCTAGAGAAACCAAGTACACTTTTAATTTACCACTTGTAAACACAAATCATTATTAAAATTAACTATTATTACTAAGCAGGTATCTTATTCGCGGCCAATGGCTTTACATTTAGCCTCTCCAACAAACCCCTGTTTGTTTTATTGCATTCCTTACGAATGCCGAGTCCCACACGACTCTTATGGTCTCTACCAGACCCGACCTCCGCCAGAGCCATCCGCGCACCGCGCATCCACGGACTACTACAAGTAGACACCGACTTCTACCAGACTACGGCTACGAAATGGCTACTGGTACGGTCCGGCCATACGAACTAAGATTCCACGCTATCACTCAATTCATCCTCCTCTATTTCAAGTGGTACTTGGCCCTCGGGCATTCTCCTTAACCTATCGTGTGCATACTTGTAAGTACGCCTAGAATTTAACGCTCTTAATATGTAGCGATCCCCGTCTAACACCTCTACAACTTTAAATGGTCCCTTATATTTGGTATCTAATTTAGTTTGGTTGCGTTCTTCGTTTTTAAGCAATACGAAATCTCCCACTGAAAACTTGTTCAATTTCGCCTTTGTACTATCAAACCGTTTTTTGTCATATAGACCCGATTTTTCTATTAAAAGAGCTGCATTTTCTCTAACCTTTCCGATATCGACATCAATATCATCTTCATTAGCCATTAAATTAAGTGGACGCGCGACTTTACCGATAAGTAGTTCGAGAGGGCTCGCTTTCGTAATCCTATTAACAGTACAGTTTAAAGCGAGCTGCACATCTCCTAATGCATCCTGCCAAGACCTATCTTCGCTAGCTTCGACTGCGGTAAGCATAGATTTTATCGTGCTCATTGTGCGCTCTACTTGACCGTTAGCTCGGGACGATCCCGTTGCTATTAAATGGAGATTAATGTTTTTAATTTTGCAAAATTCTTTAAACTCGTGACTAGCGAAACAACGACCCTGATCAGCAATAATACGTACCGGTGCTCCAAACAGCGACACGCTCTTTGACACCGCTGTAATACTACTGGCGGTATCAATATGCATTGTATGATGTAGCAGCACAAACTTTGTGAACGCATCTATAAGTACGAACACATACTCCTTGTTATCTCGCTTACCGCTGAGCTTACCTGTCGCATCCATATGAACTGTGTGCCAGGGTGCCGTTACCTTTGGGATTGGATGTAACTCCGCCTGTACCTTGCCTGAGTGACACTTAGCTACTTTGCATGTAACGCAATTATCAACGAACTTACGAACATAGCGACACATACCTTCGAACCAATAATAGTCGTAGAGCTTCTCGAGAGTCTTCTCCCAGCCTAGATGTATAATAGAATCATGTATGTTATGGATTACTGACCACCTTATATTACGTGGTAGCACAGGTAGACATTTGGTCTTTCTATTACGCTGAATTTTACGATAAAGTAAACCAGATCGTACCTCATATGTTTGCGCAATCTCATCCTTCAACTCCCCATTGCTTAATTGAGTAACTACCTTTTGTATCTCTGCGTCTCGTTGTTGTTCGGCTAATAGCCAATTGTCTGAAAGCTCAGTTAAGTCCACCCGCTTTTGCTGCACTTTAGTCACCTGTTTCGCCTGTTGGCGGGGTAAATGATTGCGAGACAAAAAGTCAACATGACTCATATTCTTACCAGCTCTGTAGATAATGTCGAAGTCGAACGATTGCAGGTAGGCCCACCACCGATGTACTCTTGGCGTTAGATCTATTTTATCTCGAGAAGACTTTAATGAATTGCAATCGGTTACAACAACAAACTTCCTCCCATGTAAATAAGAACGGAAGTGCTTCACACCATTCACTACTGCTAAAGTCTCCAACTCATATGAGTGGTACTTCGATTCAGCTGATGTAGTGCGCTTGCTGTAATAACCAACCACCCGTTTCTTACCATCAACAATCTGTAGCAACATAGCTCCATAACCATCCATGCTGGCATCTGTATGCAGTTCTGTTGGGTAACGAGGGTCGTAGATAATTAATACAGGCTCTGTTGTTAAAATAGAAATTACCTGTTGACGTATCTCTTCGTGATTAGACTTCCATACAAAGGGACATTTACTTGAAGTAAGTCTATGTAAAGGTGCCATCAAACAACTAAAATTGGGTATAAACTGTCTAAAATATGAAGCAAGCCCAATAAACTGCCTCAGCTGCGTTACTGATTCGGGTGGAGGTAAAACCGTAAGTGCATCAATTTTCTTTTTATTTGGACGAATTTCACCTGCCTCTACTTCATATCCAAGGAACTGTACATGCTTTTTTAAAAATGAACATTTTTTAAGATTAAATGAAAAGCCTGCCTTAGATAAAACCTTCAAAACCGTCTCTAATCTCTCTAAACCCTGTTCTTCCGTTTCAGAAATTACTAACAAATCATCGACATAAACGATTACATAGGTGTAAGCCAATTCACCTAACGCAATTATTATCGCACGTTGAAAAACCGAGATTGCATTACGTAACCCAAAAGGCATAGCTAAAAACTCATACTGTCCCTCTGGTGTTATAAACGCAGTACGTTCAATAGATTCTTCACTAACCGGTATCAAATGAAAGCCGCTTGCGCAATCTAATTTGGTAAAATAATAAGCTCCGTTAAGACGCGAAATCTGCTCAGAAATCAACGGTAACGGATATCTATCTGGAATGGTATTTTTATTTAATTCACGATAATCAACACACAAACGTTTCGTACCATCTGATTTCTCAACAAACAACGCAGGGCTCGCAAAAGGTGAATTACTAGGTCTTATTATTTTAGCATCTAATAATTCATTCACTCGTTCACGCATTATTTTTCGTTCCTCTGGTGAACAACGATAAGGCCGTCTTTGTACCGTCTTATTCGGATTTATCAAACGTATTTCTAGTTTATAAGTGTTAACGCGGGTAGTTGGAAAACCAGAAATAAAATATTGAGAAAACTTTTTTAATAAACTGACAAGTGATTGTTTAAGTTCAAATGAAATGTCAGTGTCAACGTTATCAAGATTATTTGTCACAAAATCACTCTGAGTATTTATTGTATTTACACACGAATTAATAACTTTGCATTTTGTTAAAGTAAACTCGTTTGCGCTTATATTAATGACGAAACCGGAAAGCAATATTTCACGACCGATCATAACATCACTGCGTAAATAATTATCGGGCAATACATGAAATAAGATTTCTGTGGGATATTCGTTGATTTCAACATTACATAAAATCTGTTCAGTGCTATTTACATTTTTGTTACCTATACCTATAAGCAATATAACGTTGTTAAAACGTTTACCAGACAATTTCTTTGCATAACTTTCTTTGACTAATGAGCACTCGGCTCCTGAATCAAAATGAAATGTTATCGACTGACCGTTATGAGTTAGTGATCCTGTTGGGGGCTTCACCATGCATAGGTCGACTCGGCGTTCCGTGGAGGGCGAGATATTCGCAGCAGCAGCGGGGGCAGCGCTCCCGCAGCGCGTGGCGATGTGGCCAGGCTCTCCACACTTGAAGCAGATGAGCTTTCCCTTAGGTGTCGGCTGTTGAGCTGAACGTGCATTAGTAGCAGAAAGCATAGGGTACTTCTTAAATTCTTTTCTTTTAAGACGGCAATTGACTAGCCTATGTCCAAGCTTGCCACATAAGTAACATTTAAGCGGTGGCGATGACGTTCTGGGTTGCTTCACATTATCTGGAGTGTTGTTAACATCTTGTGGTGCTTTGCGTTTGAGATAGGAGTATGCTTGCAGTTCTTGTTGCAAGCTATGACGTGAACTAATCTCAGTAGTGAAAGCGAGTCGCTGTAGTCTCGTATCCATCTGGGCTAAATGAGCTAGCACTACAGAGACAGCAATTTGTTCAGTACTCGCGTTTCTCCAACGGTTCATCAGGGATGACATCAATCGGCTGGCGTAGGCTACGTAATTTTCTCCCTCATTAGGTTTACTGGCGCTCAATTGGATAAGCGTAGCAGGAATGGTCTCCATAGGCACGAACCTCGCAGAAAAAAGGTCCTTGAATTGTTGCCATGTTATCCCCGGGTAGGTGACTTGTGACAACCACGTTGAGGCCGTTCCTTTCAAGGCTTTGCTGAGCGTGAGGATTAGGTGACAGCCTTGTAAAGAGCTATCAGATAGACACAGGTCGGCGGTCGCACACCATGCTTGAGGGTCAGCATCTCGTGTATCTGGATTAAACTCGGGAAGGGCCACATGGGTAGTAGGACGCGGCTCGTTCAGCGATTGAATAAGCGCTCGCATTTGCTCGTTCTGCATTTCCAACATCATTCGCCATTGTGTAGTTTCGGGATTCTCACCTCTTGTATTCTCATTTGCTCGATTCGATCCCACATCTGATCTCGGATGGGTAACGTTATTACTGTCGTCTGACATCTTGCGGGCAAATCGTAGGGCAGATCGAACAAAGAGAATACACCGTATGCAACAATCACTCTATATTAAACTTCACACTAATTATTCTAAACGAAACGTTAGACAGTTCCTAGTGGAGCGGTCCTAAGCTTGGCTCGGCTCGAAGGCAAGTGTCCTGCCCTCTTAGCACCCCTCCCTTAGCTAGGCTCCGTCGTAGCACGAAGCTCGCCGAGTGTTGGCGATAATACCGAAGGTGCTGCCATCACTCAGGCGTCGTGCCGCGCTTCGTTTAGCGACCGTATTGATGACCGTCTCCGACATATAAATAAAACTAATAATTACACTCGTGACTTTCTGTATGTGGAATTAAACAGTAAGCTCTCTGACAGTTTGAAAGTTTGAGGAAACCCAAGTTGAAGGTATTTTAATATGAAGCTTTCATTAGGAAATATCTTGATTTCTAACTGTGACACGAAATCATTAGGAATTATGAAAAATCACATAATAACGTGTATGACGTTACTAGATGTAAACCTAATAATTTAATAAAATTAATAATTTTACAGTATAAGAACCTACCTCTAACCTGTCTTAATGTAAGCACGGAAATGAAATGAAATAAATGAAAAGAAAAAACTTTATTCAGTTAGACTTATTATAAGTACTTTTAAATCGTCAATTTAATGAAAGCGTCAGGGTAGTCAGTCCGTGTGGAAGCTACCACCGGCTCGGAAAGCAGTTCTGCTGAGCAGTGCTGGCGAGAAACCCAACAGTTGCTCTTTTAAATACTTACTAATAAACTATACTTTTAAATACACTACGACGAAGTATATTATTGAAGTTTAAAAGAGAGTGTTGATGTAATGAAACATTTTTGCGCTTACATAGTTAAATAGTATGAAATGTATTATCCTATATCTAAAATTGTTTTTAATGAATTGTCTGTTAAAAATCTAGTTTGAATTTTCTTAAATATCATATTCAACCAATTTTTTAAAGCCCCACAGCTGGGCACGGACCTGCCTTCAATACGAGGGGAATCAGGCCATAGCCACCACGCTTATATTTTAAAAGTTTAATTTATTCATACACCAACATTAACCCGTGAGTTTTTTCCTGTAATTGAATCCTAAAGTGATGTTCAGGAATAAAATATAGTCTGTTTAATACAAAAATTGAACTGGGTCATAGATTAGCGCGTTTAAACAAACAAACTAAACTAAAAGTATCTATAGCTTTATTATACTTTGAAATATCTATATATACACACAATACATATACATTGAAAATTTTTACATCTCTACCTAATTTTTAAACAAAACCAATTTGGAAATGGCACAAGAAACTTCAAACTTTCAGCTACTTGTATTATTTTTACCGAGACCCTATTTCCATTTCAACCCTTTCGTCGATCTATAGTTATATAGTAAGTGAGTTAACAGAAGTAAGCCGTTAAAAAAATTATTAAAATTACCAGGAAAAATAATCTAGAATTATTGTCTTTTGGGGTTTGAAATTAAAGCAGGTCACTTGGAACAAAAATTGTATATTCTCTTTATAAAACCACTATTTCACTATCATTCCACTCTACTTCTTTTCACTTCTTTGTAACTCTTTTCATTTACAAAAAAATTCAAGATTTAAATTATTATATTACTGAACTGTTTTGTACTGCAAGTACCATATAAATGTACATACATATGTTCTCAGATATAAAATGAACGAATGTAAAAAAAAACGGAAAAGTGCGAGTCTGATTCGCATATCGAGGTATATTCACAAGGACATAAAATATAATAAAAAGCTTCATTTAATTTATACATAATGTAAAAAGCTCAGCATTTAACTGATACATAATGAAAAGTTTCATGAAAACCAATATATCCATATATTGGAGCTTTCTCTTCACATATAGGATGTAAATTCAATACGGTTGAGATACAATCATGTCTTCAAGAGCGTATATAAAATGTAAATGAGGGTTTTAATGATCTGAAAGCGACGCAAGATAAAATAATTAATAATATTAAAATTCATTATTATAACTGAAAAGTATAGGTTTTAATACAATGAAAATAAGGTTGAAAATCATTAAACAAATAATTATTATTAATGAGCAACTTTTGGGCTTTTCAACTTTTTCATTATAATGATACATTTTTCATTATCTCCAGAATTCAGTTCGATATTAATATAATAAGTGCTAAAATTTGTATATCTATGTAGCTATTGCCTCGGTGGTGTAGTGGCTGGCATGCACGGCTGCAGATCCGAAGGTCCTGGGTTCGAGTCTCAGGTCGGGTCAAGTTTAGTTATTGAGTCTCAGTAGTAGTTGGTGGTGTTTCCCTCGTGCCTAGGACAACACGTAAAGCTGTCGGACCTGCGCCTTAACTCTTACCAGTCGTGTCGAGTAGTCATCCCACTGGTCTATGAGAATGACAGGAATAGAGAGTGCACTTGTTATGGATACCAGATAGTTGATACACTACACATATATAACTTTAAATAGGTACATACATATTATGAATATAAATACCCATGACTGAAGTACAAACACACAAATGAAGCCCCCAGCGGGACTCGAACTCGCGACCGCTGGCACAGCAAGGTCCACTGCAAACTGAGCCAAGCGTGTCGTCAAAAAGTCGTGTAAAGATACTCACAATTTCCTTGAGGGTTAAAGGGGTTTCCTTGGTCGTCAAAGGGTTAACCATACAGGCACAAACTTCTACATGCTTCATACATACATATTACATACATTCATCTACTCCACTGCGCTTTGACAAACTTATACATCTCATTATAAGTAGAAAGAAAATTTTCCAACAGGTTAATTAGTAGAAAAGTGGCTATTATGTGTGTTCAATGAGTAAAAGAAATGTTATTTTCTTCTACACTTTAAGTTTTTTATTAAGTGCTTTGTTAAAGTAACACAATGTTATTCTTTTTCAAAACAATATATATATATATATAATATATATATATATATATATATATATATATATATATATATATATATATATATATATATATATATATGTATATATATATATATATAGTCTATACTATTATAAAGAGGTAAAGTTTGTGAGTTTGTGACGTTGTAGGGGGTAATCTCTGGATCTACTGAACCGATTTAGATTAAATTTGGTAAGAAGATAGTTTGAGACCCTGAGAAGTACATAGGCTTTTATCTCGGAAATCATCCCTTAAAGGAATGGAAATGGGGATAGAAGTTTGTATGTAGAATCAACCTAGGGACGAATCCGAGCGAAGCGAAGGTGAGCCTCTAGTATCTTATTGGAATATTAAATGAGCCATTCTTGTATACATACAAATTTCGTTTATCTCGAAAATGGTCCCAACGATTTAGATTAAAACTTGGTTTTCAGATAAGGTTTTGTTTTTTAAATTTATCTACATTGGTGTTTTCTCTAAAAAAACGCAGTTTTTATATGATTTCTGAAAATCGTCGAGCGAATTTAGGTCGTTCAGGTACTCACATATATCATTAAAAAATGGATAGTTATCATAATACTTTCTTAGATTAACGCAAATAATTGACATTAAATAAAAGTATTTTTTCGTTTATTTAGTTTGATTTTTGGTTTCCGACGTTTCGAATGCTTTACAGCAATCTTGGTCACGGGAGAGACTAAGGTGTTAGATGTCTCAAAAGCGTCGGAAAATGTCGGGAACCAAAAATCTAAATAAATCCGCGAAAAAATCCAAAAAAGATAGTTTTATTTAAAATGGAAGGTTTTTTCTCAACATATTATTTACTTTATAAGCAAGTACAAATTAATTTTCATCTATGCGATTAAAGCTCAAACTCAGTACATGACAACTACATTATAGAGACCAGCTATCTCGGTTGTGGAGTAGTGTTCGTAGTCGATTAGTCGTGCAACTGTAATTATTTGGTCGTTGGTGACTATGGTCGTATTTATGGTCGCCTACAAATGGGGTTTTAATCCTTTCTACTACTTACTTATTGGTATTATTTTACTAATTTTGAGGTATATATTTCTATGGGGTGAAGCATATTTTTTTTGGAAAAATAATTAAATATATATTTATCGTTCCTTTTAAATAATATATTTAATTAGTATATAAATCTTACGTTTGTATCTAAAGTTACACTTTCATCTCTCTATTGTATACAAAACAAGGTCTTGATTTTTTTTTAAATACGTTGGGACATTAGCACATAGCACCATCTAGTTCCATGGTAAGCTACGAGGCTGTGTTATGGATACCAGATAGTTGATACACTACACATAATATATAACTTATATACATACATATTATAAATATAAACACCTATGACTGGAGTACAAACCTTTGTCATCACACAAATGAATGCCCCCAACGGGGCTTGAACCCGCGGCTGCTGGCACAGAAAGTAGGGTCACTACAAACTGAGCCAAACGTGTCGTTTTAATAATGGCATGTGTAAGTTAGACGAAAGTAGCAGGTAAGAGTTAGTTATATATGTAATTTGCTAAGTCCAGCTGAAAACGGGCTATTTCTAAGAAGCACACATAATGGTATGCAGAGCGGTCTAATGCTACGAAACAATAATTTCCCAAGAGGACGTTGGTTAATTACATACTTACATAATTATGTAAGGACACTTCATAACTGCATGGACTACAAGCTTTCATCATTGCCGACACGTTTTTCTTGCGACACGTTGCTTTGATGACACGTTTGACTCAGTTTGTAGTGACCCTACTTTCTGTGCCAACGGTCTCGGGTTCGAGTCCCGCTGGGGGCATTCGTTTGTGTGATGAGCATGAATGTTTGTACTTCAGTCATGGGTGTTTATATTTATAATATGTATGTATTTATAGTTATATATGTGTAGTGTATCAACTATCTGGTATCCACAACACAAGCCCCGTATCTTACCATGGAACTAGAGAGTGTTGTGTGTTGATGTCCTAACAACATATATATTATATTGCTATCCTACTAATATTGTAAATGCGAAAGTTTATGAGGATGTCTGGATGTATAGATGTATGGATGTTTGTTACTCTTTCACGCAAAAACTACTGAATAGATTTTAATGAAACTTTAGTATAATATAGCTCATATATGAGAATAACATATAGGTTACTTTTTAACCCAGAAAAATGTACTATGTATGTATGTGTATGTATTGCTCAACACAATCTTCTTGGTCATTCTCCTTCATTCTTTGTAAGAACCCAAACCGTCTAAGCATATTTTTCTTCATTATAACTATCCCACTTTCATATAAACTGTTAATTTATTTTTAAAAGTGAACCTTATAAAAGCTTTTCAAAAATAAGTTCGTTAATTATTTCATTGTCATATTAAAAAAAAAACGTATAGTCATTTAACATTTTATAAAAATATTTTTCATACTAAGAAGGTTTTATAAGTCCGCAGACATTTTAATATTGCACTTCAACAATTTCACGCTTCATTGAATCTTAATATACCTTTATAGAACGATTATTTTCCCATAAAACGCCATATTGTGTCCCTATTCCATATCTTTACACCATCAAATTCTTCCTGAACGTTGAAACGCTTATTGTATACTAGCTTTATCTTATGGCGTTCGGCGTGTATTATTATATTAATCTTTTATTCCATTTCCACATAAAAAAAATTATATTGTATTTAGCCCTTTTTTAATTTCTCACCGCTGGGCACAGGCCTCCTATTATGAGGGTGATCCGGCCATAGTCCACCACGCTTGCCAACTTTGGTTGGCGGATTTCACATGTCTTTCGAGAACTAGTTAGACTTTCTCAGACATGCAAGTTTCCTCACGATGTTTTCCTTCACCGTTAGTAAAGTGGTAAAGTACATGAAAATATCAGAGGTGCGAGACCCGAGATTTGAATCCGCATCACTTGGTTTTCCAAGCGAGAGCGTTATCACTGTGCTACCACTGCCTTCGATTCGATTTATTTAATTAAATACTTCTTACATAATTATTAAGTACTTCTTCACAGTATGTAATAACATAAGGGACGAAGATAACGTTCCTTCAATATACAGAAATTGGACCATTATGTATTCACCGAACTAAGAATATGCAAATTGAGTACTCGCTTCTCGCAAAACCGTCTTCTCTACGAAAATAAACTTGAGTCTGTAACATTTACACGTATTATAATAATGTGTTGTGACAAATATACCAGCCAAAATTGTAAAGCCAAAAGTGACAAGTGACTCGTAATAAGTACAGGTCAAAAGGATGCAGGTTCGCTTCTTGGGCGAAATTTACTTCAATTTTAAATGTATGGTCAATCTTACAAAGAATAACAAAATGTACAGTAGAATTTATAATGCACAAATGTTCTACTAATTCAAGAGCATATATATGTCTCGAGACAATTGGACCGATTAGAGAGAGAGACAAGCCGTAGGATCAAGGGCAAGGGAATTTTTATAGAAAAAAATCCTAAGCCCGACCCGTGACTAGAACTTACGACCTCTATCCTCTTTTTGTATCTTTTTTAAATTCAAACCGCGGATTCATTCCTATACCTATCCTTATTCTATTGTTAAACGATTATTTATAAAAAACCTTCTTAGCCATTTCTAAGCTATTAAGGTTAAAGGCTCAAAAAAGGATGGACAGTAAAAATGTTACTAAGTTACAAAGAAATTATATAATATATAAATAATATAAAGATTTTTAAATATTTTAAGTCACTCTAAAATCCAGTTATATTTTAGTTGTGTCTGAATAATATCTTGTTTTGACGATGCGATGCATATATAATAATGTAAATTAAGGTGCTTTCATACAACTTAAAATTTTCTCCTTTTTTCCATTTTTTCCTTGCACATATATTCTTATACTCCAGGAAAACAAAAACAAACCTATCCCACGGGAACCGTACATTTTTCCGGGATAAAAAGTAACCTATATGTTATACCATACTATAAACTATCTCTGTGCCTTTCATTTAGATCCGTTCAGCCATTTTGGCGTGAAAGAGTAACAAATATACATTCCATACCCACAAACTTTCACATTTATAATATTCGTATAAATTCAGTTCGTATGCAATAATCAAATTAATTTTTTTACAATCGTCAGCACATCTGTCCGTGTGGAAGCTACTACCGGCTCGGAAAGCAGTTCTGCTGAGAAGAGCCGGCGAGAAACTCAACAATTGCTCTTTTAAATTATGAGTTTTAAATTATAATTTATAATAACAATTTACAGTATTACAAACAATTCGTGCCTAGTCACTACAAGGTGGTTCCGACATCTGTGCAAAAGCGCGGGAAAACAAATGAACATCCGCGCCCTTTTTTTTTTAAATACATTCCTATTGGCCAAGATCGCATAACTTAATACTTTATACATAAATTATGACAAATTAATCAAATATATTATTTTCCATTAAAACGGTCATATATAAAAATGCAACCTTACAGTAGGTAGAGGTACCGTCCCCCCCAACGTGCGTTCACCTTGTCGTGGTGGGGGGGCTCAGTAGTGCCCGGCAATACAGCCGGGCGCGAAGCCAAGAAACGCACAGGGAGGTGGCCCACTTCGGTGGGCGGTGGGAGGTGGCCCTCTTCGGAGGGAGGTGTACCATGCGGGTTGCTCCTGGTACTTCTCTGATAGCAGAGTGGACTTTGGAGCAACCCCATGGTCGTTGTGGTCTGTCTCGGCAGACCTGCCGTCGGGGCGTCGTAGTTGAATGCGTAAGCGATCCTGCGACGCCCCATTAAGACGGGGGAAGGTTTTGTTGGGTTTTAGTGGGTAGTAGTGGTTTTGTCGGTGAGTCCCACACCTCGTGCGTAAATGCATTTCCCAACGTAAAAAAAAAAGGTACCGTCATGTCATACATTCACAAAATCCTTCATGCCCGGACCAAAGGCTTTCTATTAAACAAATATTAAACATTTATTATTTTGCTTTTGACAAATAACTTTTTAAAATCACATATTTAAAACTTGAAATTTTAAGTATGTATAGTAAAAAACGCTAAATATTATATTATTAAGAAAAATATTGAAAATTAAATTAATTAATTGTATTATCTATATAATTGTATGTATTAATTCTTCATCTGAGTCGAATCTGTACATTAAATAATTTTTGGAAAATCTTTTTGAAAGTCATTATTATCGATACAGATGCCGAATCTATAGTTTTTAGAATTTTGGCTGTCTGTCTGTGACCTAATCACGGGAAACCACTGGACAGATTTTAATGAAATTTTGTTATGATGATAGCTGGTTATCCGGGCCAACATAAAGGATACTTTTTACTGCGGGAAAATATCTCATCTCTGAGAAATTATAGTAAACGTTAAAACGTAAGTAGAGACAAACTCGAGCGGATCGAGGCTCAGTCGCTAGTTAACTATAAGATCAAATTTCTTGACTTGAGTAGGTTGTATATTTAGTAGGTTTGTAGTTTATAATAGAAGTATTTACATATGATCTTTTTGAAATTACATTCCTAAAGACACGCAAAAAGGGTGAGAAAGTTTGTATGGGAGATAATACTTTTTAAAAATTTTAATAAAAAAGTAGCTTAGCAAAGCTCGTTAAAAGCTTTCATTAGATATGCTTTTTTAGCGACGAAATAACAATTCTTGTTGGAAATAAAGGAGGCTAAAAAATATTGAAAAGTTATGAAATATGAGATACTTCAAGGTGTGCATTTACCCTAAAATGTTTCAAGCGAACTAGAGAAACTACTAATGAAAGAAACTAATTAATGAGATTTTCTTGCAGCTGTATTTAGAAACGGTGACCTACAAGATTCTTAAGTAAGAATGTTAAGAGAACGTTGAAATATAAAATGTATTAAATTAGTATAGTAAATATAGCTGTTGCCTGCGGTGTTACTCGGTTTTTTATTTGTATCTAGTCCATATTTTATAAAACTTTTATTTATCAAAAAAATAATAATTAAAAGAAACATTTTCAAAATCAAGCTTTTACATCATATACGAGTATATTGTATATTAATTATGTACAAATTGTGTAATGTAATAAATTGATGGGTTTGATTTAATTTAAAGCGTTCTCAGCCAGCCCTTTCGTTTAATATCGATATCACGCTGCATAAAAAAACATAGTCTGCCGTATTCCTTCCCAGAGTTTTAAACTATCTTCTTCCCAAATTTCATCTAAATCGATTCAGCAGATCCACAGATTATCCCCTACAACGTCACAAACTCACAAACTTTACCTCTTTATAATATTAGAATAGATAAACGGATAAATTGACAAAACGATACATTTTTTTGTTCTTAAAACATTTAGTATGAAGGATTCAGACTACATCGATAATATAACTATGAAAGAAAGTTTTTTAGGCACAAAGTAGTAAAAAAAAGTGTAACGCAAAAAAAAAACATGCAAACAAACAGACAAACATAAATTTGATTTTTTCAAGATTTTTATGTAATTTATATTTAAACTGTTTTTTTTTGTTTTTATTTATATGGCTTATATAAATAACGACATCCTGTGAGAACGAAGCCTTATTTCGATATACTTGCTAAACACTACACTCGATGTTGAAGCTTTAATTAATCAGATTTAATTTAACATAATATCCATCGCTCATTTGAAATTAAAATAGATAGAAATATTACAAGGCATAAATCAAATTAAGGTCTTAGACAAAATGAAATTCTACAACCTTTATCTATATCTACATATAATAAAATTGTAACTAAGCCGAATCTGTACATTAAATATTTTTTGGAAAATCTAATTGAAATAGACATTATTATCGATACAGAGTCTGAATCTATAGTTTTTAGAATTTTTGTCTGTCTGTCTGTCTGTCTGTCTGTCTGTCTGTCTGTCTGTCTGTCTGTTACCCCATCACGAGAAAACTACTGGACAGATTTGGATGAAATTTGGTATGATGATAGCTGGCTATACTTTTTACTGCGGGAAAATATCTCATTTCTGAGAAAAAATACAAAAACTGCATTGTAAGAGTATACTAATATGTAAAACCTAAGAATTTGGTTTTTGGTCATCTAAACGCGGGCGGAACCGCTGGCAATGCAAGTTCTGATATAAAACTAAAAAATGGAGATAATATAATTAAGCGTTATGTTACATTTCCAGAATACATATCTTCTTTATACTTCTTAGTTGTTCTGTTAGTACTTGAGAAAATGCTACTTCTTAGTAGTTCTACCAGAGGTGGGACTCTGTCAAGCCTGAGGAGTCCGACTGGATGGGTACCACCCCCTTATCTATTTCTCCCGCCAAGCAACAATGATTGCATTGTTGTGTTCCGGTTTGAAGGATAAGGTAGGCAGACAGTACAGGCAAGAGGCATATCATCTTAGTCCTCACAGTGACAATGCATCTGCGGTTTAGAATTTTTGTTACATAAAACCTAAGACGATGAACCGTATGTGTTATGGGCGACAGGCACCGCTTTCCATCAAGTGAGCTGTCTGCTCATTTATCACTAGGCACCATAAAAAAACTCTTCTTTATTTCAGGATACGCTTCTTCTTTATATTTTTTAGTTTTCTATTAATAATATCTATTGTAGAAAGCCAACTTGCTAAAGTAGATAGAATTGTGACATCAAGTGTAGAGATTTGGTCATTCATCTCCTAGTTAATATTGGCTTCGATATTGTTCAATAATTTTCCTCCGAGCCTTATTGGGTCAGTTTCCTGTTACAGTCAATATTTACTACACAATTGATTGCGGACGGCGCAGACTTTAGATATTTTTTCTACTTGTTTTTTTGGTTCATGTCATACCTATTGTGCTTAGACTAGTATATATCAAATTACTCCTTAATAGAAAACTATGGAGAAAGTTTTTCTGACACGAAGCAAAAAAAATTCATAGCCAACATAGTCAAAAGTAAGTTATAAACAGGCAAGTTTTCAAGATTCTATATCATTTTTATTTATTTTAATATCTGCAATTTAGATTTTTAGACAAATCCATAGAACTTACTAACTTAGAAAAATAGTATCAGAACCACACTGACCAACTTAAATAGCTATATATAACATTGTCAATGACATGACATTAATATAATGACAAAAATGCTAAGCATTTTGTGGGTTCATTATCAAAAATAATTTTGTATTTGTTACTGATTATATGGGAATAGATTGTTAAAATATCAGCCCTTTAGACCAAGCGTTGATTCAGGATTAGGACAAATTTAAAATTATTATTTAGCTAGAAGATAAATTATACCTTATACTATCTGATCTACTTAAAAAGGAGGTGTTTAATTTAGATTAGCTTGATAGGTATTTATTTTAGGAAGATCTATATGAAATATGAACCAAATTTTGTAATTCATTATTAATTAATACATTTCAGGAGCCATACAAATAAAACATATTTAAGATTAAAATAATTACTCAGTCAGTTAAAATTTTGTAAAGCTGTGCTGTTCTTCAGTATACCATTGATTAGAGTCTGTCCACTGAAATTTAATTACGCTACAGCCTGCTTTGTGCGACAGTCTACAAAGCGCTAATAGTTAATAGACACTATAGACTCAGCCGCAAATTGCCAAACAAAAGGATGCGAGGGAAGCGAGAAAATCATACATCGACGTATTTTCTGTTATTATAAGTTTTATGCCCTTCGGATCTCGTAGTTTGTCTATTAGCAATTTCTGATGGTTCCAAGTTCATGTCCTGAGTTGGCTTTATAAAGAATTTTTGTTTCAAGATTTTCTATCAGAGAAGTAGTATCCAGAAAGAAGTCTTATGAGGGATCAGGGTCTTTTAATTGTTCAACTTTCAACTTTCAACGTTCAAATATAAAGTCAGAAAGTACAAAAGTACACAACAATGGCGTTATAATTATCGTTTTGTTATATATTTGTGTAAAATCTATAAAGGAAAATAATATTCGTAGATCGCAAAAAGCTTTAATCTGCAATACTTAGATTACCGACCGCGTTTTCAATATTTTATATAAAATTATTTTATTTTTTCGCAGTTTTTGTTTGATTTCTTCCTATGTTTTGAAAGTGAGAGACTAAAGTTTCTGATATCTCAAAAGATATAGTAATTACATACAGTATCTACCACTATTACATACGGTATGAAACAACTACGAAAATGTCGAATGTTTGACGATACGTTTGGCTTAGTTTACAGTGACCTACTTGCTGTGCCAGCGGTCGCGGATTTGAGTCCTGCTGGATGCATTTGATAGATTATTATTAATTTTACAGTATATATTTTATATAATAATCTTTTTATAATTTTACTATACTTATAAATAGTTTTTTTATTTGAACTTGGAATCCTGCAGCCGGCTATTTGTGGGAGAATCTACGTAAAGAATTTACAGCTTTGTGTCCCGATCAAAAATAACCAGTTTTGTATACTTCCGAAAGTGCAGATCCTATTGCGAATACGCAAAGAAAAAGAAGTATACTAAAGTATTACGTAATACAAATATAGTTAAGAGTTGCAATTATGTAGTTAAATTAGTAAGTGGTAGTATATTTGACGTTAATGTAAGAATGGCATCATTTAACTGTAGTTTTAAAACTATGTACATATAAAGTAATTTGTTTATTCACTTCATATGCAAAAACTAAGAAACGACCTTTAGAGCAAAGCGGTAGGAATTCTAAGAATTTTTCTAATTCTAACCTTGCTAAACGAACTTAAAAGATACGAGTATAAACCTAAAAATGATAATTATACTATCAAAATTGGAAATGAGGTTAATTTTTTTTAATTGGAATTAATTTTAACAAAAGTGTGTTCGAAATAACAATAAATTCGCTTATTAATACTGGAGTTAATTGCAGTATAATTAAAGAATGTGTGTATGTGTGTGTAAGTGTGTGTGTATCTTGGTAGCAATTTTAGCCCATGCTATTTATGTATTTCTGGAATAGGTGAGGGTAGTCTAAAAGTATCTACACAAATAACAACAACAGTTTGATTTGAGGATTTATGTATTGAATTGAATATGTATGTGGTCGCAGATATCGATTCTGGTTACTATATTTTAATTGTTAGGAGGCTGTTCTGTTTAATCCTGATATCGAAATCATCACTAATTGTTCGAAAAAAATATACCTAAATCTAGTTTGAAAATTGTAGTAACTTTAGATATAGAATTTTGGGATAGTATTAAAGCCTTTTTCAGAAATATCCTTCGGTTTTACAAGACACTAGATTTGTTGAAATTGGGGAGCTTGAAATAAAATAAAAAAAAAAAGAGGGCAGTATTTCTAGTTTCCTTACTGGTATGACAGTTTTTTATTGAAAAATACATTTTTCATTCTTTCAAGTTTGCCCAGAGAAAAAAAGATGTTCTGGTCCTAATCAAACTAAAATAAATTCAACAAGGACTACTACATCCGATTGATAATACTACTATTCTCTTTCATACAATACATTTAGATTGCACTGGCCCCTTTCCAGCAACTAAGGGAGGGTACAACCATGTTCTATTATTGGTAGACGGGTTCAGCACATTTTGTTTATTGAAACCTCTTAAAACACTAAATGCTCAAAAGTTAATATCTATTATAAGGGAAACTATTACGATATTTGTTACACCTTCATTAGTGTGTTAGATCGTTGAACAAATTTTAGCTCTAATAAAATTCAAGCCCTTTTTCGTGAGTTACATATCGAACATCACCTGATAGCTACTGGTATACCTAGAATTAGCAATGGGCAGGTTGAACGTTATGTATCTACAGTAATTAATATGCTGAATACTATGTGTAATGAGTTATCAGGAGTGGCCGAACGAAGTATGGAAGGTACAACAATCTATTAACTATAGTAATGTACAAAAATCGACGGGGGTTTCTCCTTTTCGCTTGTTGATCGGGTCGAAGCAAATATTTATTTATTTAGGATCACCAACATGATATACAGTAACTTAACAAAACTTACTTATAGGTAACCACGACATACATAAACAGTTACACGGAATATTTAAAAATTAAAAATTAACAGCACTATAATCTATAAAAAAATAATCAAAGACATTATTATAATTAGTTACTTAAAGCAACAAAAGAAGAAAGGAAAAAAGCAAATAAGCAATACAATAGATATAAGTTAAAAGCTATCACCATAGGTAACTCTTTAAGCAGTTTAATATCGGAGACTTAAATTTTCTAATTTTATTGGAATGTCGATATCAGTTTCTGTGTAAGGTTTATTGTTTTAAAATTCTGTTTATAGGACAATAAAGGCCCAAGTTTGATTTGGATTTGTAAATATGGAATGGGTTGTACTTGTTATAACGAAGTAACCTTGTTGGTTGATTTTTATTTTCATGTGAGACTAAAGATGGGCAGTCAGTTCTGGCGTTTACCATTCGACGTAAAATTATCATATCAACAGACTTCTACGTATCATAAGTGTGTCTAATTTAAAATTTTCAACTCTTTCTTTATGTGTTAGCAGTTGTTTAATTAAATTTTCGCTATAGCAAAGGTGCCAGAGACTTTTTTTTGGATTCTTTCAATATTCTTTTTTATTATTGAGGATTCCAAATAATACTGCAATATTCAAGGGACCTCCTAACTAATGTTTTGTAAATTAAAATATACTAGTGGTGCAAGTTCGATTAAATGATGTTCTCGATGATGATAGCTTAAGGGTCTAATATTGATGTGAGAGCTGATCGGGAACTGGCTAGTCAAATATTACAAGTCGCGGAAAAATTTAAGCAACGTTTTGATTCGGTTAGAAGAAACGCTAAAATTTATAAGGTAGGTGATTTAGTTTATGTTAATCAAGATAATAGACGTAATGACAAATTAAAAACCGAAATTTAAGGGTTCCTATGAAATTCTTTCGATTCTTTCCAATGACCGCTATGCTCTGAAGGGTCCAGGTAATTTTAAGAAATATAATTGTTGCAAAAGAAGATTTGCGATTTTGGCCAGGAGAATGGGTGGAAAGAAATATTACTGTTGAAAATGCTATCTGAAAATAACTGATATTAAATTTGTTAAGGTAATAATTATAATTTTATATTTACTAACAAATACAATTTATTAGTTAGGTAATTAAGGTTGTTATTAATTTTGTTCGTTTTTCTAAATAATATATAAAACTAGCATTACCCGCGGCTCCGCCCGCGTTCCGATGACCGAAAACCAAATTTTTAGGTTTTACAGATTAGTATACTCTTACATTGCAGTTTTCGCATGTTTTCTCAGAAATGAGATATTTTCTTTTGGATCTTTCTTTTGAAGAGTAAAAGTATCCTATATGTTTACCCGGATATGTTTATCACCACACCAAATTTCATCAAAATCCCTCCAGAGATTTTTCTGTGATGCGGTAACAGATGGTCAAAAATTCTAAAAACTATAGATTCGACCTCTGTATCGATAATAATGTTTATTCCTATAAGAAAAAAAATATTATACATATGTACAGATTCAGCTTGGTTACAATTTTATTGTATGTAGGGAATATGGATATATATTTAAGTTTGTATGCACAATAATGATGAAAAAAAAGAAATGTTAACCGCTGGTTAGTCGTACCTTGGTGCTGATTCGTCTCATCGACAGCGGGTGAAAGGAATCGGCATGTCTAGGGTACAGGCTCAGTTATTAGCACTTCCGCTGGCCGGCCTCCTATTTGGTACCAATTGATCTCACAAGCAGCGGGTGAATGTGATTGGTATGTCTATGTAGTTGGCAAGTGTTCGCTGTTAGTACTACTTGTTTGGTGTTGGTCTATCTCAACGGCAGCGGTTGAAGGGGACTGACATGTCTATGCAAGTAGCTATGTACATTGTACAGGATGTGTTGATATAACAAGAGTTATAGATGATGTTATAAATATAATATTAATGCAGCTGTACATCAGAACATTGTTAGTGTAAATACTTAATGTGTTGTTAGTATATATACGTAATGTGTTGATCTGTATAAATTGTAATACTAGCTAGTCTTAGAATTAGGCCTGAAGTAAAATTGTATATAACGATAATATAATGGAAGAGTCAGTGTATGTCATAGTAGTACTTCGTGGACGAAATACTGTCAGTATGGCCGTGATAGATTATTATTAATTTTACAGTATATATTTTATATAATAATCTTTTTATAATTTTACTATACTTATAAATAGTTTTTTTATTGGCAACATTTTATTTGAAATCTTTAAAAAGTTTATGATTTGACATAACGGCTCGATACGATGTTATAAATACCCTGTATTCGTTAGCGAATCACTTTTTCTTTGGCGAGCAGCTGATCAGGACAAAGATAAGTAGCTTTGATAATTGTTTAAAGGATAAGGTTTCTATTTATAGTATTTTTGCTGATATATTTTCTTTGGTTATTCTAAGCTATTTTGTGGTATTTTGTGATGATAATAACTACAATAATATAAAATAATTGTTACAGTTTCCTTTGTCTTATTTACCTACCTCCATGTATATAAAAATGATAATTATAATTGATTCCTCTTAATATTAATGTAATATCGGGTAGTTGGAAGCTTTTGTTAACTCTATATTTTTAAAGAATCTATTACATTCATTTGTGTGATGAGCCTGAATGTTTGTATTCCAGTCGTTGGTGTTTATATATAATATGTATGTATTTAAAGTTATATATGTGTAGTGTATCAACTATCTGGTATCCATAACACAAGCCTCGTAGCTTACCATGGAACTAGATAGTGCTGTGTGTTAATGTACCAACATATTTTTATTTCTGAAATTATCCCTTAAGTAGGTGAAATGGGGGGTGGAAGTTCGTATGGGGTATGGTTATTAATCGTTTCTCAACTAAGGGATATAAACATTTTAATTTTTTAAAGTATATATATATATATATATATATATATATATATATATATATATATATATATATATATATAATCTATACTATCCGTGAAAATAAAACTGCAATGTTAGAAAAATATTTTTATTTCTAAAAATTATGACACATACAATAGAGACAAAGATCAAATACAACTAAGAACAAACTAAACATAGTACAAAAAATTTTGATTATTGGGCACTTCATTATAACTATAATGTTATTTACTTTTATTATTAATTATTTACTGAACAAATGTATGTTTCTTCAAAACATATACATATATGTATGTATGTCTAACTAATAACAAATAATCATGTATATTTTCGTTTTTGTATTATGTTGTTATTTTGTATATATACATATTTTTTTTATTAATAATTTTTTTTAACTCCTCAGTCATATATATCAACAGCCATTATTTCCTAAATTCTAAATACTGACTAGAACTTCAAGTTATCTTTTCTAGAGTAAATTAAAGAAAAATCTTTTAAACTTGCCTTCACTATATCCTATTTTATTCAAGTTCATGAAACATACAAAGAATTAGGTCAATAGTTGTCCCAAGCGGGCTTGAACTCGCGACCTATGATGTAAAGATTAATTACACCAGATTACAATCAAAGTAATATTAATATAAAGTAAATATTTTTTGATTTGGCACGTTTTTCTGCTGATTCATCGTTAGTTTTTGTACAGGAAATTCAATTTCGTCTCAATGCCCTGGAGACGCATTCTTTACAGCTACGATTGAGTAAACTGAACAGAAAATGTAAAACTCTAGCTAAACAAGTAGATAAAGTTTTGATACGTTTTCATCTGAAAATGAAATTAAGCCAATTAAAAAAAATTTGTACGTTGACATTTCGTTCTAAGAAGTATTAAAAAAACTTACTTGAAATTCCTACATACTTATTTTCAAAACAAAAAGTGTTAACATATTTTTTTATATATTGAGAATTTGTTACATTTTCCTTAGTCAGACCAAAACACTTGTAAATATTTAAACGAGAATTGAATTCACGATCTTCATGGTTGTAGGCAATGGCAGAAATCCTATTGAGCTATAACATTTTGTTTATTTTACCTATTCTTACATACATGTTTTAGTTGCATTTTGGCACAATCTTAAATAAACACTACCAATTACTCCCATCTTGATACAAATTGTTTGGTTTTATACTTGATTTTACTTTATTACTAGTTTCCCTTTCAATCACATTTTTACGAGTCCCCTAAGGGTTTGTGACGCACAGTTCCTTTAGTGAGTTACGCCCTTTGAATCTTTGCTGGATGGGTTTTAATATTCATTTGATCATAACATCTTTTATGTAAATGGGGTAAAAGTACCAATTTTTACCTTTCATTATGAAAGGTAAATTTAGAGAAAATTTATTTAATATTTATTAGGTTATCTTAAAAATTATTTAAAGTGCGACTTGGTATTTGTTTTCCTATCACTCCACGACCGCGGATACGCCGGCGTTACAGTTAACAATAGAATTCTTAGAAATTTCATTAATTTCTTAGAAATTTACCTGGAGGTGTTAAAAATTATGAAAAATAAAAACTTATTAAAAACAAATTATAACAGTCTACTTAAAAACAACTATATTTTAATTAACATTAAATTTGGATAACTCCAAACGATGCTTTGGCTTAAAAAAATCGCATAAAAATTCATGAAGAAGTCTCAAAATCTTTGGGCTTAGAAAACATGTCATTGAAAAAGTAAAATCTAAAAAAAGGAAAATATCATACTATTATAACTATATAACAATGATTAAATTAGTTATTTCAGTACAATATTAAAGATTAGAAATATTCTTCTAACTTGTGAAATAAATATATTATAAATTGTAGCATAACATATACTCTAAGGCGAATAAAGTGATTTTTGTAAAATTAAAATTAACAATTTAGTAAACATTGGTTGATAGTTTTAGAGTATTTTAAATTTTGGCATTAGATTTAAAATAACAACAGTTACTATTAAAACTAGATCATTATTAAATTTATTACCATGAAATTTGAAAATAAAATACTAAACTTTTTTTTACTGTACAATTTGATCACTGTTTCGTCTTTCAATTTACAAAATATACAAAAACTTCTATTTACTAAAATCTATTCTACTTTGGTCAAGATGAAAGTTGATTTTTAATTATTTTATGTATACTTAAGACAATTTAACCGCCTTCAAGCGCTAATTTAAGTTTAAGTGCACATAAATGAACCCTGAGGTACACCTGTCCTACATTATAAGGGCCAGTATGAAATAGACCACTTTGAAGGCGATTAATTTTGAATACTCTTTAAATTCATATTTTATAATAAAAAAAGAACATTATAAATTTTAATACTATAATTCATCAAATTTACATTCTAAAAGGTAAAAACTAAAATTAGAATTTCTAATCTAATTTGAAATTTAACATCAACTTTGGGGTTTGAGCTAGATTTAGTATACATTACACATGTATATACAATTAATAGGAGTTATTGTTAGGACTGTCATCGTTATAGTTTAAACTTGTATCTGCGGGTATATCGATTACGTTTGAATTAATTTCGTCCTTTGAATCTGTATTTTCGTTAACATCGTTCTCGACATGATTATCATTTTCTTCATTATTTAAATTGTCCCTATCTACATTTTCACTATCTGATATTACATTGTCTTTCACCGAATCGCTTATTGATTCTCGTTTTTCGATTATAACTTCAAAATTTGGTTTATAATACTCCTCTTGCTTACCATTTTTAGGTAAATCTGGGGGACGTACGGTTGACAGGGTGTTAGAGAGATACGATGACTGTAAATTGTAACCTGGTAATAATTTTGGTTGTAGGGGTAACATAAGATCTAAAGAGCCAGTGGTTGCGGGTCTCGGTTGTAAGGGTGGAGCGGTCATTAGGGGTGGTTGCAAAGACGCCAAAGAAATAGCACCACACTGCGTGTTGATTATTGGACTCTCGACTGAAAGAAACATTAAAATTTAATAACTTAAACTAAATTTAGTTTATTAGTGCTAACTTATTTCTTAAAAAGTATTTCTTTTATTACATTCTTCATTGTAATATGTCTTAGTTTTCAGTATAGAGATGCAACTGGTTTTTTTTAATTACTATCATGAAGTACTCAACAGACTCTTTCTTTTTCGTCTAATAATTTTTTAATTTGGGTAACTACAGAAAGGATTACTAAAAGATACCAGGAGCTAATAAAATAGTTAAAAAAGATAAATAAAAAAAAGATTTTTTGGTAGTAGCTCTAAATAATGCTCTAAATGATTTCTTTAAGAAAACTGTTTTCTTTAATCTACGTTCCGAAAAAATCACTAAGCGTACTTTATTAGGATAATAAATTAGAAATTAATTTGTCTAGGGACGGATGGTTTATGGGATGGAGACGCGTAAGCTATAACAAGGGGTTGCTTTGATTTACCTATAGGAGCTCTGGCTTGTAACGGTTGAGTAACTGGTGGTCGAAGTAAATTCGATGGTCCCTGAAGAGCTAAACTTATCATGTTCATACCGTTTACACCTGAATAAAAAATGGAAAATATTAATATATATTTGATAGATTTAACTTAGTTACGTATTAAAGAAGATAGAATTTTCAAATAGGTACAAAAAAGGCTAATTATTTAAGAAAATCCATATTATAAATGAACACAATTGAACTAAGGTGCAATATATAAATGTCAAAAAATTACTTTATTAGTAAGTTTATGTTATATTTTATTTCACAAATATGTAGTATAATACAATTTTAATAATTGATAAATCAGTAATTATAATTTATGACCCTCTATTATTTTTATAAGAATATATTAAGTTGCATTAAATTAAAAAGGTTTATTATCTAAAATTAATTAACATAAATTATTAATAAATTAACAAATCAATTATACTTAACCACTTTAAGTTATTTACAATTTTTTTTAAATCTGATAAAATTGAACAAATAAAAGTAAAACCCGCCATCTGTGTGTACTGAAAGGAAGCGACTCACCGAATTTACTGTTAGCTGGTAGCTCTTTCAGAACTACAGGGTGTTTCACTGCGTTCACTCTTCGGTTGGAGGCGCTGGCATCGCGTTTCCTTCTCGGCTGTTCCACTGGGAGTACTCGACGCCTCTTCTTTGGAAGTTTTGACCGAGCCTGTCGATAGATGGCGTTCATTTTAAAAAAAAATTATTAAAATGTATATTAATTTTAGAAAAACACAAAAAAATAATTAATTAACATAAATTTTGATAATACTTTCCTTAAATTTACGCGAATGTTTGACATTTTAAATAAAACTATCTTTTCGGATTTTCGCAGATTTATTTTAATTTATGGTACCCGACGCGCTTACGTTCATTAAAATAAATCCGCGCATAAATCCTAAAACATAGTTTTATTAAAATAAATGATTAAAGTTGTTATTTTAAAACGATGAAATTTATAACCTTTAGTACAAGTTCATTTCACACTTGACTATTTTTTATTATTGAAGTGAAAAGTTGTCGTGTTACTACACCACTTGCCTACTAAAATTAACGAAAGCTGAAGCTCGAAAACAAATATTTAGAACAAGTTTTTTTTTATTTAGATACCCCCATTCTAAAACGTTAGAACTATAAGTTGATCGTAATTGTTTATTTTTGCCGAATCTACATATATAATTAAAACAGTAAAATATATTTTAAAATTTTACTATTTAATTTTAATTAAAACTGGATACTTAAAAAAGTAATTACTTTGACTGAAGAACAATTATTTACCCATTAACCATTGCTTTTTGAAGCATATATTTTCTTATTAATTATGAACGATAAAATATTCTAAATTTTAATATTAATTTATGTATAATATTAAAATTATATTTTCTAAGAAACGTAATAAGCTTTTTTACGTAGACTTTCTTTTCTCATTTAATTAAGCTGTATTTTATTCTGAAGACTAATTTTTTTTTATTTTATTTAAGTAAACAAGAAAACTTATACATTATATATAACATGTAGGTTATTTAGTTTTCATATGAATTGCTTATGAAAGAACTTAAGCAAAATCAACTATTTTTACAATTTTTATATATCTATAAACAAATAATCATATACCTAATATGTGACACGTTTCGATTACAAAGAAATGAATATAAGAAATTCTAGTGAACATAGGTTGTAAATTATTTGTGTAAGTAATAGATATAAGATACCTATATTTTCTACATTAAAATGTAACATTTTCAGACAAAAATCTAAAATTTATCACTAGATTACTTCTAAATATAAACCTTAAATTGCCTAAAGGGCAAGATTGAATTATAAATAAAATAATCTCACTCCAATCTCACGGAGTTTACCCAATTCCTTAGGAGATATAATACACAAATAAATAATATATGCGGAAACCCAGTGCATTTTAATCTATTTTAATCTATTTTTTTCAATCTGTACCTCTTAAGAGACTTCACACTTTGCAACAGACTAGGCACTCATATTGGGACTGTACAGATGTATGCTAAGATCTTTAAAACTACGCAACGGATTTTGATGCGGTTTTTTTAATCGATAGAGTGATTCAAAGGGAAGGTTTATATGTATAATACATTCATAATATAGTAGAGAAACACTGATAATTTTAGATGTTTCTAATGTGATGTCGTAAATAAACACATTTTTTTGCGCTTACTTTGCAAACGCTGGCTAAAGCTACGAGATATATCAAACTAATGAACTACAGTATTGTACACTTTAAAAAGGTCTACAAAAAAGTCCGCAATGGCATATGTCAATCTCTTAAGGATAAAATAATATATCCATTATAATACCTAGGGACAAACCAGAGCAAAGCCAGCGTGAGTCGCTAGTTAAATATGTTTCGCTCGAGTTTCAAACGAACAAATACCGACATGCAAATAGAGCCAACTGTACTTAATTTTATTATATGAGCGGTGAGAGATTAGGCATTAGATCGACGACGATGACTTTATGTGCTTTACGAGGCACTATGGTGTAATGCTGTGTCCACACGCTTGCCATTTACCATAAACTTCAAATTTACGCATGTACTTGTACTATAGTGTGGATACATCACAAGCACTTGCTGCAAACTTTTGATGTGTACAAAAACCGACACAAGCTAAACCAAATGTCCATTCCACATATTTGAATTTGTGATGGAGTACCAGCCAGCAGGGTCTCCATGATGAGTTTCTCATGCATCATAAAAAAAAGGCTCGGCAAGCGTGTGGCATAAAACCGCCAATTTTTTAATTTGAGGTTGTTATTTTAATAATTAGTTAAATTATCAGAAGAAGAAAGCTCGTTGCTTTACAATTGTATGTGTAAAAATATGTAGTTACGTAAGTAACTCTCCATACCTTGGATAATATACAAAATCATAGGACTTACGCCTAATCTCTCATCGTCATGTCGTCCTACTGGAGTATGAGAGTGACAGGAATAGAGAGTGCACTTGTGTCTGAGCGTACACTTGTGCACTATAATAATAATATGTCCTGCGCAGTTGTTTAGTATCAGTGAGATTGTATTTATAAAGTGTTCATTGTATTTAAAAAAAAATCATATTTGCCACCAGAGCAGAAGGCCATATTGTTAATTATATTTCGCTCGAGTGTGGAACTAACAAATCCCAATATGCAAACAAAGCCAACTATACTTACATTTTCTTTTATTATACGAACTAAAATTAAATTAATTTCGCTGGGTTGCTAGCCCTGATACAAGTCCTGTGTCAACAAAAGCTCATCCCCGAGGGCTTTTGGGCGTGTTTGTCAAAGGTTGTGTTCGAACAAAATAAAATAAAAATGTATAAACCAACTTTATAATTTGAAATTCGAAAAGTTATTTACAGTAAAAACACTTCAATGTTTTCAACATCTATAATATAAAAATGAATCGCTGAATGTGTTGCTAAGCGCAAATCTCGAGAGCAGCTGAACCGATTTCGCTAATTCTTTTTTTAGAATATTCCTTGAAGTACGAGGATGGTTCTTAAGAAGAGAAAAATTTAAAAAAAATCCTGAAAAAAGTCTAAAAACATTTTTCTATACTGCCATACAAAAGATTCGTAATAATAAGTTCTTTATTTCCAAAAGATAGTAAGTACATTCAGATATTTGCTTAACACTTACTAAATCTAATTTGGTACATACTCGTACAAATATTTAAAACATAGCATCTGCAGCCGAACTACGAGACCTGTGCATCAGCTGTCAGCGCCATATCCCCACGGTTAGGTGACATAAATATTACCAAAAAAATACCAATAATACTTAAAAGTCAATTTGAACTTTAATACCATACCATAAAGTTTAAGTGGAGAGGTTCCGGGAAGGCAAAACAATTTAGTGGCGTTAGTATCGTATAAATATTAATGACAATATTTATACGATGGTAACATTACGCGAAAAACAAATCTATACAGATAAATTAAATTGAAGTGTCTCTTTGTCAAAATAACAGCTTTTTAGTAATAGCATATGGATGTATACACGATACATATACCAAAACAACATTTTTTACAATTTTTGTCTATCTGTCTGTTTGTTCTGGCTAATTTCTGAAATGGCTAAGTCGATTTTGACAGCAAGTAGGGTCACTACAAACTGAGCCAAACGTGTTGTAGATAGTTATAATATTGTAACAAAAGTAGTAACCTATCTATATATAAATAAAAAAAGAATGTTTCCTTTTACGTATATTTATAACTTATGCGTTCCTAAACAATTTATTAAATAGTGATGAAAGTTTGGTGATTTTTTTCTGCGTACGCCCGCGAAGTTACAGGAAGAAAAAAAAGAATTTTCTTAGTGTATTTATCCTCTATGACGATACGTTGGGCTCAGTTTGTTTGACCTTACTTGCTGTGCCAGCGGTCGCAGGTTCGAGTTCCACTGGGGGCTTTCATTTGTGTGATGAGCACGAATGTTTGTACTCCAGTTATAGGTGTTTATATTTATAATATGTATGTAATTAACGTTATATATGTGTAGTATATCGACTATCTGGTATTCATAACAAAAACCTCGTAGCGTACCATGAAACTAGATGGTGCTATGTGTTAATGTCCCAACATATTTATTTATTTTTATTTAGTAGAGTAATAAAGGTACACAAATCTTGCAATTTTCTTGGAATAATAGCAACATCCTACAAAGGGCCGTAATGAAATAAAACGCCTGAATATACCTACTGCTTATATTACTTTCCACTTACATTTCAAGGTTTGGAAACACACGGTGAAATAATTTGTTTATAATCTATACATATAATAAAATTCTAACCGAGTCAAATCTGTACATTAAATATTTTTCGGAAAATCTTATTGAAATAGTCATTATTATCGAGACAGAGGCCGAATCTATAGTTTTTACAATTTTTGTCTATCTATTTGTCTGTCTGGAAATTTATCACCAGAAAACCACTGAATAGATTTTGATGAAGTAGGTTATCCGGGTCAATATATAGGATACTTTTTACTGCGGGAAAATATCTTACTATACTAACCGTTAAAACATACCCAGGAACGAACCCGGGCGGAGCGAGGGTGAGTCGCTAGTATTATATAAAAAAATGTATTCTATGCAGATATATAATAAAATTTTAAAACAAGCCAATACCATACATTCTTTTGAAAATTTTGTTTTTAGATACTTCGTTTTGTTTACTTACTACGAAATACTTCAATTATTCGAACAGATTATCTATACTAACATTATATAAAGAAAAAAAAAATTTTTTTTTGTTTGTTTGTACCGAATAGATTCCGAAACCACTGAACTGATTTAGATGAAATTTGGTAAGAGTGTGGCGAAACACTAAAATAGTTTTTATATGTTGTTTTCGTTTCGCCCGTTTAAAAGCAGAAGAAAAAAAGTTAAGTTGACATTTGGTCATGTAAAAAATATATGTTACTTTTGCTCACATAAAAACGGATGTAAATATCTCTATTGGAGTTGGTTTTAATTTCTCCCATACTCCAAATTGGTGACCCCGCTCCAGAACAACGCTTATACGACGAATTACACTACAAATATATCTAACAGTTTTTACATATTTAGTTCGCCATTTCATCTATCGCATATAATGCCTGGAAGTTGGTTCTATTGATTAAGTGCTAACGAGCGTCGTGAAAAGTGAACCGTTCATGTGAGAAAAGTGTAAACATTAAATGTAAAAAGTGTAAAAATGTTTCGTCAGGTGTTATTTTATATAAAATAATTTTCTTCGATTTATGGATGTCAAGCCGCCATTGCTTAAAATTGTCGCTCATATTATTTGTGCGATAATCCTGCAGGCGACGGACTAGTTCCATTCTACGCAATTCGAGTGATTATAAATGTGGACTTCGTAAAAGTTATTAAGTAGTGGAGTGTACACAAACAATATTTAAACACTATTGTTATTGTTACATATTTTCAATTCAACGATTGTTATATACCTATAGACACTATTTCAAAATATTTTAATACATATTGCAATTATATATTTTAACTAGCTATCCTAGAAAATTTGCTTAAAATATTATTATTATTTTTTTATTTTCAAATTGTACTTTATTGTTTATTATGACATTTTGTATTTTTATGTAAGTTGATTTAGCATTGTTTCTTTTTATTTCAAACTTATTCTGCCAATGTTTATTTTTATTTGTTATCTTGATTTTGTATTTCATATCATCCAGACTGTGTGGTATTGCAAAATCGCATCATTTTTGAACCAATATTATAAAAATCTATATTTTTATTATTATTATTAAAAACTAAGATGTCTGACGAACTTGAAACTCAGTTAAAAATACTTAGAGCAGAAAATACTGCATTACATGAACAATTATCACAAACACTTCCAGGTCCTTCTACAGATTCCAACCAAGCATTTGTAAATAGGGTTGCTGTTAAATTACCGCCCTTCTGGCCAGACAAGCCAGCCATTTGGTTTGCCCAAGCGGAGGCTCAGTTCGAGATATCAGGTATAGTATTGGACAGCACCAAATATAATTACATTATTGCACAGCTCGATCAGCGAATTGCAGGAGAAATAGAAGACATTATCACTAATCCTCCCAAAGTTGATAAGTATGCTACAATTAAAAAAGAGCTTATTCGTAGATTATCGGTTACTGAAGAGCAAAAACTTCGTTTGCTATTAGCCGGTGAAGAGCTTGGTGATCGAAAACCATCCCAATTACTTAGGCATTTACGATCATTAGCAGGTTCAGTTATAAATGTAGAGACCATACTGCGACATTTGTGGTTGCGATGTTTGCCTCAGAGCGTACAAGCCATTTTAGCAACTAGATCTGATCTTGATTTAAATTCAATTGCTGAGGTGGCTGATAAGATTATTGAATTGTCCTCGGAAGTAAATGTTCACTCGGTATCAACTTGTGTAAATGCTGTATCGGACGAAATTATTAAAGAAGTAAATGAACTTAGCGATCAGGTGGCTGCTCTTTCAGCCAGGAACCGTGTGGATTTGTCGTCAAGAACCTCGAAAAGTAAAATTCGCTCTCGTTCTCCAACTAATTCAAAAAGCTGTTGGTATCACCGGAAATTTGGTCCAAAAGCGACTAAATGTATAACTCCCTGTAGTTGGCAGAAGGAAAACGAACGCAGCAGTCAGTAGCGGCGGCGTCTGACTGTTTACCGAATGGCCGCCGCCTTTTTGTCACGGATCAAGTAACCAAGAAAAGTTTTCTTATTGATACTGGATCCGATCTATGTTGTTACCCTCATCGATGGCTGCCAAGTAAGAGACAACAATCCGACCATGAGTTATGTGCTGCTAATGGTACTTCAATTAAAACTTTTGGTACTATTAATTTAAGGCTCAATTTTGGGTTGCGCCGTGATTTTATATGGCAATTTGTCGTCGCAGACGTCAACACGGCTATAATAGGTTCTGATTTTTTAGCCTATTATAAGCTTTTGCCTGACTGTTACGGAAAAAAGCTCGTCGATGGGTATACTGGGCGTTTTAGTGTTGCATCCACTGCTGTAACTGATCAATGCAGTGTTAAAGCTATTGTTTCAGGTAACTCAATCTACGCACATGTGCTTGCTGAGTTTCCTAATATCACAAAACCACCAGGGCTTCCCAGAATCATTAAACATAATACAGTCCATTACATTAAAACAACAGACGGTCCTCCGGTGTCTTGTCGTCCACGTCGGCTAGCTCCTCAAAAACTGATTTCAGCAAAGCGTGAATTTGAGGACATGGTAAAATCTGGCACCGCAAGGCCATCAAAAAGCTCGTGGTCCTCACCCTTACATTTAACTCCAAAAAAAGACAACACGTGGCGTCCATGCGGTGATTATCGTGCTTTAAATGCTAGAACTATTCCTGATCGATATCCCGTTCGTCATATCAATGATTTTGCACATAATCTAAGAGGTGCAAAGATTTTTAGTACCATTGATTTAGTTAAAGCCTATCATCAAATTCCCGTATTTGAAGAGGATATCGTAAAGACAGCCATCATCACTCCTTTTGGCCTCTTTGAATTCCCCTTCATGACATTCGGGCTGCGCAACGCTGGTCAGACCTTTCAACGGTTTATCGATGAAGTCACACGAGGTTTAGATTTTTGTTTTCCTTATGTGGATGATATTCTCATCTATTCTAAAGACGAGACCACCCACAAGGAGCACCTACGTATTCTTTTTAGGCGTCTTCAGGAATACGGAGTAGTTATTAATTCAGGAAAATGTGTTTTCGGTGCCAGCGAGGTTGTGTTCCTAGGTTTTCTTATTAATGCTGAAGGTACTAAGCCACCTGAAGAGAGAATTCAAGGTTTGTTAGATTTTCCTCCTCCACAAACTGTTCAAGGTATGCGTAGATTTTTAGGAATGTTAAATTACTATCGCCGTTTTATTCCCCAAACTGCTCATTTTCAAGCGCCACTTATAGAGGTTTTAGTTGCGTCTAATAGTAAAGGTTCAAAACCATTTCCTTGGTCGCCTGAACTGTTAGAAAAATTTGAATTATGTAAAAAGAGCCTGTGTAAAGTGACTTTATTGCAACATCCAGCAAACGACGTTCCTATAGGGTTATTTACTGATGCATCTAGTATTCATATTGGATCTTGTCTTCAACAATTTGTTAATGGAAAATGGCATCCTTTGGCATTTTTTAGTAAAAAATTAACTCCACAACAGTCGCAATGGCCAGCCTATTATCGTGAGCTTTTGGCGATTTATGAGAGCGTACAGCATTTTCGTTATATTTTAGAAACTCAGCATGTAACTATTTTTACTGATCATAAGCCCTTGCTATATGCATTCGTTCAACGCCGTGAAAAGCTTCCGCCTCCACAGCTTAATCAACTTTCTTTCATAAGTCAATTCACCACCGATATTCAATATATTAAAGGTGACGACAACGTAGTTGCGGACGCAATGTCTCGCATTGAAGCGATTTCAATGGAACCAGATTACGAAACGTTAGCAAAATCTCAGGAGAGTGATCCAGAGCTGTTAATGTTGCAAGAAAACGGTTCCAGCCTTCGGTTAGAAAAAGTAAGAGTCCCTGGTACTAATATTGCTTTAACATGTGATGTTTCAATGGGAAAACCACGTCCTTTTGTGACAACTAATTTTCGCCGTGCTATATTTGAAAAACTACATAATTTGAGTCATCCTGGCGCTCGAGCAACAACTCGTTTGGTTACCGATCGGTTTGTTTGGCCATCTGTGAAGAAAGATTGTCGCGCTTGGTCACGCACTTGTCAGGCGTGTCAGCGCTGCAAGATTACCAGACACAATGTCACTCCGCTAGGTAATTTTGATATACCGACTGGTCGTTTTATGCATGTGCACATAGATATAATTGGGCCTCTTCCGATATGTGGCGATTATCGTTATTGCCTGACAGCAATTGATCGCGTTACTAGATGGCCAGAAGTTTGGCCTATGCGCTCAATAACAGCGGAAGAAGTATGTGAGACCTTTATAAGAGAATGGGTTTCTCGTTTCGGTGTTCCATCTGTAATCACCACAGATCAAGGCGCACAGTTCGAATCTGATGTCTTTCGTAAATTGATGCATAATTTCGCTACAAAACGTATTAGGACTACTTCATATCATCCTTGTGCCAATGGCATGATTGAACGAGTTCATAGACAGTTAAAAGCTGCATTAATGTGTCATCAGGAATCTTGGTTGCGAGCATTACCATTTGTGCTTTTAGGTATGCGCACAGCTTTTAAGGAGGACCTAAAAGGTACAGTAGCTGAAATGCTCTACGGTGAACCTCTTCGTTTGCCTGGGGAGATGCTCGCACCGGCAGCTCTTGAAAACTTTGAAGATCAGTCACATTTTATTTCGCAGCTTCGTGACAAGATGTCTAAACTTCGCCCTATTCCTGCATCTAGACACGCGGATCCTACAATTTTTATTTTTAAGGACCTAAAGAAAGCAAGTCATGTTTTCTTACGAGACGACTCAATTCGACGACCTCTGCAACCACCATATACCGGACCATACCAGATTATAGACAGGGCTAGTGATGGTAAGACAATCACAATTGCCATCAAAAATAAAAATGTAGCAGTTAGTGTAGATAGGGTAAAACCAGCATTCGTGGAACATTTCCAGCAAGAGGTAAATGTCCAAACACCACAGACACCTACACCACTTACTATCACATCCACGCCCCCTTTACAGGCTAATGGTCCAGGTGATTTGCATCGTGTAAAACAATATACCACACAGTCTGGTAGATGTGTTAAATTCAGATTTTAGTTAATTCTTTTTCACTCTGTGGGGGGGTGATGTGGCGAAACACTAAAATAGTTTTTATATGTTGTTTTCGTTTCGCCCGTTTAAAAGCAGAAGAAAAAAAGTTAAGTTGACATTTGGTCATGTAAAAAATATATGTTACTTTTGCTCACATAAAAACGGATGTAAATATCTCTATTGGAGTTGGTTTTAATTTCTCCCATACTCCAAAAGAGGATAGTTTGAGACCCTGGGAAGGTCATTGAATAGTTTTTATCCTCGAAATCATCCCTTAAGAGGGTGAAAATGTTAATGAACGATAGAATTTGAAAGCTTCGCCTATATACAAAATCTATGAAATTTTTTCCTCATCTGTACACTAGATAATCGAATAACCGAAACCACGGCAATGGTCACCAGCATTAACTAAAAAGTTGGTCGCTACGACCATGGTCATGATCGTAGTCTATTTAACAGACAAATCCTTAGTCAGTTAATTTAACAAGATTATATATCAGCAGAAAAACAATGTCACTGCGTATGTTTACTAGTAATATTATCTCAGAGATACGAATAGGTTATTTTTATATTCATTTTGTTGGGAGAATGAAAAACAAGTGATAGGTGAAATATAGGGGATATCTTATACATCGGAAACTGGATATGGTAATGGTGTACTTAAATAAACTTTTATTATAGAAAATATCTATTTTCAGTTAAGAAGAAAATGATGTAAGGATCTCCTTTCATAAGGTGTTTTAACGTATCAATACGATAATTGTGTAATGGCGAATAACAATGTATTATGTATTATGTGTGTAGGAGTTATTGTGTCGTGTAATATTTATTTTTGCTCTGTCTCGATGGTGTAGTGGCTAGCATGTACGGCTGCACATCCAAAGGGCTTGGGTTTGAGTCCTGGGTCGGGCCGAGTTTAGTTATTGAGTTTTTTTTGTATAGTAAGCCTCAGTAACAGCCCGGAGTTGGCAAGTTGGCGGTGTTTCACCCCCGTGCCTCGGCGAACACGTAAAACCGAATCGCGCCTTAACTCTCACCGGTCGTGTCGAAGTATCGTCCTATCGAACTTAGAGTGACAGGAATAGAGAGTACACTTGTATCTGCGCGTACACTTGTGCACTATAATATCTCTTGCGCAGACGGCTAGTCTGAACTCAATGAGATTGGCCACCGCTTTCCATTTTCAACAACACTACGACAGACTGCAAAAAAGGACTTCCGTTTAAAAAAAACAAAAGACATTCAAATTATTTTCTTTTTTTCTTAATCTTATCAATATTCCAGGTTTACCAGCCAGTATTAACGTTTTTCGGTTCCAATAAGTTTGTACCTCATTCTCACTTTATAACGACTCTTTACGTACAAGAATTGCTCATTTAATATTATAAGATAGTGTTAAAAGCCATGAACATATAATATAGACTGGAAAGTGATGTTCTTTAATTAATTATCTTAGATTATTAATTTTGAGATTACTTTGAATCCATTCGTGTTGTATATAATATAACTAGCGACTCACCTTCGCATCGCTCGGATTCATCCCTAGGTACGTTTTAACGGTTAGTATGGAATAGATATACTATAATATATGTATTATATGATGGACGTGTTATCTGGTGCAAAAAGATTTTTTCAAATCGGATTCGTAGTTCCTGAGATTAGCGCGTTCAAACAAACAAAATCTGCCTCTTTATAATATTAGTTTAGATTAAGTAATTTTGTAATTTCTATGCATTTTTTCTTTCCTTGTAAACAAGTAGAAGTATTTTATCTACTTCAAATAGTCATTGAATAAAATCTAATGCCATCCCCATTACTAATATTAATATTATAAATGCGAAAGTTAGATGTTTGGATGTTTGTTACACAATAACGCCAGAACTGCTGAACAGATCTGGATGAAATTTGGCACACAGATAAATTATAGTCTGGAATAGCATATAGATTACTTTTATACCGGAAAATGTACAGTTCCTATCAGATAGATTTGTTTTTGTTTTTCACGAGGGACGAACCCTAGCAAAGCGATGGGTTATTTGCTAGTATACGAATATGTACCTTCATAATAATATTATTATAGATTTATTGTTCTGTTTTCCACCAGTATCTAAATAATGTATGTCATTAAATATGTACTTCTACAATGTCGTAATATATAAAATCTTATGTAATATATGTAAAGGCGGTTGAAAATATGACATCTTTGAGCACTCATAATGATACCATTTTTAGTTAAAACAAGAAACCATCGTCTTTGTCGCTGAGTATAAATGATTGCCTTACGTGAGCTAACATTAGCTTTATTAATTGAACGTGTAGACAGTTCTTGTATAAAAATATCTTATTATAGCAAGTACAAGTAATATTTTTATGTGTTAGATAAATAGGCCAAGACAAAATAATTCAGTACTTTTTTCTCCTCTTAGTCCAATCGGAATCCGGCTTAGGAACAAAATATTAAAAACCTGAAGTTTTATGATTTTAAAAGGTTGCAGGTATGTAAGGAATAGAAATTCGTAAAATGCCCCATATGCCCAGCTACCCCCGAGAAATGGGGGGACGCAAAGCGTTGAAAAATACTTTTTTTTCAATTTCCGGCTTACTGTAACGTTCTATCGAAAAATGTTTTGTACAAAAGTCTAATAAGTCTAGTAAAAATCTACAACTTTTATAAAGAACACTTTTTACAATAATATCAAAGTTTTCGAGATATTTGCAAAAAACTCGGTATTTAACTGTTTCTTGGTTATTTATTTTTAATTTTTAGAATAATATTTTGATTTCCATGAAACTAAGGGAATGTAATCTTCGAAATACATATCATAAATTAAAAAAAAAATTCATTGAAATGTTTAGCCTTTTCCGAGAAAAGTATGAGTTATGGTCTCGGTAGGCTGAAAATCAAGTGGGCTTTTACATTTAAAAAAATAAATGAAAATGTTCATTTTTTACATTTTTTTTATGATCTTTTAACAAAACTATGACTAAATTTTGTAAATATCAAGTTAATTTGAAAAAGTATTTGGATGCATTATCTATACATATAATAAAACTGTCGAGGTCGAATGTCTGTACATAGAAAAAATATGCTAAAAACCGAGTCAGGGGGATGTAAGAAGAGAAATAGAACAAATCCAAATTCATTCAATTTTTTAGTTTCTCTATCTGTTTGTCTGTTTGTACAGGCTAGTCTCCGAAACTATTGGACTGATTTAAATGAAATTTTGCATGGTAGTACCTTATATCCTCGGTCAATATTTTAGATACTTTTCAACCCGGAAAATTTAAGTATTCCCGTGGGATAGTTAAAAATCTATAGTAACTTATACAGCTTAGTACACAAAAACTACTAATTGGATTTTAATGAAACTGTATCAGTTCATACATCAGAGTAACTAAATAAATAGGCTATTTTTTATCCCGGAAAAATGTACGGTTTCCATGGGATAGATTTGTTTTTTATTGTCTATAAACCCAAGCGAAGCGAGGGTGAGCCGCTAGTAATTAATATTTAATTTGATGGATAAAAGAGAAGAGACATTAAAAGAAACACAGAAGACAAGCGCAGAAGAAATTCGAAGAAGACACGTGTGTTAACCTAACTAGCAATTAATCAAATTAACAATGAATGAAACTAACAGTTAAACTAACTAGCAGTTTATCAAACTAACAGTTAAAATAACTGACAGTTAATCTTACTAACCGTTAATCAAACTGACAGTTAATCTAATTGACAGTTAACCTTACTGATAGTTAACCTTACTGATAGTTAACCTTACTGACAGTAAATTAAACTGACAGTTTAACTTACAGGCAGTTAAATTAACTGACAATTAAACTTACAAGCAGTTATTACAACTGACAGTTAATCTTACTGACAGTTACATTACTGACAGTTAAACTTATTAACTGTTAAATTAACCGACAGTTAAGCTAACATACAGTTAAATAAACTGACGTTTAATCATACTAGCCGTTAATCGAACCAACAGTTAAACTAAATAGCAGTTTATCAAACTAACAGTTAAACTAACTGACAGATAATCTTACTAGCCGTTAATCAAACTGACAGTTAATCTTACTAGCCGTTAATCAAATTGACATTTAATCTAATTGACAGTTACCCTACTGATAGTTAACCTTACTGACAGTTAAACAAACTGACAGTTAAACTTACTGACAGTTAAACAAACTGACAGTTAAACTTACTGACAGTTAAGGAAACTATCAATTAAACAAGTTCAGCAAACTAGCCGTTAATCTAACTGACAGTTAAACTAATTGGAGGATATACTAACTAACAGTTAAACTAACTGACAGTTAAATTAACTGACATTTAATCATACTAGCCGTTAATCAAACTGACAGTTAATCTTACTGATAGTTTACCTTACTGACAGTAAATCAAACTGACAGTTAATCTAAATTAAAATAACTGACAGTTAAATTAACTAGTCGTTATTCTAACTTACTTAAAGTTACTGTTTGCTGAATCTGTAAAGTTATCGAATTTAAAAAATATATATTGAGTATATTTAGTTATAAGCCTTAAATAATATATTTGTTTCAGTAGTTCATGAATTCGGAAACGGATATAAATCTTGAAAATGTATACAAATTGTTATAGTTGATATTAGTTTCTTATAAATAAATACAGCTATCTGGTAAATACAGCTAAAATCAAAATGGTAACATGAATATTAAAATTTCTATTTGGACTAAATGTCACCAAAGTCTTCACTTTGAGTAGGTACACAAATCACATGTGGGTGCAAATCTAATCAAAGGATCTGCAAATTGCCCGCTTCTGACTAATTTACGATCGTCTCATACTCATATGGATACCCCTACTATGTATTCATAAGACATTTCTCTTTTCATTAGAAACGAAAAAAAAACTATTTTCATATTTTCTTGTCACAGTAGATCGATTGTAATAATATCTTTTTTAACGGTTGAAAATGCATTTCAATATACCCGCTACCTGTACATTATACAACAGGTGGTTATGTAGTGACTGATCGGCTAGAAAAGCAAGTACTACACACTAAAACCCTTTTTTTTAACAGGTGGTTTCATAGGATTCACCGATCAGAAAAGCCAGTACTACCCACTAAAACCCAACGGAACATCCCCCGTCTTAATGGGGCATTGCAGGATCAGTAACGCACTCAACCACAACGCCCCGATGGCTGGCCTCATCAGGCCAGAGGGGTTGCTCCCACGATCACTCTCTGCTATCAGAGAAGTACAAGCAACCCAAATGGTACACCTCCAGAGGCCCAAAGAAGTGAGCGGCATCCCAAGGCATTTCTTACTGTCACACATGACTGGATTGCTGGATGCTATTGAGCCCCGATAAGGTATTACATATGTGTTACTCCAGGTCATAATTTATTTGTTATCTAAATTTCATCCAAAACGGCCCAGCCATTTCAGAGTAAAGGAGTAACAAACACACACTCATACACAATCGTATTTTTTTATAGTAGTATTACATATTCATAGTACGGCATAACCTTGGCAATGGTATACTACGCTTGATCAAGTAGGTTGGTAATGTTTAAGTGGCACTTAGAATTACGCTCATAATTTACTGCTAGCACCCCTGCGAGTTGATTAATACGTGAATATCGTCTTTAATGAATTCGTTCTCTTAAATGCTCTTTAATGGATCTGCTTTGTTGGATTTAAATGGCCGCGTGGATCGCAGGTTTGATTCTAACTATATATGTATGTATAAATAGGCAAAAACAAAACAGTTTAGTACCTTTGCCTCCTTTGTACGTGAAAAGATTTTTATTATTTTATTTTTTACTTCTTTGACGAGGTTTAGTGTTGTCAATTATTTTTTTTGCAAACAATACCTAAGTTTTATTTTACGTAAAAAATATTTTTTTCATATTAATAAATAATATTCATATAAAATCTTTACGGATTTTTTCGTTAGTCATATTTTTATTCGGATTTTAGATATATTTAAAATGTCAAACATATGTACATTTAAATCTAAGAAAGTATTATTATTTTTTATGGATTTTTCACCTAACCTTAGAGGTACTACTAATTGGCACTTAAATATAGCAACATTGATGTATAAGAAAGGTATATACGAGTACATAAGTCACCTTCTACTGTTCATAGGATTTTTCTTTGATTCTTTTCAACACTTCGTAAAGCATGTCGATGGAGAAATTGTGGAGACATTTTCAATTCGAATTTGTTTTTTATTTGGGATTGTAAATGACTTTGATTTTGATTGAATGGCGTTATTAATTAAAATGGTTTTTTTCTGCTTCGAACGTGATATAATTGAAAACACATAAGCAAACACTTCATATAGTTATAATATACTAGCGACTTTAACTCACTTTGCTCCGGGATGTGCGTTCCTTAGGTACCTTTTTTAGGTATTTATATTTTATGGATAATGTCACGTTTTGGCAAATTTTATTGCTAACAGTAGCCTATAAGCTACTCCAGGTCTATCTGTGTAGGTACTACCAAATTTTATCCATATTCATTCTGCTGTTACAGTGTAATGGAGTAATAAACATACCAACACATACACAGTTTCTTATTTATATTGTTACTAGCGACTCACCTTCGCTTCACTTCGGGCACGTCCCTAGACAAAAACAAAATTCTATCCCACGGGAACCGTACATTTATCCGGGATGAAAAGTAACCTGTGTGCTATTTCAGACTATAATCTATCTGTGTGCCAAATTTCATCCAGATCCGTTGAGCCGTTTTGACGTGAAAGAGTAACAAACATCCATCCATTCTCACAATCTTTCACATTTATAATTAGGATTATATTTATATATTTCTATTTCATATAATTACTTGAGTATATCACTTTTATATAAAAACCAGAAAGCAAATGATGACGAAAATCGCAAACACCCTTAGAATGAACGAATAATGACCACCTTTATTACAGAGAAAGAAAGGCAACATCGAAGATTGGAGTCAGTAATTTTCATAAATTTCCCAAAATTACCGGCAAAATTCTTACCATTTTGCTTAAGTGGACGAAATGAAGGGTACTTAGTCTAGATTTTCTTGTGGAAAAAATACCTACTGAAGTGATGTAGCTATTTAGTAACTATACTTATATTGATTTACTAAATACATTTCTCAGAGATGAGATGTTCTCCCGCAGTAAAAAGAATCCTATATATTGACACAGATAACCAGCTCTCATCATACAAAATTTCATTAAAATTTGTCAAGTGATTTTCCGGTGATACGTTCCTAGACAGATAGACAAACAGACACACAGATATATCTTTGTTTGTCTGTCTAGACAGACAGACAAATATTCTAAAAACTATAGATACGGCCTCTGTCGACAATAATGAATATTTTAATAAGATTTTCCAAAAAAAAAAATTACAGGTTCGACTCAGAATTTTATTATACGAGTATGTATAAATTACTGACTCGTTATGTAATAAAATATAGTATAGGTAGTTGATTTCAATTTATCTATTAATGTCGTGTCAAATTTGTAAGTCAGTCTGTAAAATTAACAGTGTTTCAAAAAATCTAAATTTAATTTATTACATACAATAAAATTGTAATAAAAACTTTGTTGAATTAAGGACTGTTATAACTTAAGGATTAATAATTGTAACTTAAAATGAATTTTATTCTTCAATAAGCTTTGTTGTTTCTCTTCAATTATGTAAGGGCTATGGTTCGTTGCTTTAAAATAATATTTATAGTTAAATAAAGCTACATATTCCAAGTCCCTGCAAGGCTTCCATAAGTCAGGGGTCTTTTAACCCATGCAATATGATACACGTACATACATCCAAATAACGATAAATATTTACATTATCAAATTACATTCAAATTAATGAATATTAAAAATCAAAATATATAATTCAGCATCAAATTATAACATTTGTTTCCTGAACATCATTAGTCTACCGCCAGTTCGCAAAGAAAAAGCATAAGTATTGAGAATTGGCAAAAGAAACTTGCGGGACTAAAATCTATGAACTCAACAATAATTCGCAGACAAAACCACATGTCAAAATAGTAAAGCCCTAAGGCAATAAATAATATCTCATTAGCAACATATACCTATAAAGTATAATTAATTATTAACTCTGTAACGTTTGGTGTCTATTAATTAAGAGAAATGTGACGTGTTAATAATATAAGCTATTAAAGGCTTTGCGTCATGATAGGTAATTGTTATTCATTTTATGCGTCTATTTTTAGTAGGGCTTTCAGTTTGTACATAAATTATACTTATATTAATCGGACTATTCTATGAAAATATATGCATCTACGAGTATATAAGGGATTGGGAATACTCGACATTTTAAGTCCCGGGACTTCAAGAGTTCTCAGAATATTTTATTTTTGTAAAAATCAACATTTATTGAACATTATATATATATATATATATATATATATATATATATATATATATATATATATATATATATATATATATATATATATATATATATATATATATATATATATAACGTTAATTATACATAGTCCATACAATTCGTATATTTAATTCTTATAATCACAGATTCAGTTTATGCCAGTAAAATCTTATAATTATAAAACAACCTTAAAAATGCTTCAAACAGCTGCAACTCCTTTTTTAATGTTGCTCTTGATTCTTTCCATTTGATTATTCCATTTGATTTTGAAACGATTCGTCGGTTTCGTTGTGTACAGACTATAGTAGATCTAATAGTAGTGGGTTCGGCGTCCATTATCTCTAATTCTGGTGTTTGGATACAAGGGATATTTTCAAAAAGTCTCCAATACACTTTTTCCGCAAATACAAAAAGTGCAGTTTAACTCAAATTCGAAATAAGTGTCTCGAGTCTCGACCCGAAAGTCTCGGGAACCGAGACAAGTAAATTTACAAAAAGTCCCAGGACTTCAAGACTCGAGACATCCCGGGATCCAAACTATAATCTTTAGCCACAATAAGTCTCATTAGACAGTTCTTCTCGACTGAAGCATTTTTCTTCGAATTTAGTGGAGTTTATCGAACGATAAGATTATTTTTGAAATACTAATAAAATGGTAATAAAGAATTGTAATTTTATAATTTTTATTTAATAATTATTTATGTATATATTTGTATATGAGGACATATTTACCTTTGAGTCATGCCACATACTGTATGTACGCAATATGAGTTTCATTTTACCCATAAAGAAAGCCAGGGCGAAACTCTTGTATCTAGTATATAACTAAGTTTAACTATTTTATATTGTATTAAAGAAAATGTTCACAGTTTCGTTAATAGGCCTAGAAGACATAAAATCTAAGGGACCCCACAGAGTGATTAATTGAGGTCCAAATTAAGTCGCCGTATTGTGCTGTAATGAATTTTTTAACCAACTTTGAAAAAAAGAAAATATAGAAGTGGCGAAGTGAGAGTAAGATACTAGTCTCAACTTACATTTTTTTTATTTTTTTTATTAAATTTACTAGGCATGTAATAATTAGGGCGCAAAGCTCATTAGCTCTGGCAAATGTACATACTAATGAAGTATACTTTTTGTATCATCTCTGCATCATTAGTTGAAAATCTTTTTGCATAATATATGTTTAACCGACGTAAAAAAAGTGTATTTTAATTTATGACATGTTTCCAGATTATGAATTGGCGTTAGAGATACTTTTTTATTGAGTACGATGATATGGATACCAGGCAGTTGATACACTACACATATATAACTTTAAATACATATATATTATAAATATAAACACCCTGGAGACTGGAGTACAAACATTCGTGTTCAACACAAAAATGAGTGCCCCCAGCGGGACTCGAACTCGCAAGCGCTGGCAGGGCAAGTAGGGTCGCTACAAACAGAGCCAAACGTGTCGTCGAAATGGTGGCACAAACGTACGTGCATGCTTGCGTGCGTGCGAGTCATGTGGTCGCTGGCGACTGTGGTCGCGCTCGTGGATATCTAATACACAAGTAAGGTAATTCTTCGAAGCTTCTCGGTGTTACTAACAATATATTTAATTAAAGCTCTCAGCATCTATCAAAGCTTACGTAGCTATTTAATCTAAACCAATGTTCTAAATCAATGAGTTAAGCATGGCTTAAAAGTTTAGTTGGAAACTTTAGTTGGAAGCTAACGATGTACTGTAATTACAGCAGTATTGAAAAAACGACCTATTTATTCTATTAAAACGTTCTAATAATGACAAAATATGCCGAAAATAAAAGTAAGTTTTTTTAAATATTTATTTTTATAAAAGTTTACCTTATAATAGCATTTTGCCGTTTGCTTTATGGTGAAGAAAAACATCGTGAAGAAACCTGTATGTATGAGAATCTAGCAAGTTTTCGAAAGACCTGTGAAGGTCTGGTCCTCCTCGTATAGACGGAAAGCTCGTGCCCAGCAGTGGGCCATTAAAAAGGGTTGAACTTAAAGCTTTTATAATCTAATTAAATATTACAACGCATTTTGCTCGAGGCTTTGCTCAAGTAGTTAAAGCATGATATTGGATAACATAATATAATGTTCTACAATAAATCCTACTAATATTATAAATGTGAAAGTTTGCGAGGATGTATGGATGTCTTGATGTATGGATGTTTGTTACTCTTTCACACAAAACTACTGAATGGATTTTAATGGAACATTACAATAATATAGCTCATACATCAGAATAACACATAGGCTACTTCTTATTTCCCTGAGATATAAAATTTAAGGTTATATTATAGGTTATAAAATGCAAAAATACTTTTTCAAATTGAACTGAAAATTTACATAGAAACTATGTTCAAAGAAACGAAAAAAAAATAAAATAATAATTTATTCAGTTTAAAATGTTAATTTAAAGACTAATCAAATCCCAGAGAAAAATAAAATAGAAACTTCTTTTTATTCTTCGCACTTTGCTACCGAAAGTACCTACGTTATGCTATTCTCAGGATATTATTATTTTCTCAGAATATTTCATTTATAATATAACTAGCAGAACCCGCGGCTTCGCTCGCGTTAAAACTACAAAAAAATCTCTAAAAAGGTAGTTTCATACAAACTTTCATCCCCTATTTTACCCCTTATAGGATGAATTTTGAAAAATGCTAAAACTCTTATTTATTTAATTTTATTGAAGAGCATTAATATCGAGTTTCAAGTAATTCTGATATTTTTTTTTGGATTGTATTATAATGTGTTTTCCCGTGGGAATGAGATAATTTCCCGCGGTAAAAAGTAGCCTATGTCACTCTCCAGCTCTCCAACTATCTGCACACAAAAATTAACGCCAATTCATCTCTTCGTTTCGACGTGAAAGAAAGACAAAACAAACAAACACACTTCCACATTTATAATATTATAATAAAATAATAATAATAATAAAATAAAATAAAATAAAAATAAAAAGCCTTTATTTGACCAAGCTACAGTAATTCATCTTAGTTGCTTATACTTACTTATTATATATATATATATATATATATATATATATATATATATATATATATATATATATATATATATATATATATATATATATATATATATATATTTATTAATACATACTACATTATGCTAAACGGTTAATTTCAAGTGTTTTTTTTTTGCATTAATCAAGGTCCCCAGGTTGGGTAAAGGCCTCCTCCAAAGATGCCCACTTCTCTCTATCCTGTGCTATTTGCCACCAGCTTGGGCCTGCAACTTTCTTGATCTCGTCGTCCCATCGGGTATAGGGTCTTCCTCTCCTTCTTTTTCCTTGAGGTCCACTCCATATGGTGGTATTGTAGGTCCATCTTTTGTCTCTAAGCCTAGCTATGTGACCGGCCCATCTCCATTTTAACTTTTGTGCGTAACTCAAAGCATCAGTTGCTTTTGTTATTGCTCTGATTTTTGTGTGACGGATCTTATCGACTTTTTTTACCTTAAGCATGCTTCTCTCGATTCCTCGCTGGCAGGACGAAATTTTTAATTTGGCCTTTGACGTAAATTTCCATGTTTGACACCCATATGTCAAACATGGAAGAATGCTAGAGTTCATTGTCCTAGTTTTCAGATCTATGGGCATGTTACTTTTGAAAACTTCTTTCAAACTCCAGTATTTATTCCACGTTCGCTGTATTCTTCTTTGAATCTCTGCTTCGTTGTTACCTTTTTCAAAGCTGATTGTTTTTCCTAAGTAAATGTATTTGTCTGTGTATGCCAGAGGATTTCCATTGACTTTTACTTGTTTTTTGTGACCGTTAGTCATTATCATAGACTTAGTGAGGTTGATTTCAAGTCCTACATTGGTACTAGCTGTTTGTAGATCTTCGATCATGAGCTGCAGTTGTGAGCTTGACTCGGATAATATTACTATGTCATCGGCGAAACGTAAATGACTCAGATAGGCATCCCGTATGTAAATTCCATGTTTGCTCCAGTTCAGTTTGTTGATGACGTCTTCTAGTACAGCTATAAATATTAGTGGCGACAAAGGGTCGCCCTGTCTCACACCTCTCTTTATGGGGAAGCTCGGACCTTGTGTATCTAGCTTTATTCTACCTATGTTGTTATTATATATGTTTCTGATGACTTTTATGTACACTTCGCTTACTCCCTGGTCTTTTAGGCTTTGCCAAACGCTGTCGTGAGTTACCGTGTCGAAAGCCTTTTGGTAATCGATGAATCCGAGATAAAGTGGTCTCTGTTGTTCACGATACTTCTCTATAATCAGCTCTAACGTGTGTATATGATCCACTGTGGAGAAACCCTTCCTAAAGCCGGCCTGCTCCACGGGTTGTCTTGCTTCGATTACGGGGCTTATTTTTGAGTTAATTATAGCGGAGAACAGCTTGTACAGGGTTGGTAGTAGGCTTATAGGTCTATAGTTGCCTATATCTTTTGGGTCTCCCTTTTTATATATTAAAATAATATTAGATTCGGACCATTGTCTAGGTGTTTCAGATGTCTGTAATATCAAATTGAATAATTCGGCAAGCGGTGCTGCCAGTATATGGTAGGCTGACTTTAAAGCTTCGTTTGGTATGTTGTCTGACCCAGGGGCTTTTTCTAATTTTAGCCTCTTTAATGCTTCTATGATTTCTTTTTTATTAACTGATTCGATGTTCGCTTCACTGTTAAGATCAGTGGGGCCGACTTGTGAATTTCCAGGTATGTTAGTGTTGTTGTTTTGAAGTGTAGTTGTTTGAATTTTAGCGCTGTATAGGTTTTTGTAAAAATCGGTTGCTGTAGTGATGATGTCTTTTCGTTTGTTTATGTCCTTACCAAATTCCTTTAGCCCTTCTATCCAGGTTTTACTTGTTCTGAGTTCTTTAAAGGCCTTTTTTGTGCTACTGGAGAGGTTAAGATGTTTTTCTATAGTATTAAGTCTATGTTTTGCATAGTCATTTCTTATATATTTATTTACCAACTTGTATAGTGCAGAGAGTTTATTCTTCATTGAACGTGATTTATTTTTAGATTTTTGTAGTTCTTTCCTTCTTTGTAAAAGAGATATTGTACGTTCCGATAACAACTTGTGTCGTTTATATCCCTTTCTCATTGCATGGACTGATCTTAAACTTGTGGTAATTGCCTTTGTAATATTATCGTAATAGGATTGTACTGATGTGTTTTCATGGCAGGCCCAATGACTAGATAACGTTGCTGATAAGGTATCCCTATATTTCGAAATCTCTTCTTCGTCTTTTAATTGGTTTATAAGTTTATTCGTGTATTTAACTCTACTTATCTTATGGTTAGTTAGTGTAACTTTAGCTCTGATTATCCTATGGTCTGAATGGTAGTTTAAGTTCATAGTTCCAATATCTTTAAATATTTTTGGTTGGTTTGATAATATATAATCTATTTCGTTTTTATTTTTCCCGTCAGGAGATCTCCACGTCCACCTTTTGTTTGGCTTCTTTTTAAAACATGTATTTATTATAGTTAATTTATGCTCTAATGCAAAATCAACTAATCTCTGGCCTCTTTCGTTCCTTATTCCGTAACCGAATTTTTTTGTCACTAAATGTTCTTCTTTCTTAGGGAATCCGATCTTTGCATTAAAGTCTCCCATTAAAATTATATTCTTGTGTGCGGTATCTAGAGCTTTCTCGACTGTTATGTAGAATTCTTCTATTTCAACTTCACTTGCCGCTTCCGTTGGTGCGTATACTTGTATGATAGAGACTAGGAAGCCTTGAATGTTCATATTTAGTACAGCAATTCGTTCTGTTATACCAGTAAAGCTCTCAATATTATTCCTGTGTATTTTGTTTACTAAAAAGCCTACTCCGAATAGGCCGGGCGTGTTACCCACGTGACAAAATATAAAGTTTTCGTATTCTTCTATCTTGGTACCGAACCGTCGCGTTTCAGATAGTCCTATAATGTCGTACTTAGTTTCTTGGATTGCTTCTTCTAACTCTAATAAGCGTTCGTATGACGATAGGGTCCTAACGTTGTACGTCGCTATATATATTTGTTGGCTTTTATTTTTATTCTTGCTTTTTGTTTTTGTGGTGTCTAACTTTGGAGGGTTATGGTCGTACTCTTCCACGGTGACCAGCCGGGTTGGAAGATCATGTATTTTTCTTGTTTTTATTTGTGTGTTTATTTGCTCTGTGTTGGTGGAGGAGGCGCTTAGTTGCTATAGTTTTTTATTCTGGATATTATTCATATTCGTTGTATTTTTGACTACATAGCTTAGTATTCCCTGTTTTATGACTCCCTCTGAAAAACTGCTAGACCTCTTGGCCGAATCACCTATTTGTTGTGTTTTGTTCTTTTTATTTGTTTGTGTATTCTTCTCTACATTGGTTGCAGTGGTGTTTTCGGGCGAGGTAGGCAATTTTCGTTTAGTGTTGTTTTTCGATATAATCAGTTTGTCGTATATAATTTTGGCTATATTTCCCTTTTCTCTTTCCAATTGTAGTTGTTCTTGTAGTTCCTTTCTCTTCTCCAGTACGTATTTTGGATAGTCCTCTTTGATGTAGTAATTTGTATCTTTTAATGCTCTTTTTTGTTTCATGATTTTTATTTTTGTGCCTAGAGTTAAGAAAGTCACGACTATTGGGCGTATTCTTTCTTCTTTCTTCCCTATTCTTTTTATTTCTTGAATGTCGCTGTAGCTTATTTTTACAGAGAGATGTTGTTCCACCCAATTAATAAAGTTTCTTTCTAAGCTCTCGTACGATTTTTCTTTCTCCTCTATGCCAAAAAATACCAGATTATTTTTTCTTACTTGTCTTTCTAAATAAAATAATACTCGTAAATAAAATTATACACGAAAATTAATTAAGGAATAATTGAAATGAGTAATTTATTCTATTCACAATAGTTACCTAATCAGATATTTGGAGGTTCAGTGCAAGCTAACGAACAAATTAACAAAAAAAAACGCAGTCATGAGGACTGCCTACAGAAGTGAAAACTTAAAACTATAAAGAAACCGTTGTTATTTGTGGATATTCAAATTGATTGTTTGATCTTCAATTAAAATTTGCTTTAATTATATTTGCTTTTGACATCTATGGCACTCTGAGCGTTAGCGTTAACATGTCACGTGACCATGTCGATGACGACTTACATGAATTTACTCCCCATCCAAACCTGCCCATAGAAGTTTTCTCATTAATACTAGCTGGAAATAGAATATAATATATTGTTAAAGAGATACCTATGCTTTCAAGACTACCTTTGATAGTTATTTCATAGTGCACACTTATAGAAGTAATCGGGAATATTCCTGCTAAAAGTCTCGCTATTAAACGCTTGAACAATGAGTTGGTGACTTAATTCGTAAGCGGAGCGAATAATATATTAGTGTCATACTCTTACTTCGCTCAGCTTTACCTTTTATATTTATGATACATTTTCATTGGGTGCGTATCTAGGTACGTGGATTATGTTCACAATTTAATTTTATCTTTTTACGCGGAAGTCTTTTTCTAAATCAGTAGTAGCCTTAGTTACACCTTATACCATCAGCTATCTGCTAATGAAAGTCGTATTAAAATCGGTCCAGCCGTTTCGGAGACTAGCCGGAACAAACAGTCAGACAGCCAGATAGACAGATAGACGTAAATACAACATTTTTTTAAAATTGTTCCTTTCTTATTAGTACCGTATATACTTTCATGTGCAATTAGTAAAAATCTGTTACAATTATATTGACGATAATTACAAACAGACACATCAATTTTACTTATTTTATACATCTAGTAAAATTTTAACTATACGGAGTCTATATATTAAATATTTTTTTGGAAATTCTTAATGCAATAGACACTATTATCGATACACAGGGCGAATCTATAGTTTTTAGAATTTTTATCTGTCTGTTTGTCTGTCTGTTACCGCATCACGGAAAAGCCACTGGAGGGATTTTGATAAAATTTGGTACGATGATAGCTGGTTATCCGGTTCAACATATAGGATACTCTTTACTGCGGGAAAATGTCTCATCTCTGAGAAATCTATAGCTTACCTTTCGTGACAGAAAACCACACTTGGCCTGACCCGGGACTCGAATCCTAGAACCCCAACTCTGCAGTCGTACATGCTAGCCACAAGACCACTGGGGCAGTTAAAACTTGCATAGAAATATATAAAAAAAACTAATATTGCCCGCGGCTCCGCCTGTGTTCAGATAACCAAAAACCGAATTCTTAAGTTTTACATATTAGTATACTCTTACATTGCAGTTTTTGTATTTTTTCTCAGAAATTAGATATTTTTCCGCAATAAAAAGTATCCTATATGTTTACCCGGATAACCAGCTATCACCATTCCAAACATCAAAATCCCTCCACTTTTCTGTAACGCGGTAAAAGACAGACAAAAATTCTAAAAACTATAGATTCGGCCTCTGAATCGATAATAATGTTTATTTCAATATAAGATTTCCCAAAAAAAAAATTAATCTACAGATTCGGCTTTGTTACAATTTTATTATATGTATAGATATATAAATATTATATCATATATTCAAAATCGCTACTAATTTACTCCTTGCGCCATACCTCGTTAATTTATTCTGTTCCAATTGCTACTCGTAGCACGTGGTTCCTAGTTCTCCGTCACAGCGGAACTTAATCCTGTGATGTATTTATATGCACATATGAAACGTTAAAGTTATAGCACGACTTATTAGATTTTTTACCAACTTCAAAGAAGGAAGTACTCAATTTTGTTATACGAGTGAAACGAGTAATTTACCGTTAGTTTTAAACATCTTCGTATTGTTTCAAAGTAGCCGAAAAAATTAATTTTATCTATACATATACTTACCAATAGAAATCTTAGAAATTAGGATTTGTTTTCGAAATAAAGGAAAAAAATGCTACTGTAAAATACAACAGGCATTGGTAGTTGTAAAACATATAAGCACAAAGGCAACGATTTATGGGCAGGATAGCAAGATAGACTATTTGGTGATGGGATATCCCCACCCCCATGGGATATTTGCAGAGGACCTATTATAGAAATTGTCTTAGAAAGCAACTAGTATTGCATATCTTCAAAATCTTAAACTTCCATTTCAATAGCTCTCTTCATTTACATTAAACTGCCCATTCACAGGACATTTTGTTTGAAAAATTGGCAATAACACTTAGCTGGCATAAGAGTTATCGAGCGTAGTGCAGAGTTTTACATATAAAATTGTGAATGTTCAGTTCTGAGGAAATGGGTTCACTTTGTGAAGATAAAAGATATTGCTGTATAAAAACCTAAGCTGCCATTTTAAACATAATGTGTCGTCGGGTAACGACCGTATTTAAATAAAATATAAAATATGTTGGGACATTAAAACACAGCACCATCTAGTTCCATGGTAAGCTACGAGGCTTGTGTTATGGATACCAGATAGTTGATACACTACATATATATAAACTTTAAATACATATATACATATTATAATTATAAACACCCATGACTTGAGTAGATACAAACATTCGTGCTCATCACACAATGAATGCCCCCAGCGGGACTCGAACCCGCGACCGCTGGTATAGCAAGTAGGGTCACTACACACTGAGCCAAACGTGTCGTCAATATGTGTATTTAATATTTTTGAAGTTTCCAAATGAATTAACGGTATTATTTAGGGTTCCGTATCATGAGAAGAAATTAGTTCAGCTTAAGGTCCATCTGTATGTCTATTTGTCACATCTATCTATACATATAATACAATTCTAACTGAGTCGCATCTGTACATTAAATATTTTTTGAAAAATTTTATTGAAATAGTCATTATTATCGATACACATACCGAATCTATAGTTTTTAGAATTTTTGTCTAACTGTCTGTCTGGGAACGTATTACGAGAAAACCACATATCAGGACAGATTTTGATAAAATTTGGTTTTATAAAGCTGGTTTTCCGGGTCAACATATAGAATATTTTTTACTGCGGGAAAATATCTCATTTCTGAGACTCTATACTAAATGTTAAAACGTAACTAGGAACGAACCCGAGCGGAGCGAGAGCGAGTCACTAGTTTAATACCTATATATAACATAGACATGTCACACTATGATTGACATATAACATAAATAAATGAATGACAATGTTATGTTAACGCAAAAAATAGACTTTAAAATACACAAATACGAATACAAATATTTATACTAACCATAACAAGCTCGTTAGATAGCAGTCAATATTTGTATTATTTATTTGCCTCGTAATAAAAAATACATGTAAATTTTACATGTACCAGTATTAGGAAATAAAAATTTAAATTTATTAAATATATATTGATTATCACCTAGGAATACGATATTAATTTGAAGTTTTCAGCTAAGCCTAACATAAGCTCTCGGCTCAGTAAATTGGTCATAAACTCATATCACCTTGTTTATAAGCTACTAACGCTTCACCCTCGCTTCGCTCGGGTTCGTCCGTAGGTTGATTCTTCATACAAACTTTCATCCCCATTTTCACCCCCTTAAGGGATGATTTCCGGGATAAAATCTATCCTATGTCCTTCCTAGGGTCTCAAACTATCTTTCTACCAAATTTTATCTAAATCGGCTCAGTAGTTTCGGAGCAAGCAAGCAAATAAACAAACAAACAAAAATCTTTTCTCATTATAATATTAGTAAGTATAGACTACGTAATAAACTAAAAACATACTTGTGCACTTATAATATTAAATAACAAAACTAAGAAAAAAATTAACGAAATTTTATGAAAATGAAACCGTTAAAACTAACTTTTTAAATAAACTATTACCGCATCTAAAACAAACTTAAAAGTTAGCACATGTGTAAGCTTAAAATACGTGGGATTTCTATTTAACATGAAATTTAACAGTTACTTTCAAAGTACGTTTTCAAGTTTAGCTGCATGAGTACTTACTTATAAAGTAGAAAATATTTTATGCATATTATATTTTTAAGTCCTTAGTTAAGAAAGTCTAAATTACTAAAAATATATTCATAATAATCTTTCTATATTCTATTCAATTTCAAAGAGCAGGGAGTTTTCGATTATAATATTATTAATTATAATTATTAAAGCTGCCTATCACTTCAAAGAGTGAGGATTTGATTCTCGAGTGAGACATTTAATATTATTACCCCCGACTCAAAAACGACGGGTTGTTATAAGTTTGACGTGTTTGTGTGTGGCATCGTAGCTCCCGAACGGATGAACCGATTTTGATTTTGTTTTTTTTTTGTTTGAAAGGTGAATTAGTCGGAAGTGTTCTTAGATATGGTTGATGAAAATCGGGCCAAGATATCTGCCGCCACAATTCACAAAATAGCGTATTACATATTTTTTAATTAAATAATAGTGCACAGTTTAATATTATTGTACACAATTATTATTTTAAAAGAGCAACTGTTGAGTTTCTCGCCGGTTCTTCTCAGCTGAAAACTGCATTCCGAGCAGGTTGCTTCCTAACGGACTGACTACACTGATATTTAATTTTAATTTAAAATATAAAATTGACGATTCAAAAGAGCTTGTAAAAGTCTATTTGAATAAAGTCTATTTTGATTTGATATAAACTATAATAAATTTCAAATCCAAGATGGCCGCCACCACAAAATGGCGAATTACATGTCGAGGGTTTTTTAAATTTTTAAATGAATTGTTCAACATATTATGACTTAATAATATTATTAAAAAACGTACATAAAACCTTAATTTTCCCTAATAAGTACTAAAAGTTAACACTAAATTTTTTAAGGTCACCGAAAACGCCCTGACAAGATTAAGACGCCAGTTTGTAGGGCGTTAAAATTGGTAATTAATTTTTTATCTACGTTTAATTTTGCTTAACATATTGGCAATGGCATTTTAGCTTAATTTGTATTGAATTAATGAACAGGATAAGCTTTATCCGGAAAAATCTGATCTTAAAAGATGTAATTCTCAAATTTGGAGGGCAATCTCAAATCGTTCTTATTCCGTCAAAAAGATAAAACACAGTTTGTTTTTTTAATTAAATTCAATTTCTTTGATCTATGTTTTTAATTTGTTTCAAGTTTCTATCTTTCATCATCACCATTAATAGGCCTTTTTATTTACGTGTACTTCATTATTACAATTTAATTAAAATTATAACAAAAATCTTATGTTTTTTTAAGAAAGAAAGCCGGGGTTTTATCACCTGGGCTTAACTGATTGAAAATACAATTTACCAAATATGATACAATTTTATAATGCGCAAAGCGAAAATGTTAAAAAATAAGTAATATCGAATAATAATTCATTTCTAAATATATCGGAAAGTTACATTAAAATTTTGAGTAATAGTATAAAAATTATTTTAAAAGAAAACAAAATCGAAAGTGCGTATTACAAGACTTCCGCGATAAACAATAGCATTCCCAAGGAAGGTTGACGTCAGGAAGGCGTGAGATGTACTGCGCCGACCACAAGTGATTGGGAAATGGGTAGGGAGAAAAAGAAGATCGATAAATAACATAATCGATTTAAACTCGTAAACGCTATAAAATTAGGAATGGCCAAAATCGATTAAAATTATGGATATGTTTCATTGTTTACACAATTTTGTATTGTCCTAGAATCAAAAAGTAAACTATAATAAAACTCAACGTCAACTGGACGCTTGTATATTATGTAAGTTAAATTTATATTTTAAACTAAAATTTATGCACAGGATTACTGGGTTTCACAAAGTTTAAAACTATGGGACGGTAACGTTTGGGGGTAGTTAGAAAATTTATTGTAGTGGTACAAAGTGTCTGACTTAATATTTAAATTTATGAATACTATACTGTTTTCATCTTAACATGGTACGGGTTACAGCTATTATTATCGTAATATGTGTTGGTATGCCTTTAACCTTTGATCAATTTTATCGATAAAAAATGTCACAGTAAAATATTGTTAGATAATACAAAATGTATGTATAAATGTAAAAAAAAACATTTAGAATATAGTCTTGATAGTACAAAAAGTACTTCCCATATAATGAATATCGACTATCAATCGTAGCAATAATGTCCCATCACTTTGTCGTTATAACAAATGGCATCATTTTATTTATATTTTGGATATATTTATGTATTTATTTACTAACTACTCACTCTCGCTTTGCTCGGGTTCGCCGCTAGTCTATACATATAATAAAATTCTAAGCCGAATCTGTACATTAAATATTTTTTGGAAAATCTTATTGAAATATACATTATTATCGATACAGAGGCCGAACCTATAGTTTTTAGAATTTTTGCCTGTCTGTCTGTCTGTCTGTCTGTTACCGCATGACGGAAAAACCACTGGAGGGATTTTGATGTTTAGTATGGTGATAGCTGGTTATCGGGGTGGTTATATAGGATACTTTTTACCGCGGGAAAATGTCTCATTCTGAGAAAAAATGCAAAAATTGCAATGTTAAGAGTATACTAATATGTAAAACCTGAGAATTTGGTTTTTGGTCATCTGAACGCGGGCGGAGCCGCGGGCAATGCTAGTAAGTAATAATTCTGTAAATATTTTTGTGTCTAATTGTTTATATATATATATATATATATATATATATATATATATATATATATATATATATATATATATATTCGTGTGTTTAATTGTTTTCTGCAACTAAACAAAAGTGTTTGAGAGAAAAGCCATAGACAAACAATTTACTTATAAGTTGAAAAAATTGCGATGAAACATTATATTCATAAAGTTAAATGTTAATGTTATTTATCATACAACCTTAGAAAGCCTAAAGCCTTAGTAAGGTTTCAAGGGAACTTGCTCAATCATTGCCTTTTAATAATAAATGAGAAAATTTTCGACATCATTCCTTATAACTTTAAGATATATTTTATTTAGTACCTGCGACCAAGTTTCTCTCGGCGTTTTTTTTTTATTTATTTTTTTCAGAAAAGATTTAAAAATAACGTTTTTCTAGAATAGACACTATATAGATAAATTAAAAAAGCGAAACCTTATGTAAATACAAAATTTTATTCAAATTACTAAAGTCTTCACAGAGATACACGAAATAAATGTATATATGTACAATGTACATAATATTATACTACTAGCGACTCATTCTCGCTCCGCTCGGGCTCGTCTCTAGGTACGTTTTAACGTATAATATAGATTTCTTACAGATGAGATATTTTCCCGCAGTAAAAGGTGTCCTATATGTTGACTCATATAACCAGCTATCACCATACCAAATTTCATCAAAATCCCTCCAGTGTTTCGGTCACAGACAAACAGACAGACAAAAATCCTAAAAACTATAGATTCGGTATCTGTATCAATAATAATGTCTAAAATTAAAATTCTGTTATTAAGCTTAGTTACACTTTTATTATTTGTATAGATAAACATAATATACGTTTTGAAACAAACATAATATTTATAACTTAAATAGTACAGATATGATTCATTACAAAACAAAAGACGATACTTCCAAGAGTTTTAAGAAAACGAATCCCTTATGGAATGTTGAATTTTCGAATGAAGATATTCAATTGGATTTTATATTAGGCGTTAATCAAATTAACACAATGCTTTTAGCGAATTCGTTGCGTAATTTCAAAACAATGGCTGTTTAATATATTTCATTAAGAACAAAAGTAGCTTGAATATTAAGAAATAAAAGGTTCCTGGCTTGCTTATTTCCTTGGCACTGTAGTGTTAGCGCCAAGTTTCTAAATTAATTTATACATATTATAATAAAATTTTAACTAAGTCGAATCTGTACTTTTTTTTTCGGAAAATCTTATTGAAATAGACATTATTCGTTACAGAGGCCGAATTTATAGTTTTTTAAATTTTTGTCTGCCTGTCTATCTGCCTGTCTGACTGTGACCGGATCACGAAAAACCACTGGAGGGATTTTGATGATGTATGATTATAGCTGGTGATCCGGATCCAACATATTATAGGATACTTTTTACTGCGGGAAAATATCTCATCTCTGAAAAATCTGTACTAAACGTTAAAACGTAAGCAAGGATGAACCCGAGCGGTTTATAAATTTATGCGAAGTTTAATTTTAAATAAAAGTATCTGTTCAGATTATTTCGCGGATTTATTTTAATTTTTGGTTCCCGACACTTACAAAAAAAGTGAAATCTAAAACTAAAATTATTTAAATATATTTTTAAGTAATAATTTGATTCATGATAAATTTAAATAATTTTAAAACTATATACAACTTAAAGCTAAATACCAGTTTGATATAAAATTAATAAAACGTTTTATAAAGCTTTGTTTTATCGTCAAAGACATTAAAGTTACTTTTGAATTGTTTTATTACTTAGATAACTGAGTTTACCATATAATTTAAGTTGTCTATTAGCGATTCTAATTGTGAAATTTCAACTTGGCTAAGCTCTCTATTTTGTATGTCTGTTTAGTTTAGGCATAATTAGTGTCATACACTTGATTGCCTTAATATAGTTATGTTTTTCTTTATAAATATATCTAATACTAGCGACTCACCCTCGTTTCGCTCGGGTTCGTCTCTAGGATGTTTCCCCGTACAAACTTTCATCCCCATTTTTACCCCATTAAGAGATGATTTTCGGGATAAAAAGTATCCTATGTTCTTCCCAGGGTCTCAACTATCTTTTTACTGAATTTCATCTAAATCGGTTCAAATTGCCCCCTATAACCTCACAAGCCTATTATATTTCGATACGTAAAACACATATTTACATATTAGACATTCATATCTTAAAATATTGTCGGCTGGCACCGACTTCAAAATATCTGATTAGGTATCTACTCTAAATGAAAACCTCCATTTAGTTATTTTTTACATTTCAGTGCCTGGAAGTCTGTATTTTTCTTTGTTAAGTTTTTATATTTCCATTTTTAGTGTAAACGTAATAAGCAGGTAATTTGTAAGAAGAAAGTTTTTTAATAACATATTCGATTAAACAATTTATTTAAGAAAATATTTATTATTGATTTTTAAAAAAACCGCTTGACCGATTACGATAAAATTTATATGGGACATCCCAGGTGGGAAGTATATATACCCTTTGAAACAAAAAAAAATTTCCAAATCGGTTCAGGCGATTTCGAGTAATCGGTGAACATAAATAAAAAAAAGATTCCGACGAATTGAGTACCTCCTCCTTTATTGAAGTCGGTTAAAAACGTGTCCAAAGCCAGGCAGGCATAATAGAATTTATAGTGCAGTCAAATAATGAATTGTGTTATTTTTAAATATACATATATGTTATTATTATATGTTAGTTAATCTATCCATTATTTTAGGATAATACACTATACATATAATTACAATAATATTGAAATTTATAATTATAGTTTTTAATTGAAAATAAATGTATATACTCGTAAGTGCTTATTTCCGGCAATTTTGTATATTTTGTATCTCTATTATCTTTTATACAAATAAATAAAATTGAAGTGTCTGTTTGTAATGTCGAAATAACGTTTTTTATTAAATCCATATGAAAGTATATACGGTACTTATAACAAATAAGTCATTTTTTTTAAAAATTGTCTGTCTGTCTGTCTGTCAATTTGTTAATCGTAAACGCATCTAGTGACGCACTCGAGTGAAGCAAGGATATTATTATTTGTTGGGTGTGGTGCCGAGGTCGGCCCTAGCTACTCGACCAATGTAAATATGTATTTAAATGTTTGACGTAGCTACTTGTGTCAGTACATATGTGAGTTTGGATATTATAATTTTCATTTTCACATTAATTAGTGTGGCTTTAAATAATGAAATTAAATATGAACGACTCTGTATACATCTCATAACTACAGACTTTGCACGAAAAGCATATTGAACATAAAATATTAATCTTTTTTACCACCTTTTACGGGAAAAATTGCTCTCTAAAATCAATATTTATCGCAATACACACGAAAAACACTAAAAAAATAGGTTTTTTCTTAGGTTTGACCTTGAAAATAAAATTTGCGGGTATTTTGAATAACATTTTCCTTATCAGCGCGTCAAAATCCATATGTATACCAATATTTAGATTAATCAGATGTATGGGTTATTTGGAAGTACAGTCGTGATTTCTATTCTATGACCTAGAAGCCTACAGTTTTGAATAAATACGGCATAAATGCCGTAAATTTTTATTAAATGCTTATTATGACGATTAATTATGATAATGCTTATTAGATTTTTTTTCTAATAATATGGTAGGTACCTTACACAAATTCTAGCCAGCCAAGTACTAATATTATCTACTTAAAAAAAAAACCTGTGACTGAAATCTTTCCCTCAAATCGGTTTAAGCATTTACATATTATGACGCAATAAAGAACCTAATATCAGTACACATTACACGTATGTACTACAAAGCCTGGAAATAAAATAATATATTGTTTGGTCGTAAAAAGAATAAGTCACGTTGACACTAGCACCTAAAATTCCGAATAAAGCTCAAAATGAAGTAGCAAGAATTCTCCAACATACGAATATAACTTTATATGAAGAAAACGTAAAACAGTATAGTATATATGATCTATGGTAAAACTATAAATTACAATAATTACTTTTTTTTCGTTTTGGTGTGTCTCTAGATACCTAGTAGTAGCCTACATCTTACTCCATGTTCTATCTAGGTATAAAATTTCATCTAAACCCATGTAGACATGTCGTTGCGTGAAGGAGTAACAAACATACATATCTATACTAATATTATAGAATTAAAGCTTGTGAGTTTGTAAATTTGTAGGGGGTAATCTTTGGATCTACTGAACCGATTTAGATAAAATTTGGTTAGAAGATAGTTTGAGATCCTGGAAAGTACATAGAATACTTTTTATTCTAAAAATCATCCTTAAGGGGGTGAAAATGGGGATGAAGCCGAGCGAAGCGAGGGTGAGTCGCTAGTACAAACATAAACATATACAAACATATGCATATACAAAAATATATATACACTAAATTTATATTAGTAGTCTGATTTTAAAGTAATCCATTTGGGTTTTAATTCCAGTCAATTTGACCGCATTCTTTATGGAAACCAAACTGTTCTCTTGAATAATTTCGGAGCCTATCCTTCAAATTAACTTTGTCTTATGTACTGTGTAAGTATCTGAGAGTAGTGTAGAAGAATATTATATACTAGCATTGCCCGCGGCTCCGCCCGCGTTCAGATGACCAAAAACTAAATTCTTAGGTTTTACATATTAGTGTACTCTTACATTGCAGTTTTTGTATTTATTCTCACAAATGGGATATTTTCACGCGGTAAAAAGTATCCTATATGTTGACCTGGATAACAAGCAATCATCATACCAAATTTCATCAAAATCCCTCCAGTGGTTTTTCCGTGATGCGGTAACAGACAGACAGACAGACAGACAGACAGGCACGCAAACAGACAGACAAAAATTCTAAAAACTATACATTCGGCCTCTGTATCGATAATAATGACCATTTCAATGAGATTTTCCAAAAAATATTTAACGTACAGATTCGACTTGGTTAGAATTTTATTATAATATGTATAGATAAAAATTTCTACGATCTGGCCACACCATTACTCATTTAAAAATCAACTCTTCCAGAATAGTAGAATTGAACCTTGTTATATGGGCTAATACAAGATGAGGAATTTAATTCCAAGCCATTACGATTCTTTTTAATATATTAAATCATTCCAAAAAATTATCGAATGCATTATTTATTATAAAATATAACGTTTTCCTATCTGCCTGTTCGTTGGCGCTCTTATATCTCGAGAGTCGCAGATATAACTAATATGTATATTAATAGATTAATTATCTAGCCAACTCCTTGTCTAGATTTAGTTATTAAAGCTAACCTAGAGTAATAAAAGCTGCTGTGTAAGTTTATGTCGGTAGAAACTGTTTGTGGTGTGAATTTCTAAAGACGCATTAGAAGTAGTAAAAGCCTTAGCTAAGCGAGCAGCTTGTAGCATTTATATAATAAAGGACACATCGTAAACCTTAGTTTAGACTAAAACACTGTACACTCAGTATACTGTAAACACCGAATGTCTTTGCGTGAACGCGAGTGTCTCTAATTGTGTTTATTGCGATACGATAATTAGTGTCGTATCAGAGGTTGTGTGAACACGTTCAGTTCAAGCTTATCGTCTGGTTAAAAAGTTTTCTAATAAATAAATAAATATGTTGGAACATTAACTCACATCACCATCTAATTCCATAGTAAGCTACGAGGCTTGTGTTATTGATACCAGATAGTTGATACACTACACATATATAACTTTAAATACATATATAAATATAAACACCCATGACTGGTGTACAAACATTCATGCTCATCACACAAGTGAATGCCCCCAGCGGGATTCGAAGCCGCGATAGCTGGCACAGCAAGTGGGGTTACTACAAACTGAGCCAAACGTGTCGTCAAATAGATTCGACATTTTCAATACACCGTGTAAAAGATAGTACTTAAACTTTCACGTGGAGCAAGGAGTGTGAACAACTCGGACGTAACTTCAAATAATAGAACATTTATATATCTACTAAAATTTCGTAAAAGTGTGAACAGTGCAGAAATGAATGTCTGACATTTATGTCGCAATATGTGTCATTGTCTAAACTTACCTTAAAGATGTCGCTTGGCAAGTGGAAATTTTGTACACGCTTAACTTAGAGTTTAGACGGAGAATATATTTAGAACTTGTTACATGAAATATGTTTTAAGGGTGTTACAAAGTTTAAGTAAGAATTATAATGAGCTTGCAAAGTATTTGAGTTGAACATTTTTTAATAATTAAATTATTTTTTAACCCCCGACGCAAAAACGACAGGGTGTTATAAATTGACGTGTCTGTGTACGTTGTCTGTCTGTGGCATCGTGGCTCCCGAACGGATGAACCGATTTTGATTTTATTTTTTTTGTTTGAAAGGTGAATTAGTGGGGAGTGTTCTTAGCTATGTTTGATGAAAATCGGACCAAGATAGTCGGTGATTTTTCAAATTTATAATTTAATTTAGTTTTGTTTGTATATGTAATCTATACTTTTAGTGAATAACATTTTATTATAATTTTTATTTTCAATAATCTAAGCTTTATGAAGAAAGAAGTTGGGGAAAGAAGTTTTATGGAATTTAAAGCTAATAGAAAATTCTAAAATATTGGGAAATGACATAGATATTATCGTGAGTAAATTTTGTTCAGAATATATCGTTCTCATAATATAGATCAGTTTTCTTTAAAATCATTCTGATTCAGGATCTTGACTAGGACATATTAAACGTTAAGACAACAAAGGCAATGTTGGGTTTTTGGTTTTGTTTACTCAACAGAGTACTGGCTCTCATAGATCGTCGCCAAATATTACTATCCAAATATGTATACATAATACAGGTGGCGGATAAATAAATTTTCAATGGTAATAAATAATAAGAAAACCAAATAGCTTAATTTTGAGTATGAAATCTTGATTTGTGCATTTAGACATCGGTAAATGGACAAAACCACGCGATGGAAATAGGAAAAGAGGAAGACGAAAAGAGATGGATAGGTGATATAAGAAAAATTGGGGCCGAAACCTGGCCTAGAAAACCAAGAGACAGAAATGAGTGAAAGCAGCTGGAAGAGGCCTGTGTGTCACAGGACACGCTGATAACTAAACCGGAAAACCAAATGTGTTAGATTAAAGCTAGTTTTTATATTTATATTATAAGATTATACTTGTGTTTAGTTCTTAATAAAGCATCAATAAAGGCTTAATAATAATAATAATAAATGGACAAAAGCAGTCTCTCTGGCGACTCACTGGGGAAATTATGTAAAACTGAACAAAATTACACTGTAACAGAGAGAAATATTAAGCTATCGTTCTTTTTGTTTCACAACAATATTAAAAACAACATTCGTAATAATTAAACTTTGAGTGTAAAAAGATAATGAATGTTTAAAAATGTTTGTTCATTGCGATTGGGCGCGGAAGTTTTAGAGCCAAGTTCGAGTAATTGCATGAAATAAAGGTTTTTTTAACGTACACATAAATATTTGATCAACAAAGTTCTTTCTGCGCTTTTGAGGTTATGTGATAGAGTGATTAAAACTCAAAATATACTTTATGTAAGGAATATTTTCAGTAAAAATAAATATTAATATTCCGATGGCAGTTATGTTAAGAAAAGCCGGCAAGTACCTCAACAATTGCTTTTTTTCGTATTTTAATAATTTTTAACCGACTTCCAAAAAGGAGGAGATTCTCAATTTGTAGGAATCTTTTTTTATGTATGTTCACCGATTACTCGAAGACGCCTGAGCCGATTTGGAAAATTTTCTTTTTGTTTCAAAGTGTATACTTCCCAAGAGGTCCCATTTAAATTTTATCAAAATCGGTCGAACGGTATTTAAAAAATCAACAATAAATAATTTTTTTAAAATAAATTGCTAGTCGAATATGTTGTTAAGAAATAACTTCTTACAAATTACCTGCTTATTACGTTTACACTAAAAATGGAAAAATGAAAACTTAAAAAACTGACTTCCAGGCACTGAAATGTAAAAAATAACTAAACGGAGGTTTTCATTTAGAATAGATACCTAATCAGATATTTTTGAAGTCGGTACCAGCCGATAATATTTTAAGATATGAATATCTAATAGGTAAATATGATTAGGTATGAACTCTAATTATAGTTACAATATTATACATCAATTTGTGATGTATTTTACGTATCGAAATATTGTTTTGCATCTGCTTTATACTTATGTAAATACCGACGTACAAATTAAATAATTTTATTGCAAAAAAAGGGGACGAAGTGTTAAATAGGATAGGAAATGCTAAAAAAAAGTTTCAATAGATTAAACTTCGTCTTCTACGCATCATTAATTTTGGATATAAACTTTTGATACTTTCAAAAGATTCTATAATAACGAGAAGACGAGGGCGCTGTAACATTACTTTTCATCCTTTTAATATTATGTAAACATATTTTACGCTTCTAAATATTATAATAGAAAGGCAAAGCCTTTGGGTTTTTAGTAGGTACTTGAGATTTTTTATGTATAAAAAATATATTTTTATAAATAATGTTCTAATAAACATTATTCTTTCATAAAAATGAACGAGGTTTTCTATTTAATATAAGAATTCATTTATTTACGTTATACATTCATGTCATTGAGTTATCTAATTGTACATATGTACCCAACATTTTCCCTTAACTAGATTCCGAAAAACACGAGTGAATCTAGAAGTGTTCAATATTTTTACCTTATAAGTACAAAAACCTGATATAAAATTACAAAAATAAATAAATAAATAAAAATTACCCACATAAAGAATCAAATCTAAAACCTAAGACGTTGAGCAAACAGCTATTATATTCGAATAAATATTCAGCACCACAATTTTAAAATATATTAAGATTAAAATGAAGTGACCTATAAAAATGTTCTTAAGATATAATAGGTTATTTTACTGGCAAAAAAATTATTAAAATATCGGATAAAACATAGTCATTAGCGACTAAGCGAGAGAAGGGTTACATGGCTATTATTTTTGCTGACTCCATTTAAGCCCTTTTAAACTGAAATTTCGTGTTTTTATATCGCAATATACATGAAGGGGTTTTTCTTTTAGTAAAATGCTTTAATTTAATTTGTTCATTTACAGGCAACATTTCATATGGTGGGCATTAAATATATATATATATATATATATATATATATATATATATATATATAAATTTTTGTGTAATAATATTTGCAGTATAATAATAATATATAGTCCTCTCGTCTATGTGACACTATCTATACTTATTATAAAAATAAGTTAGGTATATAATTTATTATGCTTTTATGTAAATTAGCTGAAATACGGCGACAAATATTTTTAATTAAACATTACGTTATTTTCAAAGTTATTTTCTTTAGTTCGGTATTAATCCTTATCCAAATGAATATTTTAGTTAGCTTAGTCATTTAATGCAGATTAAAATTGCTCTTTACACTAAATCAATCAGATGAATAGTTTTTGAGATATCGTTGTTAGAAGTTATACTAATATGTAACACCTAAGAATTTAGTTTTTGGTCATCTGAACGCGGGCGGAGCCGCGGGCAATGCTAGTATAATATATACAAAATAATATTATCTGATTTTTTTATCTGCAACTACTGAAATAACACTTAAATTAGTATACAGAATTAAAAAGATTGAGATGTTTAGCACACAGATGGACTATCATCGCGCTCGCTTAGGAAGCCGAGTGAAATGGGTTTAAATCCCGGGTCTCGCATCTGTAATATTTTTTCCAATATGATTACCACATGCCTTACGATGAAGGAAAACATCGTAAATAAACCTGAATGTCTGAGAGAACCTAGCAAGTTTTCGAAAGACATGTGAAGTCAGCCAACCTGCACTTAGCCAGTGTGGTGGACTATGGCCTGATCCTCCTTCTAGTAAAGGGAGGCCCAGCCGTGGGAAGTAAAAAAAACTGATACGATAAGGTGGCGCTGCCTGTATATAATATATACAAGATACACTTAGGATCTACATCGAAGCAAAGTAAGTAGAATGTATGTACTATATATTAAAAATCTGATTTCCTTCCTATTACAATAAATACTAAAAATTCATACGACAATATCATATGCATGCGCATCGGAACTATCGGAAATTGTATATGATTTTTATTGAAATTGTCGACAATATCGAAGAAAAAACGCCTTAAAGCAAAGAAACCAATAGCTTTTTTCATCAAAAATATTACAATGAAAATGTGAGGTGAGACGTGAAGCATGTAGTTTATGGATAAAAAGTATTTGCTCTAAATAATTTATTGCTGTGGACTCTACACATGGTATAAAGAATCGATGTTACCTGTTCTGATTATCCAGAAATTATGTAACTACTAATTTTAATATTTTCTTAGATTTACGCGAATATTTGACATTTTAAATAAAACAATAATATCGGACTTTTTCGCGGATTTATTTCGATTTTTGGTTCCCGACGTTTCGAATGCTTTACAGCGCACATGGTCACGGGAGAGACTAAGGCTTTAGACGTCTTAAAGTTCACTTGCAGACAATGCTTATCCACAAATTTACGAAATAAATCCGCAAAAAATCCAAAAAGATAGTTTTATTTTATTCTAGCTGACGTCATTTTCTTTCTTCTTCTTCTTGCACGGCTTTTCCGCATTTATTATTTTTTTAAATAAAAAAAATAGGTGCTTGTTTGGATGTAAATTTTGTTATATTAATGGAACCCAAATACAAAATATATCGAGCCAAACATACCGGAAAAATCTATAAACCACACTCAATTTGCGTTTATTATATACGTAATTTTATGTCTCATAAAACTAAACAAAATCGTGCTGACATTAGCAAAAGTAATCTACTGTTATATAGAAAAATAACTTTTATTACCTGAGAATAAGGTGTAATCTTGTGTGAAAATAGTTATCTAACTTATCATTCTAAGGGTACGCGGTGTTAGAATTTAATTATAAGACCGCATTGCCTAAGGGTTTAGGCGAAATGGTTGCGCATGTTAGAATGTGAATCAGAACGGATATGAGATTCGGATGTTTTATTTCCGGTTGTTTGTGCGTTAAAATTATCTTTATATTATGCAGACTCGCTCATTTTGCAAACAAAGTCAAGTGAGCTCAAATCTCTATATGCAAAATGATAACCAAATGGTAATCAGTTCTAATAAGGTATAGCAAAACATGTAAAGAACGTATTGGAAAACTCAGCTAGTTGTCGCAAGACGTGTAAAAATCTTCCACTTGTATTTGACCAGCATGGTGGATTATGGTCTGACAAACCTTATATGGGTGGTCGAAGCACAACAATGGGATTTTACAATATTATTCATTACTAGAGACTTACTCTAGCTTCACTCGAGTGCGTACTAAATATTACCCTATGTGTTACCCCAAGTCATAGTCTAAATATCATCCAAGTCCATCTGGACGTTTCAGCGTAAAGAAATAATAAACATACACACACACACACACACTTATATAATATTATGGTCGACGTGGTCATTGGTCGTAATAACTTAAATGGTCAATATATGAAGCTTGAGATTAGCTCATATTGGTTGCGAGCCCATGTCAGTCGCATCATTACGACATAATGTCGCTTTAAGATTTAAAATATTATTTTAAACTAGCAACTCACTGTCGCTCCACTTGGATTCGTCCCTAGGTACGTTTTAACGGATAGTATAGATTTGTCAGAGATGAGATATTTTCCTGCAGTAAAAAGTATCCTATATGTTGACCCGGATAGCCAGCTATCATAATACCAAATTTCATCAAAATCTGTCAAGTGTTTTCTCGTGATGCGTCCCCAGACAGACAGATAGACAAAAATTCTAAAAACTATAAATTAGGTCTCTGTATCGATAATAATAACTATTTCAATAAGATTTTCCAAAAAATATTTAATGTATAGATTCGACTCAGTTAGAATTTTATTATATGTATAGAAAGGTATTCAATTTAAATACTTATGTTACCATTTATAACGAAGCTTTATCTCTCTCATATGCAGTTCTACTATTTTAAATTCCACATAAATCGGATACACTATAACCAATATCAATCTAAATATCTAACACTGGCAAGAGAATGCTATAGGGGAATAAAAATGAAAGGATAAAATGCATTAAACTGTAAGTAATGAAATTTTATTGTACTGTGATGTATAATAATATTACCTACCATAAAGTTGTTTTTGTCTTACTTCATTACACTATGCATTTGATTCTAGATGAGTATATCTATATGTAGACTAATATTATAAAGAAGAAAAAATGCTTTCCGTATGTTTGTTTGTTATAGATAAACCTACAATCCGCTGAATCGTTTAAGATCGAATTTGGTATGAAGATAGTTTAAGACTCTGGAAAGTACAAAATATAGTTTTTATGTCAGAAATCATCCTTTAAAGGGGTGGAAAGGGGGATGAAAATTTGTAAGGGAATCAGTCACTTTTCAAGTAAGAGATATAAAACTCCTCATACCCATGTACAAATATACAATATACATATACTAATAAATAGTCTATCTATTCCATACTAACCGTTAAAACGTACACATTGAGTTGGTAAAATAATATTTTTGTAGGAATTCACATCTTGCTGTACGTATTTTTTCATAAACCTTACAGAATGCTTCATACAATTCGTCTTTAATATACCAAGTTTGGACAAACCTCGTTGTTTTAGTTTTGGCTGACTCGGCTCTGGTATGACTTGATGAAAATTTGAAACTTCTTTTAGTAAATACTTTATTCATGCAAAAATGTAGTTCATATTATATCATATTATTATTCAAAGATCTTTCTATTAAATATCGTTAATAATATATTAATAATATATTAATAATCGCTGTACTTAAGAGAATCGTTAGATCTATTTAAATTGCCAAAAAATGTTTTATGAATGGCTTAATACACACACATCACACACACTCACACTCACACGTACACACACGCACGCACGTACACACGAACACACGCACACAAACACACACAGACACACACAACACACGCGCGCACGCGCACTAACACACGCACTAATAATACACATATACACATACAAACACATTTTTTTATTAAAAAATAATTCAATTTGCACATCCAGTTTTGTATATCTAGTTACTATCTTCTAGTTACTAAAAATATTACCATAATCTTGTACTCACTACACTATAATGGTAGCATTTTCGTACCTTGTGCGCAACATCTATAATAGTATTATAAAGAGGAAAGATATTTTTTTCTTTGAAGGTCCGAAACTACTAAACCGGTTTAGATGTTTGGTAAGAACATAATTTGAGTCTCTGCGAAGAACAAAGGTAGCAGCGGGATAAAATGGCACAAATCTTCCCCATTAAAGTGAGGTCTCTAGAAATGTCAAATGACATCGTCTTACCACAAAAATAATTTAAAGCATAAATTCAACACCTGTTTATTAACTAAACAGTATCTATAAGTTAAATAACCGTTGAACTGGTGTTTAATTTCTCTTACTACAAAACCGTGTTTAACACATTTTTGGTTAGACGCTACCTAACTCAATGCGTGTTCTATCTATTATGGTAACCCTATGAAACGTTTCGTTATATGAAGAACCGATTTTAAGAAAAAAATGCATCTTAATATAAAAAAGTTTTACTTTAATAAAGATCTCAAGTAAAAATGTTAATGTTTACTATTTGCGAGCTTATCATCTTAAATTTTTACCAATTATTCATGATTATTGTAAACATGGGCCATTCCTGATTACTTATAGCAGACACGGTACAGGTAAAGCTACGAAAATGTCAATATTTTATCTATTTGGTTATTATATATTAATTATTTAAAACAAAATTTTTATAAACTGGTGCCGCACTAACAATATTATTATTATTTTATTAAATTTATGGCCTTGCCGCACTAACAAGTACTTTACAACGACAGCGATAGGACCTTACTCGCCACTCGCTAGTGGCGCCAAGTGGTGCCACCAGAAATTATTGTCATATTTTTATTATGTTTATATAACGGAGAGTCGATTTTAAATTGGAATATCGAAAGATTTAGTTTACTGTAAAGTTTTCAAAACGCAGAGAACCAAACATTAAAATAAATCCCCGAAAAATCCGAAAAAATAGTTTTATTTAAAATGTCAAATAAGAAAGATTTTTTTTATATTATAGTATTCATCATATATTTTTTGTGTATTATAAAACGTAAATTTCCCAGTAAATATTGAAAAATGAAATTCTATTCTAGTACGTAAAATGAAACATACTCGTACCTATATCCTGATAATAAATTCTTTCAACTTCGCTTAGGCGGACTATGATGAACGCTATTTTAGATTGCTTTTATTTCTGGACCTTGTTGAAAATTACTTTTTATTATTGATAATACGAAAAACCCGAATAGAAATTTAACGATGTAAAAGTTTTTTTTTTACAATTTAAATTAATAATAATATGACATATCGTGAGTCGCTATAACAAACAAACAAACAAGTATTTTTTCAGTCCACAATTACTATTTAAACGTATTTAAACTTAGCCCGACGCGGGACTCTAATATTACATCCTAGCCACTACACCACCGAGGCGGTTATGGGTTACTAAATGTAACATCGAACCTGCGACCACAGAAGCAATATGGAGTGTGCTAGATATTATAAAAACAACATATTTACATATTTCATCCCATTGTCCCCATCCTTTCATTTATATAAAAGAAATATATAATTTCGTTTGAGAAGAATGAGCCAAGGCAATTTTATTATATTCTTTAAAAAACATTTTATTAAAGACGTAATAAAAACTTTGTATTGGCATTTGGTACGGTACGGTACAATTTATATGAAATTGATGATATTTAGGTTTTTGTTACATTTTGCTACGTATTATATCTATTTCAGGATTCCATATCTAGAAGGCAAAATAAAACTCTTTGGTCATGTCCATCTTTCTGTCTGTCTGTCAATCAAATAGGTATTACAAAAATTAAAAAAAAAACGCATACACACACGCAGCTATTAGAAAAAATGTACATATGTATGTCTCTGACTGCAAAATACTGTTCTTTCGTAAACTTGTTCTCATCTTTTTAATTTGCTTTTTACGCAGTCGTGTTTTTTCTTTTTGCAAATTATTTTTTTATTTACAACTTTTTAGTTTTAGTCAGTTAGTTTAGTTAGTTTTATTAAACAATTTCTTATCCTAAATTACTTTTAAACAGATAAGGTTTTAAGAGGCGATTACAAAAATACATGCAATTTTTGTAATCGCCTCTTAAAACCTTGTATTTTGTTACTGTAATTTTTTTTTAAGACAAATTGGCACCAAAAATCTGCCATTTTGATTTTTTTAAAACATCTATCTGAGGACACTTATCTATGTTTTTGAGAACAATCTAACGATATAAAAGACTTCGAAATTGAAAAAAAAAACTTGTTTTACATAAGAGCTCAGTGTTTCGCCTATGTAAAGTACTAGATGTTGGTCGCATGGCTAATATTTAAATGATCGTCTGCAGAGGCGAAAGCTCATAGCGGGATGTGCAATTGATATTTCAATAAATCCCATTAATATTATAAGTGCGAAAATTTTAGATGTTTGGATGTTTGTTACTCAATCACGCCAGAACGGCTTAACGGATCTGAATGAAATACACATAGATAATTATAGTATAGAATAGCACACAGAATACTATCTATCCCAAAAAAATGTACGACGCCCGTGAGATAGATTTGTTCTTGTTTTTCACTAGCTAGTAGGTTATAAAATGGATAAACAATAATTTTACAAATGTGAAAATTAACTTTATTGAATTAGACTTATACAATCATTTTTGAATAGTCAATTAATTAAATTATAGCCTGACTAGCAATGCCCGCGGTTTCGCCCGCGTTCAGATGAGGAAAACGAAATTCTTAGGTGTTACATATGAGTATACTCTTACATTGCAGTTTTTGTATTTTTTCTCAGAAATGAGATATTTTTCAGCGGTAAAAAGTATCCTATATGTTGACCCGGATAACAAGCTACCACCATACTAAATTTCATCAAAATCCCTCCAGTGGTTTTTCCGTGATGCGGTAACAGACAGACAGACAGACAGACAGACAGACAGACAGACAGACAGACAGACAGACAGACAGACAGACAGACAGACAGACAGACAGACAGACAGACAGACAGACAGACAGACAGACAGACAGATAGACAAAAATTCTAAAAACTATAAATTTGGCCTCTGTATCGATAATAAAGTCTATCTCAGTAAGATTTTCCAAAAAATATTTAATGTACAGATTCGCCTTAGTTACGATTTTATTATACGTATAGATGTCGGTCCATGAGGAATCGACCACCGGCTGGGAAGGCAGTTCTGCTGAGAAGAACCGGCAAGAAACTCAACAGTTGTGTTTTGGAAAACCGACTAATAAGTTTATTACATCTCACGTGTAAGCACTTGATTCCTTTACCTGAGAGGTAGTCCATATAAAAGCTTGAAGGCATAAAATAAAAGAGCATTCATTTTCAGACAATTACATTGTCCACATGGATGTGAAGTAGAGCGTTAAATAGCACTGTGCTGTAACAGTTGTTTGTCTTTTGGTACGATACTCTTCGAGTGTACTTTTTACAAAACGTAATTACTCTTTGACATGCAATTATTGTGGAAATTCAACGATATTGTAGGTGTTTATCTGTCTACTCGTACTCGTACATACATATTATACATGATACATGACACACACACACACACACACACACACACATATATATATATATATATATATATATATATATATATATATATATATATATATATATATAACCGAATCTGTACAATAAATATTTTTTGGAAAATCTTATTGAAATAGACATTATTATCGACACAGCGGCCGAATCTATAGTTTTTAGAATTTTTGTCTGTCTGTCTGTTACCGCATCACAGAAAACCCACTGGAAGGATTTTGATAAAATTTGGTATGATGGTAGCTGGTTATCCGTGTCAACATATAGGATACTTTTTACTGCGGGAATATATCTCATCCCTGAGAAATCTTATCTAAACGGTAAAACCTAACTAGGAATGAACCCGAGCGGAGCGAGGGTGGGTTGCTAGTAATATCAATAAAATTGAAGTATCTGTTTGTAATGTGAAAATAATAGCTCTTTACTAAATGCATATGAAATTATGTCTAAAATGTCTTATAAAAATTAAAACAAAATTTATAAAATTTCTGTCTCTCTATCTGTCTAATTTCAAAAATGGCCTTTTATTGACATTAGCTGATGTTATAAGGTGTAACTGAGGCTACTGCCCACTTTTATTTTAGAAAAAGAAGTAGGATTCAAAAAAATTAAAAGCTGAGCGAACCAAGGGTAAGTCGGTAGTATTTGCAGAAATCCTGCCAGTAATAAATAAATAAAAGAATAATCAGTCAAAATAAAATGTAATATTGCGTTTAGAAGTAATAATATTTCAAAAGATGAATTGAATATGAACAATAAATTATGTATCAAATTTATTAAGCGATATCATTACGAAATAAAAGTTTCTGTACTCACTTTCCCTAGCGTATACACAGCTCATATAAAATTCTCAAAGGCCGTTCTTTATATAGAATTTTTCAGAAACAAAGATTTTGCTTCAACTTGTTTTGTATTAAACAACACTAAATCTTTTGACGATTCGATTTCTCCATATCAGTCAATTCCTGGACATGGAAAAATGTGACGTATACGAGTATAAGTAACACGTAATCTAATACTTTCTTAGATTTACGCGAATATTTGACATTTTAAAAACAACCTTTTCGGATTTTCGTGGATTTATTTTGATTTTTTGTTCCTGACGTTTCGAATGTTTTACAGCAATCATAGTCACGGGAAAGACTAAGGTTTTAGACGTCTCAAAAGGTCTTTATAAATATATTTGTTACAGACAGTATCTACCCACAAAATTATACAAAATTTTGTACATCAACACTATACCTACCTATATTATAATATCTACATATGCCATGAGTAATGAGAATGTAGTCTAAAAAATATAAAAAAACGCATAGATTAAAGTAGGTTTAACACATTATATAAAATTAATTCTTACGAGGGCAAATTTTTAAATTAAAAATGATGATTGCTCATAAATTAGCCTTGAAGAGGATGAAAAGCGTTTTTCACTGAATTCACGTGAGATATTTTCATTTCTGTTCCTTTTAGACTATTTTTCTTTTAATAAGAATTAGATATAATAAAATTCTAACTGTGAGTTGAATCTGTACATCAAATTATTTTTGGAAAATCTTATTGAAATAGCCATTATTATCGATACAGAGGCCGAATCTATAATAGTTATTAGTATTTTTGTCTGTCGGTCTAAAAACGCATCACGAGAATACCACTGGATAGATTTTGATGAAATTTGGTTATTTTGGTATAACATATTTTTTACTGTGCGAAAATATCTCATCTCTGAAAAATCTATACTAACAGTTCAAACGTATCTAAAGACGAACCCGAGCGGAACGAGGGTGAGTCGATAGTTATTTTATAAAGCTTTAGCTAAAATAAATCGTAAATATTATAATCATTTATCATTATTACAATGAGACACAACTACAAAGCTAAGTCGACTTTGACAAAAAAAGCCGTCATAATAAAAAAGGCCCTTACTAATAATTTGGTCAAAAATGACGTAATTGCAGATTCGGAATCAGCAAAAAAACCTACTTGATAGTCTTACTCATAAAGCTCTAGTTCTTATGAATCCGGAGATACCATAACCATTTTCATCGTAACCACATACATCAAAACTAGTAGCAATTTTGACGTAGTATTAAGACAAAACTTCTAATATCTCGAAATCAACTTTGACGAAGTTGTGGCCTTCTTTTTTATGACGGCAATGTGGCTCAACTGAGGTTCAAACCCAAGACTTTAAAATTTACAATCTTATAAACTAAATAATGCTTTATTACATACAAAAATCATATATTACCCGTCTAATTGCACTGTAATCGCGAGAACGTCACCATAAACTCGATTTCTTACACTTTTAAAACAATTTTAATTGCACCCCATAAATTCTTAAGTGCTAATATCTTTCAATTTGGCGCCTTCCGTAATCTTGACGATTAATCTAATGGGGAAGTAACTGCAGTAGTAATCAGTTATGGCAAATTGTGAATAATCGTCTGACTTTAGCGTTGGAATGCATTTAGCATTTGATCTTATGCAAAAAAGTTAAAAATAAGCAAGTAAAACTGTAAAAATTTTAGGTTTGAAAATACAAATATGTTTTAACTACATAGGTACTTACTCGTACTATCGCTTTGCTCAATACGTTCCTAGGTATGAATATTTTTGGACTTGATATAGTAATATCGACTTTTGTATATAACCATAATATAAAATGTATGCAGTACCACATTTTGGCAATTTTTATTGCTACCAGTAGCTTATGTGTTACGGGATTAGTCTTTGTATACTTTTCATCAAAATCCGTACAGCAATTTCACCGTGATGGAGTAGGAACAAACGTACAAACATATAAATTTTGATATAGTATGAAAATCGAACTGTTTATTATCAACTAAACAGTAAAGACAATACAACAATTGTATTGTCAAAGTTGAATCTGGAAACTAAATATTTTTTGGAAAATCTAATTGAAATAGATATTTTTTATCGATACAGAAACCGAATATATATGTAGTTTTTAGAATTTTTGTCTGTCTGCCTGTCTGTGATCGCATCACGAGAAAATCACTGGACAGATTTTGATGGGTATGATGATAGCTGGTTATGCGGGTCAACATATAGGATACTTTGTACAAGAGGAAAATATCTCATTTCTAAGAAATCTACACTAAACTCAACTAGCGACGTACACGAGCGGAGCGAGGGTGAATCACTAGTATTTATGTAAAAACGTCTAGTATTCAATGATACGCGCACACAATAACCTCTGGTCTGCCTAAACCCGCCCATAAACATGTCAGTTACATTTAGAGATCAGCAGCCATAAATTTACTAGATATTTTGCGAAAACATTCGCAAATAAATATTTTTAATATTATGATTTATTGACTAGTTGTTGCACATGATCTTGCGTAGCTCACATTATTTACATATGTATAACAAAATTAGAACTAGCAGACCATAGTTAAAACTAATTTAACTAGCTACTCACCTTGGCTTCGCTCGGGTTCGTCCCTAATGAAAAGCTAAAACAAATCTATCCCACGGGAACCGTATATTTTTCCGGGATAAAAAGTATAATAAATGATCTAATCTAATAAAACCTATGTGCTATTCCAGATTGAGTTGCAAACATCCATCCTCGCATTTATAATATTAATGGGATTAGGTTTTGGGAATTTAAAAAAAATATAAGTATATCCTGCATAAGTCAAAACTCGATATTATAACATTAAAATATTATAGGTAATAAAATTTTGGACTATATATTTTGTTAGGGAATATAATAATATGTTTTTTTAGAAAATTAATACCTATACCTATATCCATTTACAATAAAGGAAATTACAAATTTATTTAATTATATTATATATAAAACAAATGCATAATTAATAATTATTACTGTTCAACTATGCGATATTAATTTATAAAACTTATTGAAATTATAAAAAAGGTTTTTAATAAAAATTGTAAGGTATTTTTATGTAATTTTGGTAATTTTTAAAATCACAGTATAATTTTGTGGGTAGGTGCTGTCTGTAACAACTATAGACCTGAGACGTCTAAAACCTTAGTCTCTCCCATGACCACGATTCTTGTAAATCGTCGAAAATAAAAAAATCAGAAAGAATAGTTTCATTCAAAATAACTTTCTAACAATATTTTGTAAAATGTCAGTACAAAAAAAAAATTCAGTACATTCGATTTCTTCACTTCAAAGCTTTTGAAAATGTAACAAAAATGTAAGATATATGGTATATGTAACGAATATTCTTAAATTATACACCAGTGCTGTTTTTGTGAACGTAGGTTAGTCTACTAATGATAAATGACGCTTCAATTCTATATTTTAACCTGACCTTTGAGATATATTTGAAATAATCTAGGTCGAGTTGTCAGAGAAACCAATTTCAGACAGCCTATACATTCGGAAATGATAGTAAAGTATATACAGATATATATTTAACATTTTTTTATTAGCTTTGTATACCTAATAATAATTAATTTCCTCTCGACTGATTCCGGCCACGGCGGCCAATCTCATTGAGACTAGCCAACTGCGCAGGAGATATTATAGTGCAGCGCGTGTACGCGCAGACACAACGTGCACTCTCTATTCCTGTCACTCTCATACTCCGGTGGGACGACCGCTCGACACGACCGTTGAGAGTTAAGGCGCAGGACCGACTTCACGTGCTCTCCGAGGCACGGGGGTGAAACACCACCAACTTCCCAACTACGGGCTGTAACTGAGACCTACTAAACAGAAAGACTCAATAACTAAACTTGGCCCAACCTGAAACTTGAACCCAGGATCTTCGACTGTGCAACCGTACATGCTAACCACCGAGGTAGTTTTATATACATACACATTACACATGTACATGTATGTTTGAGCCTCTTATGACGTCCCACTTCTCGGCACGGCCTCCTCTCAATGCGTGAAGTAATAAATTTAAAATGATGGAGCTCATATTATAATCCCTTTAAAATTCCGATTTTATACTAGAATTAGATATTACTTTCACATCACACCCTCAATAGTTATTCTTAAAGGTTATTTATACCTTTAATAATAATATTTAGGTATATGTTATAATAACCTTCCTATTTTTCATGAATAAAATCAAAACGACGATTTCAAAATAACACTAAAGTACGAATTACTTACACCATACAAAAGCTCAAATATGCTATCTCCGAAACGGCTAAGCCGATTTTGACGGGACTTTCATCGTTTAATAGAGCATGCGAGTAAAAGTGGCGTTATTCATTTTTAATCAACGTAACACGCTTATAATATTAGCTAAACATAGAATGAGTTAAACTAAATATTCACTTTAAGCAACCCAGTCACATATCCAATATATCACATGGATCGTCATTTTCTTATCATCACGTTTATCTAAAATTAGCTGTACCCTACTTTCGAACGTGTATTTTCACTAAGTCTGAAACTACCGTATATAATTTTTGCTTTTTATAAAGGCACCAAGTTGTGAAATTGAAATTGTGCAAATGAATTTTGTGTAGATGGTAAAAACTAGATAGTCAATTGATTTGAAATATAGAATAATTTATAACTGTATACACAGTAGATTTTTGAGACGGGACTATAAGGGACCTTAACCGTTATAGTTACAGAAAAAAGAGTACGAGACCATCCATAACATATTGAGATATTCTGAACTGCATACACAGATTTTCAAAAAAATGTACAGTCAGCAAAAAAAAATGCTAAAACACAAAAAAAAAAATTATGCCAATCTATCCTATTTCATATAGATATTCAAAGATTATGAGACCATTTAAGGGTACAGTCAACGAAAACAATGCTAAAATACCAAAAACAAATTTATGCCAATCGATTCTATTTTATGTAGGGATCAAAATACACAAAGGGACCATTTAAGGTATGAGTACTAGAAATGACAGAAATCGCCAAAAACTTTTCCATTCCGTTCTATTAGTATTATTTTTTTTTAAGTCAGTTTAATTTTTTTAAATAACTTTTTCATTAGTACAAAATAATATTAGTCCCGCTGAGTTTCTTTCGCCAGGTCTTCTCAGGTCTGAGGCTTCTTCTTTCCGAACTGGCATTAGACTCATGACGTTCAGTAAAAAATTGTAATAATTTAATTCTGAATAAAATATTTTTAATTTAAATTCAATATTTTTTAGTAGTTATTAAATAGCTTTATCAATAAAAAAAATGAATTTCGATCAATGGACGAACACTATTCTAAATAAAATACAGATTACCATACTTCAATCCTTTGCCAATGAATCAGCGTTTTAAAAACAAATAAGGCCATGATATAATATCCTGTTTAACGTTAGGGATTATTTTGTGCCTAAGCAATTAATTCTAAACCTTAAACTATTGGTATAAAGTTTATTTTACTTTATCGTATATACTTTGAAGAAGGTTTCATCGCCTCGTTGGTTGATTCGCTTCATTAATCTTAAAGTTATCAGATCTATTTTTAAACTTATGTGATATATTAGTGTCAATAAAAAATTTTATACGGATCAAGCCTAGATGAAGCTATCTAGGCTACAGATCTGGAGGTTCTGGGTTCGAATCCCGATTCGAGCTAAGTATAGTTATTTGAAGTCATACAGAAATTCTACAGAAAGAAGTTTTTTCACTTTAATTTTACTTATATTTACCAATTTTTCAGGCTACGTTATCAATTTTTCCACATAGAAAAATTATTAAATTTTTATGAACGGTTAAAAAAAATAACCAAATCGACTCAGCCCTTTTTAAGTGAAGCTTACTTATGAACAGCATCTCATTTTGTTATACCTACATATTGATGACGCTACTACATATTCGTTAAATTTAAAACATTTTGTATTCCTCATAACGAGAATACCTTATTGAATTGAATATCTAATTAATTTTAGTGTTAAGGAATTCTAAAAGAAGTAAACTCGCGGTAATTACTAGTACTGTATTATATTCTATTGTATTAGATTCAGCCCTTTGTAACATTCCACTGCTGGTCGTAGGCCTCCCTTTAACACGAGGGGGACCACGCTGGCCAAGTGCGGGTTGGCGGACTGCACATGTCCTTCGAAAACTTGCTTGGTTCTCTCAGACATACAGGTTTCCGCAAAACATTTTCCTTCACCGTAAGGCAAGTGGTAATCATGTCGAAAATGTTTCGCACATGAAAATATCTAAGATGCGAGACCTAAGATTTGAACCCGCTTCACTCGCTTACCCAAGCCATCGCGTTACCACTGGTCTACCTTCGAATATAATTAAAGTAAATATTCTAGTGCACACATAAAAAATGAAATCATAACAAGTATTTTTAGTTCAAAGTGATAGATATATTCAAGGCAATTCCATCATCAAAGAGCATTAAAATCTAAAACATTTATCTGAGATGTTTATATAATACTCTAATATAACCACAAGCGTTGCACAAACAGTAAATGCCAGGGAGTTAGTTGTACGGATTGCGATAATTATGTCAGAAAGATCTCTTCCAGATACTTGCTAACTTGTAATGGTAAATACAAGGGATTTAACCGCTAATTTAATAAATCAATGTTAAATGTTAACTGTTTCTATGGTAATGGTATGATAAATATCGCTATCTGACCTACTATTATTATTTAGTCAGTTTTTGTGTGTGTTTGTAAGTATGTTTGTTACGTCTACCCAGTCTTACCTGAAAAACATGTTAAAACGGTTTGACAGATTTGGAGGAAGTACACATATAGAGTATGATCTGGAGTAATACCTAGGTAATTAGTAATAAAATTTTCATCCAAACTCACTTACCTGTGTATGCGAGTAGAACATTGAGAAATTAGACACGATGACTGGCACAGGAAGAGCTATCGTCAGTACTCCGGCTAACGCGCACAAGGCCCCCACAAACATGCCCAGATACGTCTTCGGAGCCATATCTCCATACCCCACTGTGGTCATGGTGACGATGGCCCACCATAGACCGAGTGGGATAGATTTGAACTGGTTGTCAGGATTATCCTGGAAAAGAAGATTTTGGAGTTATAACCACAAAGATTTAGTTAAGATATTTAGTTCTTTTTTTCTGTTTTCTTTTAACTTTCAAAAAGAATTAAACCTAACCTAAAAACTATATCTATATCTATATCTATATCTATACTAATATTATAGAGGAAAGATTTTTTCGTTTGTTTGTTTGTACCGATTCAACTCCAAAACTATATTTTCTATATAGCCTTTGCCACAGCCTTTAGACGTCTTAGAGGTTAATTTTTTTAAAAGCTTCAGCACGATAAGACAAATGTTTCATATTTACCATTTTTCAATACATTTTAATTCATATTCGTAAATAACGCACTCTTAAAGATAGAAAATGGCGTTAAAGTTATGAAATTGTTTAAGTAATTTGATTCGGAATTATTGTAAGCAGCAAAGGAAGCACTTAATATTTACTTCGCAAACCACAATTGCGCTCAAGAATGGAAACTTAAGGAACTTCAAAATCACTTCCAATTTAATGTACTTGAAAAGTTAGATTGTGTTTACACAAGCTGCTTAAATGTTGCAGATTTTGTAATATTCAAAAACTTATTTTCGGTATGAAATCCTTACTTGTATTCCACTTTTTCCTACAGGCATCTATTCAATAGGAGGATAAAGGTCATAACCCACAACGCTGTTCAAGTGTGGGTTGCTGGACTTCAGATGCCTTTCGATAACTTATCTCTTATACATGAAGGTTTTTTCACAACGTTTAACATTACCGTAAGGTAAGAATTAATTATGTTGAAAATGAATTGCACATGAGTTCATATATATTTATTCGAATACTAGCGGCTCACCCTCGCTTCCCTCGGGTTTGTCGCTAGGTACGTTTTAAATAGATATAAATAGTCATTAGCCAGCGTTAGCCAAATAAATTTTAATTATTTTTTTCGTTAATTTTTCTGATGTTTTAATACGTATTATCCTATTCCGGACTAAGAGAAATCCAAAAAATCAAATATCATAAAAATTGGTCCAGCCGTTCTTGAATTATAAATGGTGTAACTAAAACGACTTTGATTTATACGTACATATATTTACCTTATTTTATATTTGTTTCTCTTTATTAAAACATTCCGTATTTATATATAACCTTAAGGAACATACGAAAAAAAATTAGCCGAATAGGTCGAGCCGTTCACGAGTTTTGCGCTTAGCAACATTCATTTTTATTTATATATAGAAGATAATAAAAACGAAAGTATTTTTGCATTACAAATTGCCATGCGCTACTATTTATCAAGCAATTTTCATAGGATTAATAGCTTTTGTATAAAGCTTTTGATTTCCGATGTACATACGTAGCACCGGAAATTGTGGATGTATTAAGGTTTATATTGATGATATTCTCTTAGTTCGCTCGAATCCTGAATAAATCCCGCGGGTCCTACGTAAATATTTGGAATACATTGTACAGTGTACACATATCACTACTCAATATGACTAGATAAAAGCATATGTTAGGGTTTTGGTTCTTTCTATTAACTGTCTATTAGTGAAAGAATTTTCAGAATTGGTAATCTCAAATTCAAAAACTGAACCTCATATATACAGGGTCATTTTTAATTTACTGAAAACCTTTTGGGAATATACTATTTACATCATAACAACATCTGTAACAAGAAAAAATAATATTTCTCAAATTTTTATTTTCACACAAAAACAAAAAAATTTTTTTTGCACCTTCTAAACTTTAAAGTTCTAGCATCTGGCCAAGTTTAAATGAGTAAGCGCGGCTTCCTACACCCCTCCACCCTTCCCTCTCCACCGATCACGCACTTTCTTTTGCTAATGCTGGACTATTACCGTTGAGAAGGTGCAATAAAAATATTTTTATTTTTATTAAATTTAAGATATATTATTTTGTTTTCTTATAGATGTTATTGTTTTGATGTAAATAGTGTATTCCCAAAAGGTTTTCAGTAAATTAAAAATAACCCTGTATATATAGTTATTTGGTGAATCTTGTCATACAAGAATCTTTAGGTATATATGTTTACTTTTTTCTCCTTCAAAATATGCCTGTATTAAACAAAAATATGACGTAAAATAATAAAGTTCTTATACTTCAGAACAAGCTCGATTCGAAAGTTGAAATTTAAAACAAACACAGGCAGAGAATTTCTATAACAAGTTGCCATATTGCCAATCCCATGTGTTTTTCTTCTCGAAGGAACTACACTAATAATAAAGTTTCGAGATTGAAACTTGAAACGGGATACGAGATAAAAAATAGCCAATATCTCTTTATAATCAAGTAGCTTTCTGTATTTTGTAAGCATCTGCACCTATGTATATGATATGTATATGATACATAAGGGGTTAAATTAAAAAAAAAAAGCAGTCATGAGAACTGCCGACAGAAGTAAAAACTTAAAACTATAAACAAACAGTTGTTATTTTTGGATATCCAAATTAATTGATTGATCTTAAATTAAAATTTGTAAATTAAAACTGTTTACATTTATCTAGTTTTAACATCTACCTGCACTCTGAGTGTTAGCGTTAACACGTCACGTGACCATGTCGATGACGACTTACATGAATTTACTCCCCATCCAAACCTGCCTATAGAAGTTTTCACTTCAAAAATTAAATGTTCAAGTTTCTTGTTGATGGAAATGTGTAGAATTGAAAATATATTAACTTATCTGCAGACTATCTATAATTTTTATGTTAATAAAATAAATAAAATGTAACTTGATATTACAAAAGAGCAAATATTGAGTTTCTCGCCGGCTCTTCTCAGCAGAAATGCCTTCCGAGCCGGTAGTAGCTTCCTCCCGGACTGACTACACTGACGCTCTATAAATTAAATTGATGATTCAAAAGTGCTTGTAGGTATAAGTCTAATTGAATAAAGTTTAATTTCATTTCATAATTTTTAATAGTACTTACTATAGATTGTAATGGATGTACCTAATAGATTTCAGTAATCTATCTTATTGAAATAAGTCATTATTATCGATACCGAGGCCGAATCTATAGTTTTTAGAATTTTTGTCTGTCTGTCTGTTACCGCATCACAAAAAAAACCACTACATGGATTTTGATGAAATTTGGTATGGTAATAGCTGGTTATCTGAGGCAACATATAGAATACTTTTTACCGCGGGAAAATATCTCATTTCTGAGAAAAAATACAAAAACTGCAATTTATGAGTATACTAATATGTAAAACCTAAGAATTTGGTTTTTGGTCATCTGAACGCGGGCGGAGCCGCGGGAAATGCTAGTACTCGATATATTTATTTATTTATGTACCATAAAATATAAAATATATGTTTAAGAGAAAGTATGTGGACAAAGTACAACTTATTTCTTTAACAAACTTGCAGAAACCCTTCCTGTGAGTAAATTAGTTAATTTTGTGCCGGGTATGTACAATATATTAGCAATATTAGGTGGTATAATCTTAATATTATAATATATCAGCGAATTATAATTACACAAATATTTATATGTTCATTACACACGTTATACATCATAAATCCGTATAAACTAAACATACAGGCCTACATATGTACATATATATATTTACTTACATACTTGCTTATATACTATAATTTATATCTGATTCTCTGCTGTACTAATGTCTATACATATAATAAAATTGTAACTAAGTCGAATCTGTACATTAAATATTTTTTTGAAAATCTAATTGAAACGGACATTTTTATCGATACAGAGTCCGAATCTATAGTTTTTAGAATTTTGTCTGTCTGTCTGTTTGTAACCGCATCACGAGAAAACCACTAGACAGATTTTAATGAAAATTGGTATTATGATAGCTGGTTATCCGGATCAACATATAGGATACTTTTTGTATAAGAAAATGTCTCATTTCTGAGAAAAAATACAAAAACTGCAATGTAAGAGTATACTAATATGTAAAAACTAAGAATTAGATTTTTGGTCTTCTGTACACGGGCGGAGCCGCGGGCAATGCAAGTAATATTATAAATGCGAAAGAACTTTGATCTGCTTAAAAATGAAAGAGTATAGATTATCATATTTACAAGATACTTAGTGCTTACATTAAACTCAAGTAAACATCTCACATTTTAAACAACTTGTCTAATTCAAGGTGTGTTGTTTACGTTCATGTCTTTTTAAGTTTTTTTGCTGATATATTAAACCTACATTTTACTTATTATTTTTAGAAGTATTTAATTTTATACAAATAATTTAGATATAAATATATTTAAATAATAATTGAAGGATATTAATGTAACTTTGTGAAACTATGTAGTACTTTTTACTACTTAGTTAGCTTTTGCTCGCGGCTTTGCTCGCGTGATAAGCAGGACAGGGTTCAAGGGTAGCTTATATCTGAACCCAGGACGCAATCTATGTCCTTGTCAAATTTTTATCGAAATCTCAATCTCAGCGCTTCAAGCGTGAAAAGGTTCTTACCAGTTTACAGAGTTTACTTTTACATTTATAATTTAATTAGTATGGATTCTTATTTAAAAATAATATTTAGTTTTAAGAATAAAGGTAATAATAACTATCTACATATATTCTTAAAACTTCCTTTATTAATTTTTATCTGACTTCATACTTTGAATAAAAAAGCTATATTTTTTACACACTTTCTTTCTGAACTTCGTTGACGGATATTATAGTTATTTTTTATTTCCATTTCTAATATCCATATTATACGTATTGTATTGTATTTAAGCCTTATTTAACCGTTAACGTACCACTACTGGGCAGAGCCCCCTATCAATACAAGTGGGATCAGGCCATAGGCCTCCATGCTGGCCAAGTACAGACTGGCCGATTTCAGATGTCATTCGAAAATTTTCTAGGTTCTCTCAGACATTCACAATATTTTCCTTCATCGTAAGGCAGATGGTAATCATGTGGGAAATGATTCGCACATGAAAAAATCAGAGGTGCGAGACTCAGATTGAACCCGCTTCACTCGATTTCCCAAGCGAGCGCGTTACCACTGAGCTACTTCTGCCTGATCACAAAATATACAAATATTATATAATTTATATCATATACATACAAGCATTGTCATGTAAAATTTAGTCATAATTTCATTTCTATATTTTTAATTTTAGTTTTTTATTAGCCATTAGAGGTAGAGCCAATGTAACATTTTGCGCTACAACAGTTGCCAAGTACAGATACTGTTAGAAAAATCAATAGAATTTTATCCGAACAAAGGTAGGGGTCCCGATTTCCTTGTAACACACTACGTGATGTACAAAACCGGCCGCAGGCTGGGGCTTTGGTAAATGATTAGAGATCGATTTTAATAGCAAAGTAAGCCATTTCGTAATTTGAAAGACATTTTGGGGTCTGAATTGCTCAAAGGTTGCATATGTAATATATTATATATGATAGGGTCCCAACTATTTTTTTTTTCTTTTACAATTTTTTTTTCTAATATTGCCCAATTAAATTTATTTTCTTGATATATCACTATTTTGATGACATGTTTGGACTCAGTTTGTAGTGACCCTACTTGCTGTGCCAGCGGTCACACGTTCGAGTCGCGCTGGGGGCGTTCATTTCTTTGATGTCATGGATGTTTGTACTCCAGTCATGAGTGTTCATATTTATAATATGTATGTATTTAATTGTATTTAAATGTATACGTATAGTGTATCAATAAGATAATATGATATAATATATAGGTACGTACGTTTTAATAGGTATTATGAAATACAAATCTTTGAATTTTTCGGCTTTTCTGTACTATAATATGCATATATTATACATATAAACCTTCCTCTTGAATAACTATCTATTGCTGAAAACTGCATTAAAATCTGTTGAATAGTTTAAAAGATCTAAACGAACAGACATCAGAAGCGACTTCATTTCGTACTGTGTAAAGATATACATCTTTATCTATACTATATATTTTATACAATGGTATAAATAAATAAATATAGATATACACTGTATACATATAGTATAGATATAGCTGAAATATGTTTTTTTAAACGCACTAATTTGTACGAAATCTTTTTTTGTGTTTTTTAGCTTACTAGCGACTCACCCTTCGCTTCGCTTAGGTTCATCTTTAGGTACGTTTTAACAGTTAGTTTGGAATAGATTATATAGTATATATTATCTTATATATAAAATTTCCATGTCACAATGTTAGTTACCGTACTCCTCCGAAACGGCTTTACCGATTTTTACCAAATTTTATATGCGTATTCAGTAGGTCTGAGAATCGGCTACTATCTATTTTCCATACCCCTAAGTGATAAGGATAAGGGTGGTCCTTCCAGACCCCACCCCAGGGACGAACCCGAGCGGAGCGAGGGTGAGTCGCTAGTATATTTATATATAATAATACAAAGATATGATGAGTTGTTATTAATTGTATTATAACATGTTCTTCCGTGGGAATGAGATAATCTCCCGCGGTAAAATGTAGCGTATGTCACTTTCCAACCCTCCAACTATCTCCACACAATCACGCTTATTCGTTACTCTGCTTCGATGTGAAATAAGGACAAACAAACAAATAAACAAACAAACACACTTTCACATTTATAATATAAGTATGGATTTTTTATGGAAGATCATGAGTTATCTTACATCACATAATGATCTACGAGATCGGAATAATAATACAAAATCACAAAACGCGTATAAATTATAAAGGTACAAAAATTTACGTTTCTATTTTTTAAAATACATGCGATCAAAGCGAATGTTAAACAAAACCAAAATCACCATTGTAATAACGAATTTCCCGGCCAAATCTAATTTGTATCGTGAATAATAAAAAAGAATTAATTCAAACCGAATTATTAATGAGTTTTGGATGAAATGAATCTGAAACTCTTAATTTAGGAGTTTTATTAAAATTTTAGTTGAAATCAATATCTTTATGAGTATAGTATGTATAGTGTAGTGAAATTTAGGACATATTGGCACGTTTCTTGGTATGTCACTTGAAGCTGATCACAAAACAAGTTAATTATATAAATATTCATATTTATAAAACTAGTGACTCACCCTCGCTCCGCTCGGGCTAGCCCCTAGTTGCGTTTTATTCTTAAATATATGTTGGGACAATATAAATATGTTGGGACATTAACACACAGCGCCATCTAGTTCCATGGTAAGCTACGAGGCTTGTGTTATGGATACCAGATAGTTGATACAATACGTATATATAACCATGACTGGAGTACAAACATTCGTGCTCATCACACAAATGAATGACCCCAGCGAGACTCGAACCCGCGACCGCTGGCACAGAAAGTAGGGTCACTACAAACTGAGCCAAACGTGTCGTCCATTAAGTATAGATTTCTCAGAGATGAGATATTTTTCCGCAATAAAAAGTATCCTATATGTTGACCCGGATAACCAGCTATCATCATACCATCAAAATCTGTCCAATGGTTTTCTCGTGATGCTTTCCCAGACAGATAGACAAAAATTCTAAAAACTATAGATTTGGTCTCTGTATCAATAATAATGACTATTTCAATAAGATTTTCAAAAAAATATTTAAAGTATAGATTCGACTTAGTTAGAATTTTATTATATGTACAGATTAACCTGCTATTTAGCACTATTGCCACATATGAGGGTTGACTGGAAAATATCTCTTATAGAGATTCCATCTTTGTCCACGTCAATTTTTATAAATTTTTGAAGTGATAGAATTTCTATAGGCAGGTTTGGATGGGGAGCAAATCCATGTAAGTCGTCATCGACATGGTCACGTGACGTGTTAACGGTAACACTCAGAGTGCCGATAGATGTCAAAACCAGATAAATGTGAACAGTTTTAATTTACAAAATTTTAATTTAAGATCAAACAATTAATTTGGATATCCAAAAATAACAACTGTTTGTTTATAGTTTTAAGTTTTCACTTCTGTCGACACATTACTGCTTTTTATAAATTTGTATTACCTACATATTTGTGTAATAAAGAATATATTGTACCATATATATATATATATTGTGTGTGTGTGTGTGTGTGTAAACAGCTGCGATAATTATTCATTTGTAGTAAAACAAATTAAGTACTTTAGACAATGTCAGTGGATAACAACAATCATCAATCACACTGGATTATAATTGATGTCATGTCCTGAGTAATTATTTGCTACAGACTAAATTGTTTACAGAATCATAATTTGTATTATACTAACTTGTTCCTCTGACTCTGTCTGTATTTATAAATAAATATATTTGCATAGGCGTGATTCAATATATGTTTTATTCAGCTATGACAATTTTTAGGATAAATTAAGTTGTTCTAACGATTAGGTAAATGACCAAATATCTTCATCTCATCTTCCTGTTTGCTTATCCTTTAAATTATGAAGTCTCTACTCTATATAATATATTATTATTTTGTCTTTCGATTTATGCAAAAAAATGTCTTTTCAAAATGGATAATAATTTATTAAAAACATAACATTGTAAAACCTATTTGCATATTTTTTTGAAATTTTACGTTTTTCCATTATTAGCAAAGAAATAATTAAATTGCAAAAAAAATTAAATTGCTCTATACCTTATGCATATTGCTTGTTGCAATTTTATTTATAACTAGCATTGCCCGCGGCTCCGCCCGCGTTCAGATGACCAAAAACCAAATTCTTATGTTTTACATATTAGTATACTCTTATATTACAGTTTTTGTATTTTTTTCAGAAATGAGATCTTTTCCCGCGGTAATAGGTATCTTTTATGTTGACCCGGATAACCAGCTATCACCATACTAAATTTCATCAAAATCCCTCCAATGGTTTTTCTGTGACGCGGTAACAGACAGACAGACAGACGGACGGACGGACGGACGGACGGACTTCGGCCCCTGTATCGATAATAATGTGCATTTCAATAAAATTTTCCAAAAAATATCTACAATAATGTACAGATTCGGATTAGTTACATATATATTACTAGCGGACCCGACAGACGTTGTCCTGTCTACACGTCTTTAATTTGAAAATTTCAAACTTTTTGGACAAAATTGTGAATCTAAACCATTCCCAGATCCCCTTGAACACACACAAAAAATTTCATCAAAATCGGTCCAGTCGTTTGAGAGAAGTTCAGTGACATACACACAGAATACATACACACTCACAGAAGAATTATATATATAAAGATATGCATGTAGATTAGAACAAAATCTTGATTAATATTAGTGTATTTATATGTTTTTTGTTAAACCACAAAATTCAACGCCATAATCAGTGGTAGAGCTACAAATGAAACACAATGCAAACAATGGCAACTAATGATATTTGAATTTGAAAGCTTGTTACAACACTTTACTGCGTCAAAGAAGCAATAATTCAGTCCAATTTCCACCTGCGTTACATTTTGAAATCTAGTTATCGTTTCGTAAACATTCGTTCTGCTGAAGTGAGTTCATTTTAATGCAATTACTCTATACAAATTAAGCTGTTTGAGCAGCTTATTAGTACCAAATTATGGCCTTATAAATGGATTGGTAATATTGTAGCAATTCTACGTTCGATTCTTGCTTGTTTAATATGTTTAAGTCTGTATCTGTATCTAAACAAGCCTACACTAAGTTTTGATTCGTTTTTTTCTATAATTGTAGTCCGCAGTGGTAGACAACATGTTTGGCTCAGTTTGTAGTGACCCTACTTGCTGTGCCGGAGGTCGCGGGTTCGAGTTCCGCTGGGGTCATTAATTTGTGTGATGATCATGAATGTTTGTACTCCAGTCATGGGTATTTAAATTTATTATATGTATGTATTTATAGTTTATATATATTGTATAGTGTATCAACTACGAGTACCTGGTATCCATAACACAGGCCTCGTAGCTTACCATGGAACTAGATGGTGCTGTGTATTAATGTCCCAACATATTTTTTTTTTTAATTGATCACGTCTAGATCTATATCCATTGTTACTTAATATTTCACATTATCTAGACTCTTCTCATGTCATAATCAAGTTTGTAGGCTTCAAAACATATCCTAAATATCCACAAATGTTTATCTGTTGTTTAAATAAAATAAAAGTTTGTGTGATATGAGTGAATAATAAATATTCCCAATCTTGATTTATACCTAATAAAAAAATATCTTTTTTATACATATTAATATTATCTATTATTCTATTCTAATATAATAAAGAGGAAAAATTTGCGTTTTTTTTGTATATTTGTATCGAATAGGTCTCTAAACAGGACCGATTAAGATGAAATTTGGTAAGAATATAGTTTGAGACCCTGGGAAGGGCATAGGATAGTTTTTATCCCTGAAAAAATCCCTTAAGAGGATGAAAATGGGGATAAAGTTTGTATGGGGAAGCAACCTATATTATTATTATCTATTTATTATTATTTAACTTACCTGTAATTTTTCTGCATAATATACAAGGCTGGCAAATATCACGATGCCGAGAACCAGAAAAAACACCAACAAGGTCAATTCTTTTGCTGATGCTTTGAAGGTGTGGACCAAAATCTTCAACCCTGGGCTGTGCCTCGTCAGCTTGAACAGTCTGAGGATCTTGATAATAGAGATGAACTCCAAGATATCAGCTTTGCTTACATCTCTCTCTACCACAGTAAGTTCCACTACAACGTCCATATAGAAACTTAATGTGGCTATAAAATCTATTATGTTTACTGGCGATTTGACAAATTCTATTATATTTGGGGCTACCTGGAACAAAAAATAATAAATTTATTTAGAAACTTTGAATTAAGACAAAAAAGATTATAAATAAGATACAATGTATTTAGCCCTTTTTAGCTTCCCACTGCTGGGCACGGGCCTCCCTTCAATACGTGGGGGATTAGGTCATAGTTGTGGACTTTACAGATCTTCCGAAAATTTGTTTCATCATGTTAATCATGTTGGAAACGATTCACACATGAAAATATCACAGGACCGAGACTCGGCATTTGTATCCGCTCTTTCGGTTTCTCAAGCGTGCGCGATACCACTAACACTTCCTAGGACTAGGACTGAAACTCCATTTTTTTTAAGATACAATATTAATTTAGGCTGCGATTTAGGATTGGGGACTCTGCCCCTAGCGGAGTGGGTGGTATTTCTGGATAAGGGACGTGATAGGAAGTCGAAATGTTAAATAAAAATTGTCCGCGAACATATGAGTAAAAATTTATTGAGACTTAAAGTTACAACATTTCCATACATTATTTTGACATTACTACCATTTAGACACTTGGAGTCAAAACGTCACTTTCAATTGTCAAAATAATCTCCAGATGATTGTCTTTATTTGTACTTTGCGTGAAATTCGAATTTTCTAGTTTTCTAGTCATTTATGGCACTCGCCGGCCGCTACCGCGGCACGCTCGCTTCGCTCGCTCGGCTCGTGCGTTGTGGCAACTGTTCTAACCTAACCTAACCAAGATATGAGGAATAATAAATAAATAATCTTAAATGTTCTAACCTAACCTAACCCAGATATGAGGAATAATAAATAAATAATCTTAAATGTTCTAACCTAACCTAACCCAGATATGAGGAATAATAAATAAATAATCTTAAATGTTCTAACCTAACCTAACCAAGATATGACGAATAATCAAATATAATCTGTTGTCATTTAAGCGGTAATATAAAACAAAGTGTCAGTTTTGCTTTTGTCAAAATGTAAGATCGTTTTGTTTGTGTTGTGAAATTATTAAAATATTAAATACAATAAAGCATTAATTGTTGTGAAAATGTGTAATGTACATAAAAAAGGATGCGTACTATTCGTTAAAGGTATGTTTATCTGTTGTAATCACTTATTTAGGTAAAGAAATGTATGGAAATGTGTTAGATATGTTATAACTTGTAAGTCTCAATAACTTTTTACTCGTACGTTTCCTCCAAATATTTTTAATATATTTTGACTCTCTGTCACCTCCCCTATCTAAAAATACCACCCACTCCGAATGGTGGTAAAGAAATATATGAAAATGTATGGAAATGTTGTAACTTTAAGTCTCAATAACTTTTTACTCATACGTTCGCGGACAATTTTTATTTAACATTTCGACTCCCTATCACGTCCCTTATCCAGAAATACCACCCACTCCGCTAGGGGCAAAGTCCCCAATCCTGAATTTGTGCCTTAATTTATATTAGTAATCAGGTATAATACTTTCTTAGATTTACGCGAATATTTGACATTTTAAATAAAGTGTTAGATGTCTCAACGGCATTATAATATAGTTGTTACAGACAGCCTACCCACAAACAACAAAATGAATTCAAAAAATTGAAAAATGGCACCAAAGTACCTTACTATATTTGTTAATTTAATTTTAAAACATTTTTTTATAATTTTAATTATTTTTATATAAAAAAAAAAACTGACACCTTAGTCTTTCTCGTGACCATGATTTCTGTAAAGCATTCGAAACGTCGGGAACCAAAAATCAAAATAAATCCGCGAAATAATCCGAAAAGATAGTTTTCTTTTAAAAATCAGGCATAATGTAAATTTCTATTAGTGGAAAATTATTAGACTCAGTTCAATAGCTCCAGAATCCAGATCATCTCCAAGTCAAACTAATTTTACTTCTTTACAATACTGGGGATTAACGAGTCATTCTTATTACTCTCAAGTATCGACGATTAATTATATATGAAATATTAGTTTTCACCCAGTGGTCTAAATCTGACCATAATCCTTACTGAAAACTAGCGACTAGCGAATAAATCAGTAAAAAATATTCTATATGTTGACCCGGATAACCAGCTGTCAACATACCAAATTTCATTAAAATCTGTCCAGCAGTTTTCTTGAGATGCGTGCCCAGACAGATAGACGGACAAAAATTCTGAAAACTAAAGATTAATACTTTCTTAGATTTACGCGAATATTTGACATTTTAAATAAAACTATCTTTTCGGATTATTTCGCGGATTTATTTTGATTTTTGGTTCCCGACGTTTCGAATGCTTTACAGCATCCATGGTCACGGGAGAGACTGAGGTGTTACATGTCTCGAAGGTATAGTTGTTACAGACAGCCTACCCACAATTAACAAAATGAAAATTGCAAAAATTACCTTACAATATTTTAACTTTAAACATTTTTATAATTTGAATTAGTTTTATAATTGAATATTATGTATTTAATTTTTGCTGTTATTCTTATAATTATTACAATTTTAAAAATATTAATTAGTAATCTATATTTTTATTTAAAACTAAAGATTAGGCTTCTGTATCTATAATAATATTCAATAAGATTTTCCAAATATTATTTAATGTACAGATATGATTTAGAATTTTATTATATAAATGAAAATGTTTTTTTTTTATATATTTTTCTTTTATTCGTCCTTAACTGAATATGATGAAACTTTGGTGAATCGATTTACGTACGTCTACGAAGGTGTCAGGCATGTTTTTTATTTGTTGAGGCAGATAAATTTGTGTTTTATGCATTCTCAAATCTTTAAACGGTAAGTCCCAAGTTAAATATATAAAGCTAATTTCTGCGTATACGAGTAAGTGCACTATAAGAATAATCTATACTTAACATTATAAAAAGGCAGTGTTTGTTTGTTTGCACTAATCTTAGGAACTACTAATCCAATTTGAAAAATTCTTTTTGCATTAGATAGCCCATTTATAGAGGAAGGCTACAGGCTATATTATAATATAATATTTAGTCTATCTGTTCTATGATACCTATCGTTAAAACCTACCTAGAGATGAACCCGAGCGAAGCGAAGGTGAGGTGCTAGTACATTACTATTTACGTATCATCCAAGCAATCTTCACTTGACGACACGTTTGGCTCAGTTTGTAGTGACGCTGCATGCTGTTCTAGCGGTCGCGGGTTTGAATCCCGCTGGGGACATTCCTTTGTGTGATGAGCACGAATGTTTGTACTCCAGTTATGGGTGTTTATATTTATAATATGTATGTATTTAAAGTTTTATATGTGTAGTGTATCAACTATCTGGTATTCATAACGCAAGCCTCGTAGCTTACCATGGAACTAGGTAGTGCTGTGTTAATGCCCAAACATATTTATTTATTAATTATTTACTTAAAATACGAAGAGTTCATTAAAAGATGAACTAGAGTTAAGTTAGCAGTTAACGCTAAACAATATAAGTTCTGCATAAGCTGATATTGTGATAATGCATTCGGTCGTAAAACTATGAATATTAAAAACTTCATTAGATCGAAGTATTAGATTATCTTATAAAGTCTTATTTATGTATTTAAACACTTTATTGCACAGTAGAATGGTCCATAAAAATAAAAATAAACTACGTTTAAGAAAACCGACTTTAAAAACTAAAAAGTATAAAGTAACTTGATAAAGATTTAATTTAATACACCTTTTATGCAAACCTAATACCTTTAATATTAATCTATACATATAATAAAATTGTAACTAAGTCGAATCTGTACATTAAACATTTTTTTGAAAATCTTATTGAAATAGACATTATTATAGATACAGAGGCCGAATCTATAGTTTTTAGATTTTTTGCCTGTCTGTCTGTTTGTCTGTTACCGCATCACAGAAAAACCACTGGAGGGATATTGATGAAATTTGGTATAATGATAGCTGGTTATCCGGGTCAACATATAGGGATACTTTTTACCGCGGGAAAATATCTCATTTCTGAGAAAAAATACAAAAACTGCAATGTAAGAGTATACTAATATGTAAAACCTAAGAATTTGGTTTTTGGTCATCTGAACGCGGGCGGAGCCGCGGGCAATGCTAGTACAATACTATTACTTGTATGTGCTATCTATTGATAGGTTTGAAATCGGTGTCAAGCCAAATGTAGTAGTACTTACACTCGCCGTGATCTGAGAAATCTATACTAAAGGCGCCGACTTAAAACCTTTCAATAGGTATCTATCACTATTATAATAACTAAATATTACTGTTCGATTATATATTAATTAGATGATATGAATATTGGATTAGATGATAGATATTAAGATTATGTGATTATAATATCTATAACAATTTTATATTATGTTTTTCATTATAATATTATGTAGCACGCCAGGCGTGCCACACAAAATATTTATAAATACATTGTGCACCTTTATGTATATATATTTTAGATCTGTATAAAGTCAAGGCGAGAACGTGGTAAGTCTTCTAATATAAAGCATAACGTAAATTTTTCTGCATTTTTCGAGCACTCTAACAAATTAGTCTACTGTAGTAAACGTGAGCTTAAAGTAACTTAGGCAAATTAAGTTGCAACTTAGGATGTCTCAACTTTTTTGATAATTTAGTTATAACTTTTTATTTAAAATAAAACTATCTTTTCGGGTTTTTTCGCGAATATATTTTGATCACAATAAATTCAATCAAATAAATTTGATCAAAATAAATTCGCGAAAAAATCCGAAAAGATAGTTTTATTTAAAATGTCAAATATTCGCGTAAATCTAAGAAAGTATTATGTAAAACTTTTTACTCATCAGTTTTGGATGAATAAAAACTTTTTAACAAAAAAATAAAAACCAACTTCAAACAAAAGCACTAAAAAGTAAAAAATAACTGATTGGTAGTTTTCATTTACTATACATACCTTATCAAATATTTTCGAAGTCGGTGTGCTTTGGCTAAGTAATTAAAGCCTACCTATTAAATACATACCTAATCAAATATTTTCGAAATCGGTGCCAGCCCATACAAAGCAATAGTCACAATAAACTATCGGTCTAATAAATATTAGACCGATAATTTATTATGACGTTTACTTTTTCAGAGAAAGTTATATTTCCTCTAACTTTCATAGCATATTTGATTGAATTCCAATAGACAAGAAACTTGCAATGAATAAAATTGTACTAATGAAGTAATTTACGTATAACGAGAAATAGTATTCAGTCCGTTTAAACGTCCCTCTGCTGGGCACGGGTCTCCCTTCAATACGAGGAGGATCAGGCTATAGTCCACCACGCTGACCAAGTGCGGGTTGGCGGACTGCACATGTCTTTCGAAAACTTGTTAGGTTATCTCAGACAGGCAGGTTTTTTTACGATCTTTTCCTTCACCGCAAGTAGTAATCATGTTGAAAATGATACGAACATGAAAATATCATATAGCGAGACCCGGGATTTAAACCCGCTTCACTCGGTTACGCAAGCGAGCGTGTCACTACTGGAATACCACTGCCTCAAAGAAATAACTTTTTTTACATTATCTCAATACTAAGTTTCGTATCCGTCTTATTAAATCTTCTCATCAAAGGTTGCCTGATAGAGATTGCTTTTATCAATAAGACCGCCTTTGTGTGCTTAATTTACTTTATCAAACAACATGTGTACTTTTTTTATATTGCGTGATCAATAAAAATTAATATAATTAATAAATAAGAATAAGTCACAATATTGTTCTTTGGAAGTGTCAAATAAAGGCAAAAGTGTTTTTTAGGGTATCGTATCGAAAAGGCCAAAAGGGATAGCTAATAATTTCATTATGTCCATCTATCCTTATGGTAAAGCCAGTTGACTCGAAGACTCTCTTACTAATATTATAAATGTTTAGATATTTGGATGCTTGGATAGATGTTCGTTACTCAACCACGCCAGAACGGCTGAACGAATCTGAATGAAATTTGGCCCAGAGATACATTGTAGTCTGGAATAGCACATAGGTTACTTTTTATCCCGGAAAAATGTATGGTTCCCGTGGGATACATTTTTTTGGGCTTCGCCGCAGTAGGATTAAAAAAGGCCGTAAACAGCTGTTAGTTTATAGGTAAAATATTCCAAATAATTTTCAATTCAATTAAACATAATTGAAACAAATTACGAATATTATACTAGGTAATATTATATTAATATTACCTAATAACGCTTGGTAGCTATTTGATTCAATCTATTGGTAATAATAGGATTGAGCTGTTTCGTACTCACGTTTGATGAATATCACGTGATATTCACTTTGTACGAGACCGATCATTAATGTACTCGTAGCGAGTATGTCGAATTCTGCAAATACCTAACCTTATATGTATAATCTATCCTATAAAAAAATAAGATTTGTTTGCTTGTTTGTTTGTCTGTTTGTCTATTTGTCTTTATCTGTTTGTCTCTGTCTGTCTGTTTGTTTAAGTAATTTTTATATTTTATAATTATTTCAGTAATAGATAGCTACATAGATTGAACCAGAGTGTATATTTATACTAGTTTTGCCCGTGGCTTCTCTCGCTTGATGAGCGGTGTCCAGATCAAGGGTAGCTAAGTTCCGATCCCAGGATGCTGTATTTATTTTATTTATTTATGTACCATAAAATATATGTTATACAGAGTAAAGTAACAGAATGTCTATAAAGGATAACTTATCTCTTTAAGAGATTTCTTCCAGAACCCCTTCAGAAGTGAGAAAATAAGTTAAAAAAGCGGTGTAGGTACAGTACAGCATTAAATGGAATTGACTTAATATTAAAATATATTAACTAAATCTAACTAAGTCTACCTAGTGAAGATCAAGGCTTGTTCAGTATTTATTACTATTGTTCGCCCAGTGGAGGAAATTCGATCATGATCATTATTAAAGCGGAAAACATCTAGATATACCTATAAAAAATATCTGTTTCATTCATTTTTAGTAATAACAAACTAAAGATCGTCAATTACTACTAAACAAAAAAAGTGTGTGTGTACTTATTATTATTAGTATACTTATTATGTACGCACGTTAGAAGTTATACTTCTTTGGCGTATCAGAACGAAAATTGTTAAAGATTTCATCCCGTATGTCACAACTCTCTGTTTGTACAAGAAATGATAAATTAATAAAAATAAATATAGTTATTTTTTTATCTCCACTGACATAAAACACGTGTTATAGATTTATGAATATTTGAGAAACTACTTTGAAAATAGTTATGAATGATCACGGAAACCGGAGTTACAGTTGCCAGCTAACTTCATCATGTCGCTTTTTGGCTGTCGGTATACGCGCGCATCGTAAAAATTTGACTCTCATATATTTTTTTCAAACATGCCCAAAAAAGTATAACTTCAAATAGAAAATCGATTGAGAAATAGAGGAGAAAAACGAACGGAACCCTTTTGTCTTTACCTATTTATATATATATATATATATATATATATATATATAGAAAATTGAAATTTATATCTTCTGAAAAGTATCCATAACCGTTAAGGCATAAAGTCACGTAAACACATGATTACCCCATATTTGCTGTACGCTTTGACTAATGAAATGTAAATATTTTGATCACCTCAAGGCTGTATAACAGAAACAATTGGCTGAAACTCGATCAACAATGATATCAGTTATACGAATTGTTCCACCAAAATTGATACGTGGCGACTTTTTAATGAAATTAACTCGTATTTTAATTAGCGCTTTATATACATACATATATTTGTTATATGTATAACATATATAGCATATAGAAATAGAATTTTTACAAGTTAATATAAAAGGATACATAGAAAATCGAAATACCTAAGTCTTTAAGAAAATATTCTATACAGTTTTCTAACGTTTTGATGCAAATTCTTTCCGAGCCGGTTGTAGATTCCTCACGGTCTTGCATACTGACATTTATTTTAAGCTAGTGACTCACCCTCGCTCCGCTCGTCGATATCGTCCCTAATTACGTTTTTTCAGAGATGAGATATTTTCCCGCAGTAAAAAATTCTATATGTTGACGCGGATTATCATTCCTATACGTCACCGGAGCTATTATCATACAAAAATTCATCAAAATCTGTACAGTGATTTTCTCGTGATGCGTTCCCAGACAGATAGACGACAAGACAAACAGACAGACAGACAAAAATTCTAAAAACTATATATTCGCCTTCTGTATCGATAATAATGACAATTTCAAGAAGATTTTCCAAAAAAAATTTAATAGACAGACAGATTCGACTCAGAATTTTATTATGTGTATAATATAGATTATAAAAATGTAAAAATTGATGATTCAAAAATGCTTGCAAAAGTCTATATGAATAAAGTACAACTTGATTTGGTTTGAAGGTGCTACCGCCTGATCAATATACCTGCTTTTTAAAATTTTTCTTAGCTATTAACGTTTGGCACAATATTTTACCACAAATCTGTTTCGTTTCCATAAATCTACTTGGAAGATAGCTCTCAGTAGTTTTAGTTTTACTTTTGCAATTACAATCGAGATTCATCTAACCGTTATAAATCGTTCTGATAAAACAAAAGTGTTTTACCAAGGGCCAGATAAGGTATGGACATTGGACAAGGTCCTAGGGATAGATAAGGTATGGAAAAGATCGTCGGTTTGTTTTTGGTAAGTAAATAATTCTTTAATAAGAACTTAATTTTTGTTTTTCTTTACAGCAAATATAGTCACGCGAGAGACTACTGCCCGATTTCACTAACAACCCATAAGCTACCACCTACGTATGGGATCCCTAGCTTAAAAGTCCCCTAAACTAGCCCCTAAATTAAATTTCGTTTTACGATCGTCTTTAAGCCCATATTTCAAACACCTAAATTTAGGGGGCCTTTTAATATTTAGGTGACCCCTAACTGTCGGTGAAACAGAAACTGTCCCCTAACAGCCCCCTAACCATGCTTAGGGGATACCTTAAACTTAGGTGACATTGGTGAATTCGGGCATACGTCTTTTAAGGTCTGTTAAGTCTATTTAAAAAATTAAACTTCATCTATGATTCGCGTAATTTTAAGTAAAATATTGTACAATAATTCAGTTTTCGTCCTCTCAATCAAATATTAGAAGCTTGAATGAAAGTTTGACTGTTGGTCCCAAAAGTCGTTGGAAGTATCTTATACTGCAAATCATAGAAATTGGTATCTACAGTATTGTTTTTACCCGACTGTGGCGAAGCCCAATCGGGGGTTATGTTTTTGACCTGTATGTATGTATGTTTCCTCATAATTATTAAACTAATATTTTAATAATTCATACTTCGTTAGATTCGTAGCAAGTATAAGCATACAGACCATAACCGACTGCATACTATGTTTCTTCGTAAACTTGCTCTCATATTTTTAGTTTGCTTTTTACGCAGTCGGGTATTTTATTTCTGCAAATTATTATTTTGTAATATTTTTACTAATAACTTAATTATAACTAGTGACCTACCCTCGCTCCGCTCGGGTTCATTCCTACTTGTGTTTTAAAGTTTTGTATAGATTTCTCAGATATGAGATATTTACCCGCAGTAAAAAGTATCCTATACGTTGACCCGGATAATCACCTATCATCATATCAAATTTCATCAAAATCCCTCCAGTGGTTTTTCGTGATGTAGTCACAGACAGGCCAAACAGACAGACAGACAAAAATTTCCAAAAACTATAGATTCGGCCTCTGTGATTATAGTCACAGAGGCCGAATCTATAGTTTTTGGAAATCTATTTCAATAAGATTTAAAAAAAAATATTTAATTTTCAGATTCAGCTTAGTTATGAATTTATTATACGTATATATTAATGTCAGGTCAATTATAAGATAAAATAGCACATAAAGCTTTTGTAAACACAGAAAATGTAAACAAAAATCACCGTTTAACGAGCAATCGATTCAAATTTCCCATCCACTTGAAAAAGTACTCGGAGCTAAATAAGGAACAAGACCCTTCCGTATTAATTTGGCTTTGTAACGAGGGAATGATTTTGTTAAAGTAAGACGGTGAGATAGCGATCCCATAATTATAAATACATTAATCTATTTATAATAAGACTTATTTATTTATTATATATAATATATAAGCTTAAAGCTCAAAACCATAATTTAAGCTTCTATACTTACTCCTACATTGGATTAAAAAAAAATCAAAGTGTTTGAATACTTATGTAATTGTATAAGCAAAAAGTTTGTTTTATTGTTTGTTTGAAAGTCCTAATTTTGGAATAAAATTAGACAACACGAGCGAACCCGGAGACAATGCTAGTATATACACAAACGTATACACCTAAATAACCTCAGGTTCCCGTAGTGTTGAGATTAATAAATCTTAAAATATCCAATACAATACACGCAATCTATTCAACATTAATGGTACTATATCAGGTTTTACTGACATGCTCCTAAAAATAATTTCTTTTTTTTTTGACCGACTTCAAAAAGAATGAGGTACTCAATTCATTTGTAGCTTTTTGTGTGTAGATTACACGGTATGTTAGGGAATTGTGAATAGAATTTTAGATTTAAATCAAACTTAATTTTTTTTTACTCTTGAATCATCAATTTTTACATAGTCAAATTTAAATAATAATTTATATACGATAAAGAAAATTATAAATATACTTAATTATATATACAAAACAAATGTAAATCACAATGGCTTGGAATGCAAAACTTCTTCAAGGGATGAATTTTACAAAAAAAATATTCCCCTTTAAGAGTAGTAATTCTACAGTGATTTTCAATGTTCCTCCAAATCTTCTTTAGATTATTATTACTTTACGACTGAAGGCACACTTCTTTTTGCACATCTTGAAATCGATCAGCAATAGTATAAATAGATAATACTTTCTTAGTTTCACGTTAATATTTGTTGACGACACGTTTGGCTCAGTTTTTAGTGACCCTACTTGCTGTGCCAGCAGTTGCGGGTTCATGTCCTGCTAGGGGCATTCATGGGTGCTTATATTTATAATATATATGTATTTAAAGTTACGTATGTGTAGTGTATCAACTATCTGGTATCCATAACACAAGCCTCGTAGCTTACCATGGAACTAGATGGTGCTATATGTTTATATTATATTTTAAACAAAAGTCTGAATCCGAAAAAAACTTTTTGAACTTTTCTTTCGCCTTTAATTTATTTTGATTTATTATTTGATAATATAAAAGATGTTTAAAATTATAAATTTTCAAATGTCAAAACCTTCATCTCTCCAGTGACCATATTCGCTGTAAAACCGTTCGAAACGCTGGGAACAAGAACTCAAAATAAAAACGAGATAAAATGGAAAAAATGTATTAGTACAAAAAAACAAAGAGACTTACATACATATATCGTCGATAGACATAAAACAATATCTATTACATATATATTCTAAATCTTATTTGAAGTTTTCCGGTACGCTTGATAAAGGACATGAGCGTCAGGAAAAACTAACCGCGATCTGATTTTCGACCTCTTTCTTGGGTACTTGAGGAAAAAATATGGTTAAAGTAATTGGGTTCTACAAATTGATGGAGATGAATTGGATTTTGTTTTTGACATATTTCTTGAAAAATCTATTAAGATATCATTCCTGGGAGTCATTGAAGAATTGAATTGAATTGAATTAATATATTATAATACTAACGAATTGAAAATCACTGAAAATTAATTTTTCACGGATTTAAGTTTAAAATAATAGAGAATAACAAAAAAATAAAAACCGACTTCAAACAAAAGCACTAAAAAGTAAAAAATAACTGATTGGTAGTTTTCATTTACTATACATATCTAATCAAATATTTTCGAAGTCGGTGTGCTTTGCTTTGTATGGGCTGGCACCGATTTCGAAAATATTTGATTAGGTATGTATTTAATAGGTAGGCTTTAATTACTTAGCCAAAGCACACCGACTTCGAAAATATTTGATTAGGTATGTATAGTAAATGAAAACTACCAATCAGTTATTTTTTACTTTTTAGTGCTTTTGTTTGAAGTCGGTTTTTATTTTTTTGTTAAAAAGTTTTTATTTTTCCCTTTTTAGTGTAGACAGTAGTAGCAAAGTAAGGATTCTAACGTGTTAGGCTTGTCAAATTAAACAAAATAAGCCCAAACTCAAAGTATCTACTATTAGCCGTTGAAGAGTTCCACCTATCCACCTTCTGGTCTTGCCATCAGATCAGGTCAACAACACCGAACCACTGTACTATCAAAGGAAATAGAAATACTTGCAAAGTTTCAAGTCAATATGACAATAAGAAGTAGGTTAAATTCATCATTAGTTGTTTTTCCACCCTTAGGGGTGGTATTTTTTTTTTTGAAATTTAAATGGGACCAATCTGGAAGTATACCCTTTCAAACAAAACAAAAATTGTCCAAATCGGTTAATAAATGACGGAGTTCTGAGGTAACAAACATAAAAAAAAAAAACATACAGTCGAATTGAGAACCTCCTCCTTTTTGAAGTCGGTTGAAAAAAAGAAAAATCGCATAATATACAAACGAAAAGTACATCCGAAAATTTTATTACCTCCTCCTTTTTAAGTCGGTCATCAAATATCTATATATAGTACTTACGTTTTAAATTTTAGTATCGATTTCTCAGAGATGAGCTATTTTCTCGCAGTAAAAGGTTTTCTATATGTTGACCCGGATAACCAGCTATCATCATACCAAATTTCATCAAAATCTGTCCAGTGGTTTCTCCATGATGCAGTAACAGATAGAAAGACAGACAAAAATTCTAAAAACTATAGATTTGGCCTCTGTATCGATAATTATGTCTATTTCAATAAGATTTTCCGAGAAATATTTAATGTACAGATTCAGCTTAGTTACAATTTTATTATATACTTAGATAAGGTCAAGGCAAAACAGTTCAGTACCTTTTTGTCCTCTATTTGTCAAAAGATTTTTTTTAATTAGTAGCTTTTACAGAGCTTGAGTCTTAAAAATTAAAAAAAAAATTGTTATTTTGTACAGATAGGTAAATTCTATTTTTATACTCCTTCATCTAATTTTCAATAATGACTAACGACTCATCCTCCCGTCACTTGAGTTCATTCTTAGATACATTTTAACAGTTGGTATGAAATAAATAGACTATATTACTATATGATATAACGTCCCTACCCTCATAACCTTCCTCAATATCTAATGCAAAAAGATTTTTGCAAATCGGATTAGTAGTTCCTGAGATTAGCGCATTCAAACAAGCAAACAAACAAACAAACTCTGCCTCTATATAATATTAGTATAGATTATGGTCAAATTTTGACCATATACGAGCACTAGTATTATGAGAGTCATGACATTAAATCAACAAAATAATTAAGTAAATTCAAACCAATAAATGATCACGATGGTGATGATGTTCTCCTGACCGATTCTGGCCACGGCGGCCAATCTCATTGAGACTAGCCAACTGCGCAGGAGATATTATAGTGCACAAGTGTACGCGCAGACACAACGTGCACTCTCTATTCCTGTCACTCTCATACTCCGGTGGGACGACTGCTCGACACGACCAGTGAGAGTTAAGGCGCAGGACCGACGGCTTTACGTACTTTCCGAGGCACGGGGGTGAAACACCGCCAACTTCCCAACTCCGGGCTGTTACTGAGGCTTACTATACAGATAGACTCAATAACTAAACTTGGCCCGACCCGGGACTCGAACCCAGGACCTCCGAGTGTGCAGCCGTACATGCTAGCCACTACACCACCAGTGAACCAGAAATTACAGTGTATGTGAATACTACTTGTCTAGTTCAAAACATTGAAAATACTTTTTTTCATAATATACGAGTATATTGAGAATTAACGATAACACAATATATTCTAATAAATCAGTATTTGATCGACATATTTTGTATGAAAATTGAAAAGCTCGGTAATTTATTGATTGTAAATAAAAGCTCGGTCTGCGAAACTGAAAGTGTGTATTCTTTCAATAAATATCAATTGAAATCATGAAAGTTTATCAATAGAAATAATTTATATAGAAATAAGTAGTGAACTTTCCCTTTGGTAATATGTAGAAGTTTAAACATTATATTCCACATTTTTAGCTTCAAAATGACGAATTTTGATACAAAATTTTATTTTATATCTTTTTAGGCGATAAATTAAAATAAAAAATAAGTATGTTGAGATATTAACACACAGCATCATCTAGTTCCATGGTAAGCTACAAGCTCGTGTTATGGATACCAGATAGTTGATACACTACACATACATAACTTTAACTCCATGTAACATATATTATAAATATAAACACCCATGACTGGATTATTATAAACATCCATGCTCATTGAATGTCCCCAGAGGGACTCTAAAATTGATTTTTAGAGGGATTCTAAAATTTATTTCCTCTGACAGACTAAGCCACTGGGCCTGGAAACATGACATTTTGCACTAGAGTTCCTTATAAATCCTTGTAAGTGAACGTGAGTATTACGAAAGGGATCTTAATAAATTATCCCCGACATAATTAACGACACGTTTGGCTCAGTTTGTAGTGACCTTACTTGCTGTGCCAGTGGTCGCGGGTTCGAGTCCCGCTGGATGAATTCACTTGTGTGAATTTAAAACGTGTATTTAAAATTATATATGTGTAGTGTATCAACTATCTGGTATCCATTACACAAGTATCGTAGCTTACCATGAAACTAGGCGGTGCTGTGTTAATGTCCCAACATATTTATTTATATTTATTTATTTATTTACTTTACGTATTTATAACAGCAGTGTGGTGGTTATCATGCAGCTGTAGATATATTAAGTTATCGTGTATAAATTAAACTAGCATTAAAATTATTTATTCATAGATTAATAATTGATCTATCAAGCCTTACTGGGCTTTGTTTTAATAAAACAGGTGTTCGAGATAATTGCTACTATAGTGATAGCGTTGTGCTTTGTCGAGTATAGATCGAATTTGCATTAGAAAGCTTTGCTAGTTTAGAATGTACTGAATAGCGTCATTTAAAAAAATATTTTTAAATGAAAATGTAATTATTTTGCCATTCTTCCAATATTGCGGCACGAACGGCAAAGATACGAGGTGACAAAGTGGTAATTTGGAAAGAGCCCGTCGAAATCAAAAATCACCAATTTTTAAAATTCCCGGTAAACTTCCTAGGTACCTAATCTATTTTTGAGCACCAAATGCCTCTACTACTTAAGGACGGTAAAAACCTGTTTGTGAAAATGATAAATTTAAAAGAGTAAGTCAAAATATAAATAAAGATAACAAATATTAGAATTCCCAGAACAATTTTTAGGTAACACTATCATTAGACTAGTTTTTATCCATACTTACTTATAAATCTGAAAGTGTGTTTGTTTGTTAGTCCGCTTTTCACGTCGAGACAAGTGACGGATTGGCGTGGATATTTGTGTGTAGATAGTTGGAGGGCTGGAGAGTGACATAGGCTATTTTTTACTACGGGAAAATACGTTATACTCGTAATACAACCCAAAAAACATTTATGATCAGAATTAGTTGAAACTTGCTCTTCAATACAATTAAAAAAATACGTGTTTTAACATTTTTTGAAATTCATCCCATAAAGGGGGTAAAATAGGGGACAAAAGTTTGTATGAACTTACCATTTCAGAGTTTTTTTTGTAGTTTTAACGCAAGCAAAGCCGCGACTTCTGCTAGTATTATGCAAAAGGAATCAAGGTAGGCTAGATAAAATACATAAACGTTCGTGCGAAATTATGGGCCAAAGCAAATTATAGATGGAATTAGTATTTGGTTTTCAGAAATGCAAATGTTAATCGCTTCATTATTCCCGCTAAAGATCTCGACGTTCAATGAGTTTTGCATAATTTGCGTTCCGCTACAATTAAGGTCTAAATAGCTGACGGTGTAAACTATAAATGCTTTTAGTTATACATATACATATTTGTAATTACCCTCTATATGCTAAATGTTGACCCGATTAATAAGCTATCACTTCACAAAATTTCATTAAAATCGGTTCAGTAGTTTTGGCGTGAAATGCACACATATGTTTATAGAGATTTATAGACAAACAGATATATAGACAAACAAACATTTTTTTTTAAACTATTGCTTCGGGATCTATATTCTGTAAGCAATACGTTACTGTCATTGTTTATAAATAATATTTGATGTACAGATTTTGCTTTGTTACTATTTTTTTTAGTCAAATTCGTTCAGCCGTTTCTGCGTTAAGGAGTAACAAACATACATACAAATACAAACATTCGCTTCTTCGTAGTTAAATAAATAAACATAAATAAATATGTAGGGACATTAACACACAGCGCCATCTAGTTCCATGGTAAGCTACGAGGCTTGTGTTATGGATACCAGATAGTTGATACACTACACATATATAACTTTAAATACATACATAATATAAATATAAACACCCATGGCTGGAGTACAAACATTTGTGCTCATCTCACAAATGAATGCCCCCAGCGGGACTCAAACCCGCGACCGCTGGCACCGCGAGTAGGGTCACTACAAACTAGCCAAACATATCGTCGTTCGATTATATTATTTTTTCTGTTGCTTAAACAAATCTTCTTTGTCCTTGCCGTTTCACGCAGTAATGTAAATAGACTGGATAAGCACTTTGGTTTAGTAAACTAATATTTTCCACTTTGAACATGGCCGTAGTTTGTAGAATCTTATAACGTCGATAGTAAAAGAAAATTTATAACAGCAATTAAAAACGAAAATGTCAAATAACAAGCGAACTAACATGAAGCTACAAAAACTTCGTAACGTCGTTTCGAACAATTTAACTTTTTTAGAAGTTCCTTTAAACTAACCGCAGGGACTAATTACACGGTCTATTTATCGAGTGACTATGATCCAGTGATTTCCAATTTTACAATTTCCTTGGGACCTCACTTCAATCTAAGTCATCTCTAGGTGTTTAACAGTTGCCTATTTGTTACTTTAGGCTTACACACACATATACAGATGCACATGCAAACGCACACTTGCACACGCACATATGCGCACAGACAGACACACACACACACACACACACAGATATGCGCGCGCGCACGCATTCGCGTACCCGGACTTTCCCGTATAAATTAGTATAGTTTGATGTTCCAATTTTTTGGTTTAGAGATAAGAAATAACTAAATGTACTTCAAAAAAATATTCTATAATTTTTTTATACATGTTTAAGAAAATAAAGACTGACTCAAATCTTTTCAAGTTACAACTGAATTGTAACAAAAATTATTAAGTAAGGATAAGCTGCTTCATTTTTTTATAGTTTCTCTATCATATTACTCGTGACATTGTAGGAGCTTTTTACGAGGAATAATAGAGCTTATTTACTTCTAGCTAATATAATTATTTTTCTTTAATACTTTCTTAGACTTACCTTTTTTCTTTACCTTTTTGGAGTTTTAGTTTGGTTATTGGTTCACGACGTTTCAAATGTTTTATAACAATTACGGTCACATGAGAGAAACTTACTCTCTTGTGACCGTGATAGAAAATCCGAAAAGATAGTTTTGTTAATAAGGTTTTTTAACAATTTATAAACATGTGTTATTATTATATAATTAGTTAACAAATAATTATATCATTATTATCAGAAAACCGTAAGAAAATCCATACAATAGTTTTATAGATCAGACTGAACAAACATACACTCAATTTTAATTTATAATGTTGTAATGATGTAAATTGAGGTAGATATGGTGGTAAAGCAATATCCTACACAAGTAATTTTCCTCAGTAAATTGACTTTTTTTTCATAGTTCCATATATTACAAATAAACCAAAAACAAAATTCTTTGCTTTATATTATACTAGCGACTCACCCTCGCTTCGCACGGGTTCGTCCGTTGTATGTACGTTTTAGCGGTTAGTATGGAATAGATAGACTATATATATTATAACGTATTTTACGTTGGGAATGAGATATTTCGCGGTTTTTTTCCGTATTAAAAAGTAGCCTATGTCACTCTCTAACCCTCCAACTACATATCTCCACACAAAAAACACGCCAATACGTCCCTCTGATTCGACGTGAAACAAGGACAAGCAAACAAACAAACACACTTTCACATTCACAATATTAGTATGGAAATATTGCTATTATTATATCAATATATGGACTGTAAAAACGTATATACATTTCATAAGTCAAAACTATCTACAATGTAAACGTGCCTTTATGTAAACCAATAACATTTTGTTAGTTAAAAACTATGAAAACGCTCATCTCTCTATTCGTTAGAAGCGACCGCTGTATTAACAGATTACCGGCCGCCACTGAACTGACTTTATACATTTTTGGTGCCAAAAATATTCAAACTTTAAACTGCAAAGTTCATTGGATTAATTTTTACGTTTGTACTGGAAGCCAAATATTTTTTGGCCATTTTGTGTAATTAAAGTTAAATAAATACAATATGGTGAAGCAATAAAACAGAACTGAAAATTTGTTTGTTTGTACTTTTTGAGGCAACCACACTATAGAACAAGGAGTTTATATTGCATATAATATAGATTATATATGCTATTATGAACTTATATTTTAAGTACTTATTGGTTTTTTACTCTAATACCATGTACTTCAGATCCGATGGTCCTCAAATCACGCTAAGTATTGGGTATTGGGATTACCCTAAATATGGGGCATTGGGTTTTTCTGTCAAAAGATTTTCAGTAGAGGGTTCAATTTGGGAAACTGGCAGTGTTTCACCACCGTTCTCTGGAGAGTACTTAAAGCCATCGGTTCTGCACCTGATCTCTGCTGCTCATGTCAAAATGTTTTCCCACCGGAGTATGACAGGACTGTGACAGGAATAGATATTGATTATTGAGTTGAACCATTTGTTTATCGATAGCGATTATAGAATATCATCTTGTCTACACGCTCCGAATAAACATTTCTATCAATAGAAATCTAGCATTTAATAGAAAGGGAACTGAGCTGAGAGCTTTTCTAAATAATATATTATTAAAGTTATATATTAGTAGTGTAATGAGCTTAAAAAGTAAAAACAAATGTAAATAATTAAAATAAAACACGAGCTGTCTATTTGCTGCTGTGGTTGAAAAATTTAAGGCGAAAATTCGTAATAATATTATAAAAAACTTATACGGGAAAAATATATTTATTCAATAGACTGAATAAATAAACACGTACTGAAAGCGACAGACGGACAAAAGCGCGAATTGTATATAACACATTCGCGCTAACTCAATAAGAGATAGAAAACGGGTCAACACTTAACTTGAGTGGACTACGAGCGAAGTGAACGAGCAAGCTATGCTTACGAGTATGTCTCGTTCATATTGTATTACATTCGTTTTTTGACTGGGAAGTTGCTAAACTTATAATATGGCTATTTTAAAATATCACACTTGGATATATTGCTTTTAAATAAATTATAGTTTAAAAAACTAAAAAAAAAATACTCTTTAATGATGAACCGAACTAGAAGGTGATAAATAATTTTTAGTTTAAAAATCAAGTGATTAACGAGAAAGTTAATCATGATACTGTGAAAAAAGTGCGAGGTGCTCGATATCAGTTGTTATAAACATTTTATTGGTACGATTTCTACAAGTACTACTAGATTAGACTACAAGTACTTTTTCACAATAACATTATTTTTCTTGTTTTATCCTTATACTAAGAATTAATTTTTACTTTTGCCCGTGCCCAGTAGTGGGACGTTAAACAGGCTTAATACATTAACTATTATTCAGTATAGATAATAGTCAGTATGGCTATTACTAAGCAAATAGTACATAAGAATCGCATCCATAAGTTGTAAAATATTATTTGAAAACATTTACCTACATATGTACATATGTATATATACATATCTACCTACGAGAACTTTCATCGTATGTAAACAACATATTTAAAACAACATCATCATAAGAACAAACATATCTCTATACACAAGCAAAATAATTGATTTACAACACAATTTTTCCAACAAAAGAGAAAATCGCGAAAGTTACCGGAAGCTTTAACAAAAACACATAGGTATACCACCGCATAAGTTTCGTACACTTGGCATAAGTATTTAGAGCTTAATGTATGAAAGCTCAGCTGATGTACAAATATTACTTCAGGCGTCAATACATCGTCAGTTAATACTAGCGACTCACCCTCGCTTCGCTCGGGTTCGTCTCTAGGTTGTTTCCCCATAAAAACTTTCATCCCCATTTTCACCCCCTTAAGTCTTAAGAGATGATTTCCAGGACAAAAAGTATCCTATGTCCTTCCCAGGCTTCTTACTAAATTTAATCTAAATCGGTTCAGTAGATCCAGAGATTACCCCCTACAACGTCACAAGCTCACAATCTCTCAAACTCACAAACTTTACCTCTGTATAATATTACTATAGATTACTTTATGTTTCAATATCAGACTAAAGAATTATGAAAACGGAGTCCGCTAAAATTAAGGTCAAAGTCAAAAATAGTCGGGCCTAAAACTAAAACAATATTTCCTCTTTACAATTAGAAAACTAATTATATTTTATAATCCAATCTCAAATGCTTGTAGTATATTATTTCTAATTATAAACAAACTGTACGTCGTACCGAGGCATAGCCTATTAGACGCAGCTGTCGTTTTCCACAGTTGTTTCTTTATAGCCAACTCAATAAACATAAGAAATACTAAATAATTACATTTAGGCGAAATAATAAATAAATATGTTGGGACATTGACACATAGCACCGTCTAGTTCCATGCTAAGCTACGAGGCTTGGGATATGGATACCAGATAGTTGATACACTACACATATATAACTTTAAATACATACATATTATAAATATAAACACTCATGACTGGAGTAGAAACATTCGTGCTCATCACGCAAATGAATACCCCCAGCGGGACTTGAACCCGCGATTGTTGGCGCAGCAAGTAGGGTCACTACAAATTGAGCCAAATGTGTCGTCATTTGTGAAATGTGTTTATCATAATATGTACTACCATTATAAATAATGTGCAGTGGTAGCCCAGTGGTAACGCGCTCGCTTGAGAAACCGAGTGAAGCGGGTTCATATCACGGGTCTCGCACCTCTGATATTTTCATGTGCGGATCATTTCCAACAAGATTATCACTTGTCTTACGGTAAAGAAAAATGTTGCGAGGAAACCTGCATGTGCGAAAGTACCTAGCAAGTTTTCAAAGACATGTGCAGCCCGCCAACCCGCACTTGGCCAGCGTGGTGGACTATGGCCTGATACCCCTCGTATTGAAGGGGGGCCCGCGCCTAGCAGTGGGACGTTAAAAAAGGCTGAATATAATCATAAACGTAAAAGTTTGTATGTTTGTTACGTTCATACTGAAACGGCTGGACAGATTTGGATAAAGTTATTACTTTTAATTAGTTAGGATTAGTATACAATTTGAATATTACCTGGATAGCACATAATGTACCGTAAAGCGAAGCGAAGAATTATGAGGTATTTTTAAGCAAATTTTTAGGTTTTAAACAAATTTTCAAGTTACAAGAAATGAATATAGTAACATCCCTTCACTAAAGTTCTATTCGCATCCGGATCACGTTGAGTTCTGACACTCGATGCAGGTAATTGAACGTGTTAGAGCTTTGATACTCGATCTTTTGTCGTGTACTCTCAATAAAGTGAAAAGTCATAAAATTAAACAGTTTTTAAAGTATCAGAAAGTGCGCTAATGTATTGTTTGTTTCTTTATATTAAAAATATATTTCATACGTTTATACGATATTTATATATACACTAACATTGCCCGCGGCTCCGCCCGCGTTCAGATGACCAGCAAGCAAATTCTTAGGTTTTACATATTAGTATACTCTTACATTGCAGTTTTTGTATTTTTCTCAGAAATGAGATATTTTCCCGCGGTAAAAAGTATCCTATATGTTGACCCGGATAACCAGCTATCACCATACCAAATTTCAACAAAATCCCTCCAGCGGTTTTTCTCTAATGCGGTAACAGATAGACAGACAGACAAAAATTCTAAAAACAATAGATTCGGCCTCTGTATCGATAATAATGTTTATTTCAATAAGATTTTCCAAAAAATATTTAATGTACAGATTCGGCTTAGTTACAATTTTATTATACATATGTATAGATATGTTGAAATGTATACGGTACATATTTTTACCCGACTACAGCAAAGCGCAAATGAGGGTTATGTGTTCGATCTGTATGTGTACATGTTATATACTTAGTGCGAGTCCTGCTCCGTAGTGTATGTACATTTCGTCTCCGACTGCACAATATTAAATACTATGTGCGTTCGTTAACTTGTTTTCATCTTTTTAGTTCGCTTTTTGCACAGTCCGTTTTTTTATTTTTATAATTTAATTTTTAATATTTTCATAGTAATTGTATGTATGTTAGTTATTTTCGTTATTATTTGTATTATTTGAAACAGAAATGGGGTAACACGTAATGTCCACAAACGCGATTTTAAAGTGCAGCAACACCATATGTATAGAAAAAGTTATTTGTTAGCCGACTTCAAAAAGGAGGTATTCAACTCAGCATTTTTTGAGTGTATGTTATTGCAATATTCTCAACGTTCCGTATGCTTTACAATAAACACATAATATTATGTACTTTCAGTTAAAAAGTTTAACATTAAAAATAAATATGAACACAGTTAAATGGTATTCTAAATGAAATTATGTTTTTGGATTTGTTAAACATTCGCGTAAATCTAAGAAAAGGGAATTTTTATTAACATTTATATAATATTATTAAAACGCAAGTCACTAAATGCAGCGCGAAGAAAGTGCGCATCGATTGATCATTCCATCATTGCAGCAACTCGACCTGCTTCATTCCCTTCGGCGGTTTTCCCTCAAGTATTTGACATAGAAGGTCAACCAGATCCTGGGCTTAAAAAGACCGAGGACAGATCAATTATACCACGTAAAAAAACGCGCCTCCAGATTCTACCTCGTAGGTGGTGGGGAAAAGAGTCAATAATTAATTAATAACAATATCGCATTATCAATAAACAGATTATCATAATAATAATGAAAGGAAGATTGAAAATTATGGCGAATCAATAATATTTATGTATAGTTATGAATACTGAAGAACAGTATATTCGTTTCGCAGCTCTGTAAAAGCTTAATTAATGAATAAAATTTAAAAACTTTATAATGAAATTTAGTCCTTAAAAGCGCTTCTATAAAAATGGTCTGATATTTTTTTTTTGTAAAACGATCAGAAAAAAAGTTATAATGTCAAATAGAAATTTTTTTCTTAAATTTTCACCGATTTTCGCTTATAGCTTTGTTATTTTTGGTTCTACGACTAAAAGTTACTAGAAAGTTGTAGAGAATTTTATTTGCAACCAAAAATGGTTTAACAATTTTTTTGTGAGACCTACAGTTTGTCAGATAAACCATAAAAACCTTTCGTTCCCCTTTTTCCAAGATGGCGGCCGTGGGACAAGGGCTGCAACCCCACAAACTTGGATTTAACTTTACACTAACTACCCCTTGATATCTAAAAAATAAAATTGCGTCCTCTGACAAATGCAACCCTAAATGTAACTTTTCAATTGACTAAATTGGTGTCGGATTTCTTAAAGAGCTGGGTAGCGCTCGACTATCCGGTGACAAAATTATTGAAAGTGAATGCTAAAGGAATATGTACCTTAAAGTAATCGAATTGGGTTTAAAATCACTTGAGGGATACTAGACGAATTTTGAAAATTTTGGGAATTATTTTAAAGACCTTGCACTCTAAACGCTAAAAGAATATATCTCTTTGAATTTAGGAGGCGACAATGTGTACTATTCGCCGATTTTCAAAACATCATCGCCGAAAAATACATTATACATATAATATTTGGTACATTTGGTATGGTTTGGTAAAGCTATAGAGCTTTGGAGATCAAAGGTTCGATTTTATCAGTAATTATTATCTTTAGTTATACTAATACCTACTATAAACATAAAATATTTGTTTAATATGTTATATTATGTGTATTACTATATTCTCATCTAGCTCATCCCCGCTTCGATTGGATACGTCTCCGGGTGTCTAGTATTAGCCAATATGGTCCAGATCATAGTCAATTCATGTACTGAGCTTAATACAAATAATATAAATCCGTCAGCAGCTTTAGCGTGTAGGAGTAACAAATAAACACACATATTTACGAACTTTTGTATTTATAATTATAGGCCGATTAAACTGAAGAAAGCAACGTATGTACGTACATAGTTATTTTACATAATAATTATGTACGTATACATAGACTTAGTTTATATTATCGGCATTAGTATTATCGGCGTATTTTTTATGTTTCGGCCGAATATTTGTTTAATTTGCCGAATAATTAACGAATATTTAATTAGTATAATTTTAAGATTCAAGATATGCTGAAAAGGCTTTATTGTGAGAACCGTACAACTATTTGTAACTGACATAATTACTACCTTGTATAAAAAATATTTATTCAAAAGTTAAAAAAAAATGAAAAACAAAAAAATTAAACAACTTTTATAAATTTATTCGTTCGAAAATAAGCCGACTAATTCGGCCGAATATTCAGATTTGCTTAAACTCATGAAAAAATGACATTTAAGCTATTATAAATGTAGCTAATAACATAACATTATTTACTTCTAAATACCACATTTTTAAATTTGGTGTGTAATATATATAGCATAAAAATAAACAAAAAACCACTTACCACAGATCTCACCAGCAATTCTATGGTGAACCACACGTTGCATACCAGCTCTATGTAGAAGAAGGCCACGTGAGGCTGGCCGTTATCGTGCCAAGGTTTAGCTTCGATGACCGTGGTAGTGTTCTCTATATAGCTTTCTAATGGCAGTGGGTAGAACACTCGAAGGTCAGGATGGGTTTTCAAGCAGAAGCAAAGAACTGATATGCAGATGAAGAAAACCGACATCGCCGATATCACCTGGAAGGAAGGCAAAATATTTAATTAAACCTCATGTACCTAGTTTTTTATTACTTATTCTTTAAATTCTATAAATATACATAGTATATATGCTTTATAGATATAAACATTGCCAAGAAATTTTCTATATAATAGTGAAAACTGTATCAAAATCCGTTGAACAGTTAAAAAAAACTGCTTTTAAACAAACAGACAGAGATAGCGGTATTTTTTAAGGTTTAAGGATTATTTAGGATTAGGGCATCCACAATTTGTGTGAAGACGCATAAAACTATAATTATCCAAAGATAAAACTAATAAAGTAACATTAATTGAATAAAATCTATACTAATATTATAAATAGGTAAAGTTTGTGAGTTTGTGTCATTGTAGGGGTAATCTCTGGATCTACTGAACCGATTTAGATGAAATTTGGTACGAAGATAGTTTGAGACCTTGGAAAGGACATAGGATACTTTTCATCCTCGAAATCATCCCTTAAGGGGGTGAAAATGGGGATGAAAATTTGTATGGGGTCGAGCTAGGGACGAACCCGAGCGAAGGGAGGGTGATTCGCTAGTATTAAATAAAATTATTTATGACATAAAGGACTAAGGCATTTTTAATGAAAAAACTTAAAGTATATGTAAGTTTAATTTCTAAATGATTCATTAAATAATACTTCTTAGATTTACTCGAATATTTGAAATTTTAAATGAAACTGTCGGAGTAAGTCGTGGTTTTATTTTATATTTCGATCCCGACGTTTTCAATACTTTACAGCAAACATGATCACGGGGGAGATTAAGTTATTACAGACGGTATATATCCGTTGGGTTTTATTGTGCCGTAATGGCTTTTAGAGCCGGTGAGTCCCACAATACCACCTGTATATTATATGCAAGTCGTATGTCTAAATGCATTTCTCAACGTTAAAAAAGGCAACTACCCACAAAATTATACAATAATTGTATTACAAGTACAACAAGGTACAATTAAAATGATAAAAAATTTCTTCATTGGCGACTGCGCCAACAATTATCTGCCATCAACTGTATCGCGTACATATAAGAATACATCTAATATGAGTATAACTAACTCAGTGTTTGTAATTGACCAAAAACAATTAAAATAAATATCGCAGGCAGTGGTAGTCCAGTGGTAACGTGCTCGCTTGGGAAATCGAGTGAAGTGGGTACAAATCTCACCTCTCATACACGAATCATGTCCTACAAGATTACCACTTATTTTACAACTGGCGACTCGATACGTTTTAACGGTTAGTATGTAATGCAAATCTTTTTTCTCGGCTTTTTTGTACTATAATATGCATGTATTATGCATATAAATCTTTCTCTTGAATCACTCTATTTATTGCTGAAAATTGCATTGAAATTCGTTGAGTAGTTAAAAATATCTCAGCGAACAGAACGCGGAAGCGACTTCATTTTATACTATGTAAATATGAAGATAAACATCGTGAAGAAAACTGTATGTCTGAGAGAACCTAGCAAGTTTTCGAATGGCATCAGAAGTCCGCCAACCAACTTGGCTGGGATGGTGGACTATGACCTGATCCCACTTTGTTGATCGGAAGTCCATGCCCAGCAGTGGGACGTTAAAAAGGGCTAAATATGAATAAAATCAAAATATATATATCAAAAATAATTTTACGTGAAAATGTTCAACTTATACAGAGACCATTGCTTACATTAAAAAGTATGATTGATGAAAAAGTTTTATTTTTTATACTGTGTTCATTTTTCTTATTCTAAACATACAAAACCCAGGTATGTTTTAGTTACAATAGTTATTTATTGAATTTCTCTAACCCTAATATTCGAGATAGCGTAGCGTTATAGTTTATTCATATATTTTATGTACATTGAAAATTTTGCTTTCTACGAAGATGAAGGGCTTCTTTATCATTTCACTTTGTCTGATCTTTCGGAAATGTCACTTAGACATGGAAAATCTATACGTAGTATAATAAAATTCTGAGTCGAATCTGTACATATAATATTTTTTGGAAAATCTTATTGAAATAGTCATTATTATCGATACAGAGGCCGAATCTATAGTATTTTGGACGGATTTTGATGAAATTTGATATGATGATAGCTGGTTATCCGAGTCAACATTTAGAATACTTTTTACGGCGGTAAAATATGTCGTCTTTTAAAAATATATACTAAACGTTAAAACGTAACCAAGGACAAACCTGAGCGGAGCGGGGGTGAGTCGCTAGTATTATATAAAAAAATATATGATTGTTTATATTTGTATTAAAATATCCTTTAAGTTGTCAATTTTTGAACAAATCAAATTTTTAATTCACATCAAAAAAGCTCAAGAAAGTAACTTTAATATGTAAAAATTAGCACAAAAAATTCATTTTTAATAAATTTTTCCACTAAAATATGACTTTCCTAAAATTTCTTAATTGCAAAACCAATTATGTAATGTAATAACCTCATTTGCGCATAATATCTGACATTTCTCACTAGCACAAAAAATTCCGCTTCACAAAAATCAGCTTTAGCGGACAGGAAGCCGAATCATCAATCAAAGTTGTTTTACTGCGGCCCACATTTCCCATCCAACGGTATAAGGTATGAAAGTAAACGATGCTTGTGTAAATAGATTTTTTTCGCATTAAAAAAATTATTAAACAATGGTCTAAGGATTTAAAAATGAAGGTTTATTCGTAATTAATTAAAATCAATGTTATATTATAATTATATTATTTATTATTTGGTAAAAAAGTAGTGCCCAGCAGTGGGACGTTAAAAAGGGCTGAATACATACATACATACTAAAATGACTGGACCGATTTAGATGGAATTTAGTACAAAAGTAGACTATGACCTGGAGTAACACATAAGCTAGTGTTAGTTACATAAGGACGCAGCTAAGCGAAGTAAGAGGAAGTCGCTAGTTTTAAAATATATCGACACTTAGTAGATACATTATCTAATACCTTGTACCATACAAAATTATCATTGTGACAATTTGTCATATTATTCTGACGGGAATTTTTTCAAAAAAACTGGAGTTCAGTTGTTTTTGTTTTGTAATCAACAACTTGCTTACCTAATTTTATTTATAAACTAGCAACTCACCCTCGCTCTGCTTGAGTTCGTCCCTAGGTACGTTTTAACGGTTAAAATAGATTTCTCAGAGATGAGATACCCGCAGTAAGAAGTATCCTATATGTTAACTCGGATAACCAGCTAACATCATACCAAATTTCATCAAAATCTGTACAGTTGTTTTCTCGTGATGCGTTCCCAGACAGACAGATAGATAGACAGACAAAAATTCTAAAAACTATAGATTCGGTCTCTGTAAATGATATTAAAAACTGTTTCAATAAGATTTCCCAAAAAATATTTAATGTACAGATTAGACTCAGAATTTTATTATATGTATAGATTATAAATAATATTTCATGGTTTCATTTGAAGATATGTATCTTCAAATGAAACCACGAAAGAAGTCTTGAGAAGTTCGTTTGATCATATGTAATATTGGACCAACTCTATATATAAATAACACCATATATAAATAGCGTATATTATAATATAATATTATATACTTGTACTATACTGAAGGCGCTCGAGTAAAACAATTAACATACGTTAAAAGGGTCAATAGCAATATAAGGTTCATCATAAGGGCCCAATTACTTTATAGGGCAAATCCTTACCGTAATCAATATTACTCATAGTGTTCAAGTCGTTCGTTTATTAACTCGTCTTAAAATTATATTAAAACTAGCATTGCCCGCGGCTCCGCCCGCGTTCAGATGACCAAAAACCAAATTCTTAGGTTTTACACATATTAGTATACTCAACTTACATTGCAGTTTTTGTATTTTTTCTCAGAAATGAGGTATTTTCTTGCGGTAAAAAGTATTCTATATGTTGACCCGGATATTCAGGTACCACCATACCAAATATCATCAAAATCCCTCTACTGGTTTTTCTGTGATGCGGTAACAGACAGACAGACAGATAGACAAAAATTCGAAACTGTAGATTCGGCCTTTGTATCGATAATAATGTTTATTTCAATAAGATTTTCCGAAAAAAAAAATTAATGTACAGATTCGGCTTAGTTACAATTTTATTATATGTATAGGTTCGAAGAAAAAAAATCTTTATTGTATACATTGAAAAATAGTAATTCGTTAGCGGCCATAGATCTAGAAGCATATGTATTAAGTTATTGCGTTGAAGTATTGGGAAGTTGGTAGTGAACGCTTCTGTGCTACGGAATGTATGTAAAACCGTCAGTCTTGGCCTGATCTCCGATCTGACCCGAAATCGAATTACCGTCCCACCGGAATTTGAGAAACCCACATATTATTATGTACTTGTATACATACTATATTATCTCCTGCACAGATATGGAGGTTTCCTCACAAGATGATATATTTAGAGGAGCGAGACCCGGGATTTGAACCAACTTCACTGGGTTTCCAAGCAAGCATAACCACTGGGCTATCACTGTCTTCAATAAACATCTAGATAATAATCAATTAAATTTAAAGAAAAACTTGTTGAAAATAACATAAATCTATACATATAATAAAATTCTAAGTCGAATCTGTACATAAAATATTTTTTGGAAAATCTTATTGCAATAGACATTATTATCGATACAGAGGCCGAATTAATAGTTTTTAGAATTTTTGTCTGTCTGTCTGTCTGTCGATACCGCATCACGGAGGGATTTTGATGAAATTTAGTATGGTGATAGTTGATTATCTGGGTCAACATATAGGATACTTTTTACCTCAGGAAAATATCTCATTTCTAAGAAAAAATACAAAAACTGCAATGAAAAGTATACTTATATGTAAAATCTAAGAATTTGGTTTTTGGTCATCTGAACGCGGGCGGAGCCCCGGGCAATGCTAGTGAACTATATAACTACATCATAGTAACGTTATAGAAACAAACGACGTGATGCATAAAAATACACGCTTTCGACATGACGTTTTTTCAAAGACTATCAATCAACAATCTATCAAAGTCTAACTTTTTCCAGCCAGTGACTAATGCTTGACGTTTGACGTAATGGCGGGAAAAAAAAACTTAGAAACAAGATGTTAAATTATTATTTTTTACTTCTTTTGTGGAGATCCTAAATCTATATATATATATATATATATATATATATATATATATATATATATATATATATATATATATATATATATTATATATAGATGAATTTGTACACTGTCTCGACTTTTGTTTTAAACTAAAATAAATGTCAAAGTATTAAATAAATATATTGGGTAATGTATACTTTAACACACAGCGCCATCTAGTTCCATGGTAAGCCTCGAGGCCTGTGTTATGGATACTAGATAGTTGATACACTACACATATATAACTTTAAATACACACATATTATAAATATAAACAACCATGACTGGAGTACAAACATTCGGGGTTATCATACAAATGAATGCCCCCAGCGGGAATTGAACAAGCGACCGCTGGCACAGCAAGTAGGGATACTACAAACTGAGCCAAACGTGTCGTGGTCGTATTATAATATATTTTGTAAATCTGAGTATATTTCGAACGATGTACCTATTTTTTCTTAATTAAAACCCTTCTTACTATTTATTCTTGGCTAGTATCAAAAAGATTGTACATAATTAATTCATTAGTATTCACTTGCTGCCCTTCCACCGACATTACTTGAAATTAATTAATAGAGCGTGTAGTTCTTTTTAGATATCTTTATATAGGTAAATAGGCAAAGAAAAAACAGCATTTTCGTTTGTTTGTCAACCGATTTTTTTTTTGTTTACTAACTATTGACGAACTTTGACGTTTTGATAACAAAAATTTTGTAAATTCGTATATGTTTTTCTCAAATTTTCAATAATCATTATGATCGAATTTTGACCTCTGGACGAATACTAGAATAATTATTATTGTATAATTTTTGACCAACCTCAAAAAAAAAGGTGCGTACGATGTATTTTACTATAATATATCCTCGTTATCCGCGATATATTATAAAAAAAGTTACATACCAAAGGGCGAAGGGCTTATAGTGTACTGATCCGTAAAACGGATTGCAACTGCACTAAAATTATAAATTTGAAAAGTTAGTTAATGAGTGATGTACTTGTCACTCCTGCAAATTACAAAAGCACAAATTTGAACAAAATTTAAAATGGAGATTGCCATATTAATGTACTGGCTTTTTCCGCGGCTCCGCTCGTTTAGTCTACACGTCGACTTAGTAAGTATTTGTCCAAACGACCGATTTACCGAAAGAGTTTTTAATACAGAATTAATAATAATAGAATTAATTTTTAAATATCCATCCTATTGATATTAATAAATACACATTTTACTTAAATAAATTTGAATAGATGTTTTTATCTACATTTATATGTATGTATATAAATAATATTTAAATATAAATAAGAAATAAAGCTTTGCTTTAAAAGAACGAGGAAAAAGCTTTCTACTGTTAAGTACAATAAGTTTGGGTTATTTGAACAAATAAGCACTAAGGCGAAGATATGTATAACTTTATAGACCCTAAGAGTCTAAGCGTGGTATTAGATAAGTTGTAAATAATATAATATAACCTACTAGCATTGCCCGCGGCTCCGCCCGCGTTCCGATGACCAAAAAGCAAATTCTTAGGTTTTACATATTAGTATACTCTTACAGCAGTTTTTGTATTTTTTCTCAGAAATGAGATATTTTCCCGCGGTAAAAAGTATTCTATATGTTGACTCGGATAACCAGCTATCACCATACCAAATTTCATCAAAATCCCTCCAGTGGTTTTTCTGTGATGCGGTAACAGACAAACAGACAAAATTTCTAAAAACTATAGATGTATCGATAATAAGGTCTATTTCAATAAGATTTTCCAAAAAATATTTAATGTATAGATTGGACTTTGTTACAATTTTATTATATGTACCTATAGATAATATAACCTTCTCAAGAATTGAGTTATCAAATGCAATAAAAAAATTCAAATCCCACGGGTAGTTATAGAGACTAGCGCGTGAAAATTATAAAAATTGTTTATCGTTTTGTATATTAGTACTATATAGATAAGACTTACATAACAATATATGTACTTAAAACGCGAGTAAAGTCGATGGCAAAAACAATGTTGTAAATTTCTAAAGCAATATTATGTAGATTAGTTTGTTTACGTCGAAAAGACAATAAATTCAACGATTGACATAACAGCAAAGTGATTCATCGTTCTACCTATTCCTGTTTTAACTGGTTTATTTATATACAAGTACTGCCTTTGGTTTTTATCACGTATTTATTCCTATGAAGCTCGTGACCAACATATCACGATATCTCCAGATAGACGAATATCTCTAAGGCTATAATATAGTAACCTAGCCTGTAAGACGTGTACTAATTTTCATCAAAATGTAAGTAAAGAAGTACAAACACATACACACACACACACACACACACACACACAAACACACACACACACACACACACACACACACACACACACACACACACACACACGGGTGCGCGAGCGTGCTCACGCACACACACACAAATACGCGCGCACGCGCACGCACGCACGCACGCACACAAGCGAGTATTACACAAACATAGCCATTCTTAGTTATGTATAGATAGAGAAATATATTTTTTTACACAGAATAACACAAATAATACCTACAATACGCTAGACAAAAAGTAGCACTTCCTGTATATAATAATATTATAAATACATTTTTTTAAATTTTAAAACGACAAGCTTAGCTGAGTAGTGATCCTACTTGCTGTGCCAGCGGTCGCGGGTTCGAGTCCCGCAGGAGACATCCATTTATGTGACGAGCACGAATGTTTGTACTCCAGTTATGGTATTCATATTTATATGTGTATGTATTTAAAGTTATATATGTGTAGTGTATCAACTATCTGATATCCATAACACAAGCCTCGTAGCTTACCATGGAACTAGATGGCGTTGTGACATATTTATAATTATAAAATATATTTATATTCTATATTAATCATTTTAAAATACATATATGTTCAAAAAAGCATCTAGGAACTAACGGAAAGGAAACGAGGAATAAGTCTTTAGTCCATAATATTTTATTCTGTACTATCATACCATATTGACAAGCCCTAATATTTGAAGCTGGAATGAGAGAACAAAAAAAACAATATCTCCATCCTTTGTGACAAACAGACTTCAAAACGTAGGTTTTGAAATACGACGCGAAAATTAGAAGCTACGGTCGGTCGTTTTCAGAATTTACAGTGAGAATGGTAAATATGAAAGTTTTTAAATATAAAGTGACAAATTGTAGCGTCGATGTTTGTATCTGACTGAAAATGCCACAGTAACACATAAATTCGATTCTCGCGTGAGGCAAATATTGTTTTTTATATTAGTAAACGATAAACAGAAATATAGTATGGTGGATGGTAAGTATCGTGTTGCTTCTACCAATGTTTAGTGAGATGCGAATGCTTTACAGTAATCAATTCGAAACGTCAGGAACCAAAAATCAAAATAAATCATCGAAAACGTTAAAAAAAAACAGTTTTATTTAGAATGCCAAATGTTCGTTCAAATCTATGAAAGTATTAAAAATAAGTAGATTTTAACTGAAAAGAAAGGTAGGTTCAAGGTTCAATACTATTTTAATCTATACATATAATAAAATTGTAACTAAACCAAATCTGTAAATTAAATATTTTTTGGAAAATCTTACTGAAATAGACATTATTATCGATGCAGAGTCCGAATCTATAGTTTTTAGATTTTTTGTCTGTCTGTCTGTCACCGCATCACGGGAAAACCACTGGACAGATTTTGATGAAATTTGGTATGGTGATAGCTGGTTATCCGGGTCAACATATAGGGAACTTTTTACCGCGGGAGCATATCTCATTTATGAGAAAAAAAAACAAAAACTGCATTGTAAGAGTATACTAATATGTAAAGCCTAAGAATTTGGTTTTTGGTCATCTGAACGCGGGCGGAGCCGCGGGAAATGCTAGTTTATCATAAAATCGTTTTAGCTATGACGACGACCCAGATAGACATACAGACACTTTGACATTATATAATTTTATATTACACCCTCAGACTAAGGAATAATAAAGACAGAGTGTCAAAGAACTAAACATGAAGCCAAACAAAACTCTTAAAACAGTATATAGTAGTATAAATATTTGTAGAAAGTTCATTACTATGATAATAGTAATAAATAAAAATGGCTAACGAATTTTATTTTCAATGAAAAGAGAAAAGTACGAAACAATATGGGTTTTTTATTATTACTTCTAATCTATACATACATACATACAGTACATATACATACAGTACCTATAATAAAATTCTAACTGAGTCGAATCTGTACATTAAATATTTTTTGGAAAATCTTATTGAAATAGTCTTTATTATCGATACAGAGGTCAAATCTATAGTTTTTAGATTTTTTGTCTGTCTGTCTGGGAACGCACAAGAAAATCACTGGACAGGTTTTGATGAAAGGTATAAATAATGAGAGCTGGTGATCCGGGTCAACATATAAGATACTTTTTACTGCGGGAAAATATGTTATCTCTGAGAAAACTAAACTGTTTAAATAAAGTAAAATATCTGTATGGCAAAGAATATTAGCATAAATAGCAAAATTACGCTACTTTATGGCTTAGATTTTTTTGGCGGGTTCCGGCTATACATTTTAATATGGGTAATGTGTATATATATACCGATTCGAGTTATATATAGAGTTCGAGAGATATTCGAGTTCGAATTTTACGCTTGGTTAGTCTTGAACAAGGAATATGGATAGAATGATGATAATTTAGCTAATCTCATTACATCATTTCTACCCAAAGTTAAACACTGCCTTGATTGGTCTTGTGGGAAAGTGTTGTTGTAAAACGGGAGGGAGGTCCCGAGTTAAAATCCTGGGTCAGGTAAAATACGAGTATATTGAATTTTTCTGAAATTCAATTGCCTGTAGAATATTTTGATTGAAAAATTTTCAATGGAGGTTTCGATATACAAAATCTTTACAAACAAGTTTATGTAATTTTTTTTTAAATAAAACTATCTTTTCAGATTATTTCGCGGATTAATTTAAATTTTTGGTTCCCGACGTTTCGAATATTTTACAGCAATTATGGTTACGGGAAAGGCTAAGGTTAAACCTCTCAAAGGCATTATAAAGGTAGTTGTTACAGACAGTAAATCAAAATCAGACCAAAAATCAAAACAAACCCGCGAAATAATCCAAAATGATAATTTTATTTAAAAATGTCAAATATTCGCGTAAATCTAAGAAAGAAAGAAAAAAGAACATTTAAACATATTTTTTTTTCTAAATCGATGTTAAAATAAATTTTATACTTATCTAAGAATTTTTAAGACTCCAATTAAAAATATCTCAATAGATTTCTTTTAACACAAACTTCTTACAAAGTTTCTTTATGTAAATTTAAGACTTGTTTTTATTCACTTAACTGATTCCTACAGTAATCAATCATTTCCGTCCCACTAGTAATGACATCAACTTTGTAAAATTACCAAAATATCTTCTTTTATAATATTAAAAATAACTCAAATATTTAAGCTAACGGTGTACTAAATTTTATTCAAATCTGTGCAGCCGTTTTAACACGAATATACATACACACTTACAAACTTTCGTATTGAAAATGGTATTCCGATAATGTGATGTGAAAAATTATCTACGAATTCTAATAAATAAAAAACAAATTAAATTCGAAGTGATCAGCCGTAATATCAAGAGGCACATTGGGAGATGCGAAGTACCATGGAGTTTGCTCCTAGACAATCTCTGATAGCAGTGGCCCGATAGAGCAACCATGGTTGTCGTGGTCTACCTCGGCAGGCAACAGTCGGGGAGCCATGGTTGTAAGCGATCCGGCGACGCCCCATTAAGACGGCGCAGGTTCCGTTGGGCTTTAGTGGGTAACACTGGCTTATGGCTGGTTTGTATATTTGTAAGTGGTATGTGTAAACGTATTTTCCAACGTTAAAGAAGGACTTAAACCACCACAAAAAAAAAATCTTTACTGCGAATTTCACTCAAATTTGCCGAGCCGTTACAGTATGAAGAAGTTACCAACAGACACATTTCCATAGATTTTCGTATTTTAAATACTGATGCGATTAAAATAGCCTGCAGGCTAAGACAATTTGTTATTTACATAACTATTATACGTACTTAAACAAACATTACTAAAAATTGTAAAAGTTTATATAAGCTCTGAGCTTTTTCAAAGGAAATGATTACTTTCTATTGTTCCTTTACTCATGTGGATAGATGAAGGCCTTTTAAAATTTTACCTTTTGTAAAACAACAAAGAAACATTTGCTAAAATTAAGTGCAGGTGCATTGTACATTTATACTAACTTCTGCACGTAGCTTTTCGCGTGTATTTGTCTACCAGAAAGTCATGACCCCATCATTTTAATGGTTTAAAACTAAGCATAAAAGATAAGTTTAAAATAATAATAGTTTGATAATACTAAAAAAAAATGATTTTGAGGAACTTTCACGAAAATCTTGTTAAAACGAATCAAACGCGAGCGAATTCGCAAAAAGTAAATAATAAAACAATAAATTGCACTCATAATTCTTGTATATTTATACCATAATATTATAAATATGAAAATAACTCTATCTGTTACCTTTACACAGTTGTTTTTCAGTCGCGCACGCGCTGCGTTACGTGTCGGGCGTGTGTTTGTTCGGAGTGTATGCATTACGTTGCAATTTCGAAAAATGACGTTAAAGTGCAATAACTGCAATTTAGTTATTAGTGAGCTTCTAGCATACGTGCAAAACAAGCTGTCTGTAGCAGACGAGGACAGCATTGTAAGAATATGTGTGGCGACGTTTACATCTGAACAAATTGAGGAGGCAAATAACTTGCTTGTGCATTCCCTACCGACCGACCTGCGTAAAACTGCGAGAAAAGGAAAAGGCAAAGCAAACCGCTTAGTGAACGATATAATCAGCGTTTTTAAAGTCACCGATCCTGATGTCTTGCCAATTTTTGTGGCGAGAGACTTAGACAAGTTACCCCCGATTACTTTCGATCACCTCGATGTATCAAAATTACTTAAAGATCTAGCCCTTGTACAGGCCGAGTTAAAAACCATCAAGTCGTCATACGTAACCGTCGACCAGCTGGAAGACGTGAAAAGGGAGTGCCGATTTCTTAAGCATACGTCACCGCCCTTCTCAGCAGCAAAAGTAAACATGAGAAGAGGAGCTTATCGGGACAGTGGGCCCATTGGATTTTCTCAACTCGACGATACGGTCATTACAAATCACAGTGATCGTCATAACGCGAAAACTTCATCTCCGAGAGATTTTAACGTAGATTATAGGAGCATAAACTATATGGAGGGTACTCGTAGTGCTCTTAAAAATTACAAATCTCAACGGACGGTCAAAAGCGGAGAACGAGAGAGTGACGTGGAACGGGTCAGTGGCGAGGACAAGAGCGAGAGAGAGGCAAATAATGTGTTATCGCATACGGTAAGCGCGCCGAGAAGTACGCCGAGTGAGACAACGTTAAATCAAGCAACACGAGGGGATGCTACGTCATTCGCAGAGGTGACGAAGACAGAAGGCGAGTGGAATGTTGTACAACGCCGAAAACCTAAAACGGTATCGTATCGTTATCGGGGAGCCGCGGGTGTCTCTAAAGAAGAAAATTGTAACTTTAAAGCCGCGGAAAGGAAAGTTCCTATTTTTATTACGATGGTGCATAAGGACACGAAGGAGAGTGATATTGTGGAGTACGTGTACAATAAAACACAAGAACATATTAAACTCGAAAAGATTACTTTTTTGAAAGGAAACAAAGATTACAACGCATACAAATTTTTTTGTATCAGAGCGGAAGATATCAATATTTTTAGATGAAACACTTTGGCCACAGGGCGTGATATTCAGGCGTTTCGTCAATTTCAAACGAAAGTACAGCTCTGGCACGAACGGTGTAACGGTGAAGACAATGTACGGCCCTACCCCTACTGGCAATGGATAATAGTCTCCCGTGTAACTTAGTAAGTTTCAACTGTAAAAGTATAAAACGCTCAATAGACAATGTGAGGCACCTGTGTCAGTTGGCGGACATAATAGCCTTACAGGAAACATGGTTATTTCCACACGATATTCAGTTTCTTAGCGGGATTGACGGACGTTTCGGCAGCACGGGCACTTCTGCTATTGATACGGCGGCTGGAGTCGTGTACGGCCGTCCTTATGGAGGTGTTGCGCTGTTGTGGAATAAAAGTGTATTTCCTAATGTGTCTGTGGTGGATTGTGAAAACCCACGAATATGTGCCATAAAAATAGTGTTGAGCGATAGGTCCATTTTAGTGTTTAGTGTGTATATGCCTACGGATAAAATGATAAACCTTACGGAATTCACGGATTGCCTCAGCTCGGTGAGTGCTATTATTAATAATATGAATATCGAATGTGTTTACATTCTTGGTGACTTTAATGCGCATCCAAATAATAGGTTTTATGATGAGTTAATGTGTTTTTGTGACGAACAAGAATGGGCGTGTGCGGATGTACAGCTTTTAGGTGTTAGGTCGGGAACTTACACTTTTGTTAGTGAGGCCAACGGGTCGAGAAGGTGGCTTGATCACTGTGTGACCACTAAATCCGCTGTATCGTCAATTTTAAATGTATATGTTAAGTATGACGTGTTGTGGTCTGATCATTATCCGTTAATTATTGAATGTAATCTAACTAATATAAAACCAAAGTGTAGTAGTAAAAATAAAGTGATAAACGAGATTCTATGGGGAGATAGAAAACCGGAGGAAATACACTTATTCACTAAATTATGCCATGAAAAATTGAGATCTATCGATCTCCCCGAAGAGTTTCGTTCTTGTTGTGATTATATGTGCGAGCGTATCGATCACACATTACTTATAAATAAATTATATAGCGAGATTATTAATATTTTATCTGTGGCCGCCACTGAGTCTAAAACTGTAAGATCACGCGGTGGGAAGCGTCCTGTGGTTGGGTGGAACAGGTATGTACGCGACGCCCACTGGGAGGCCAGGTCTAAGTTTTTGATGTGGGTTTGGTTGGGTAAACCTAAAAATGGTTGTGTCTATGAAGACATGCGCCGAAGTCGCAGTGTATTTAAGTCGCGATTAAAGTGGTGTCAGAACCACAGTGAACAAATAAAAATGGACATTTTGGCTACGCAGCATTCGAAAAATGATTTTCGTAATTTTTGGAAATCGACAAATAAATTAAATAATAGACCTGGTCTACCAGAGAGCGTAGAAGGTATTAATGATCATAGTCGTATAGCAGACATGTTTAAGGAACATTTTACAGTGACATCACCTTTGGGACCATCACAGCCTGCAAGAGATAAGTGTAGGCATGGCCAGCAGGTTGAAATCAGATTTACAGCGAAGAATGTCAATGATGCTATAACTTCTATGTCGCGGGGCAGGTCTCCTGGCCATGACGGACTTAGTATTGAACATTTAAAGCACGCGGGTCCTCATTTGCCCGGAGTACTTGCCATGTTTTATAATTTATGTATAGCTCACTCGTACTTGCCCGCAGCCCTGATGAAAACTGTGGTGGTGCCAATTGTGAAAAACAAAACTGGGGACATATCTGATAAATCCAACTACAGGCCCATTTCACTTGCCACCATTGTTGCGAAAGTGCTTGACAGTATGCTTAACGTCCAGCTTGATAAACACATTCACTTACATGACAATCAGTTTGGCTTCAGGCCAGGTTTGTCAACGGAATCAGCAATATTGTGTCTAAAGCAAACTGTGAAGTACTACTCGGTTAGGCAAACGCCTGTGTACGCCTGTTTCCTTGACCTTAGTAAGGCATTTGACCTGGTCAATTATGATATTCTATGGCAGAAACTAAAAAATACTGGATTGCCTGAAGAAGTTACCGGGATCTTCAAATATTGGTATCAAAATCAGGTCAATGTCGTGCGATGGTCGGAAAGTTATTCGCAACCATACGGATTGGAGTGCGGGGTGCGACAAGGGGGCTTAACTTCCCCTAAGCTCTTCAATCTCTATATCAATGCACTGGTGGAGGCGCTCAGTACTACTCATGTTGGTTGTCATATTGACGGAGTGTGCCTAAATAACATTAGCTATGCAGACGACATGGTGTTGCTGAGTGCGTCTGCTTGTGGTTTAACGAAATTGTTGAGTATATGTGAAAATTATGCCTATAGTCACGGTTTGATTTATAACGTTAAAAAAAGTGAATGCATGGTGTTTCGTGCCAAAGGAAAGTCTCAGCCCTCAACTCCACCACCCATTAAGTTATACGGTATCCCGTTAAAGAGGGTGTTTCAGTATAAATACCTAGGTCATGTGATATCCTTTGACCTGAAAGACGATGCTGATATAGAGAGAGAACGCAGGGCATTGTCTGTGAGGGCGAATATGATCGCACATAGGTTCGTTCGTTGTTCCATCCCTGTTAAGGTGACCCTCTTTAGAGCTTACTGTACTTCTTTTTATACTAGCAGCCTGTGGGTCGATTACACGCAAAAACAGTACAATGCCCTTCGTGTTCAGTACAATAATGCATTCAGGATGCTGATGGGACTGCCTCGTTGGTGCAGCGCGTCGGGTATGTTCGCCGAGGCGCACGTAGATTGTTTCTACGCTATCATGCGCAAACGGTGCACATCCCTGGCGCGCAGGGTTCGGGCCAGTTCCAATAGCATCCTGAGGGCATTTGCTGACAGGTTCGATTGTCAGTATTTGAACCATTGCCAAATGGTGCACATGCTGACAAATCGAGTCTGTCTTAGATAAGGTTTAGGATTAAGTAGGTTAAATGTGTACTAACATTAGGTTACAGTGTGTCTTTACTAACGAAATATGATCCTTGAAGGTTGAAATAAATGATATTATTATTATATTATTATTTACACGCTTGAACCGCTGAGCAAATTTTGATAAAATTTGTCAAGGATATAAATGACATCCTGGAGATGGAAGGCTACTTTGATACTTGCCGCTTGCTTTGACACTTTTACAGATAAAAATTAGTTTTCTATACAACACATAGATAAATGAAACTTAATCAAGTGAAACAGTAATATAGTTTAATGTTTCAACTTAAATGAAATTCCATGTCATTCTAAATAGTATAAATCTCTCTGGTACGAGCTAAGTTTAGGTCTTTAGGTCAAGGCATTCGAAGTCTTATGCACACTGTTAATTTTGCAGTTACCGCCCAACTTTTGCAGAAAGAAAGTAATGTTTTTAACCGACTTTAAGAAAGGAGAATTCCTTAATGAACTAAGATTGAATTAACTAAGAGTTAAATAAATTAAAAAAATTGAGATACTCGTATCATAGATTTATCTTTATTGTCTACTAGCGACTCACCTATCCTACTAGTACCTAGGGTACCTTACCCTACCCTAGGTTGATTCCCCATACTAACTTTCATTCCCGTTTTCAACCCCTTAAGGGATGATTTCCGGGATAAAAACTCTCCTATGTCCTTCCCAAACATCTTAATCGGCCCAGTAGTTTCGGAGCTTATTCGGTACAAACAAACAAACAAACAAACAAAAAAAATCCTTTTAAATAAAACGATCTTTTCGGATTATTTCGCGGATTTCTTTTGATTTTTAGTTCCCGACATTTCGAATGCTTTACAACGATCATGGTCACGGGAGAGGCTAAGGTTTTAGACGTCTCAAAGGAGTTATATACTTGTTACAGACAATGCCTATCCACTATTTTACAAAAATGATTTCATAAATTCAAAATTGGCACCATGCGCATGGGGGCAAATGTTGATGAGTCCCACATAACCACCTGTGTTCAGGTGGTATGTATAAATGCATTTACCAACTTAAAATAAAGGTTCATAAGACAGGGTGATAAAAAACACTTTTTGCTTTAAATATACAGTGTGGAATGTACCTTAATGTACTTTAAAGTGAATTATGTTCTATGTAGTAAATTAACAAATGGATTCAGATGTTATGTGAGATTTAATCATTTGTCTTTTTGTATTTTATGCTCTTTAAAACTGTTTCATGTTTTATTAAAATTTTAAAAACCAAGTACTTTTGCACTAATTGAAGAAGAGTAGGTACTGGAAAAATCACTACATATTATAAAATAAAGCATCCCGTCGCGTTTGTATATCTGTCGGAACGCGATAAACTCAAAAACTACCAAACGGATTTTCATACGGTTTTTACCAACAGATGGAGTTAATTTATGAGAAAGGTTTTGGGTGTATAATTTATTTAATCCTCAAATCTCAGCTCAAAATCAGCTAAATGCCAAAACAAAAATAATCAATAAAATATGTATTTACTTTTCTCTAACAAATAGATATACCTACTTAATATGACAAACAAAGTGATAAAATCCTAATAAAAAATCTGTAAAATAAACAAACACAGAAATGAAACGTATGTAATTTTGTAAAAGAAGAATTAATGAACCAAATTTTAAAGTTGCATTTCTGATGGTTTTGTAAAAAAATTTTAGGTGAATAATTTCATTTGCAGGTGTCCATATAACATTGGCAATGATAAATTATTCAACCAGTACATTGCGTTCAGAGTTGATTCATATGCGTACACGTGAACGGTCTCGCATATTAAATTGGCATATCTATAATTAAACTTGCACATGAGATATTTATAAATATAACTGTATAGATTAATAAGGTAGTGGTATCCCAGTGGTAACGCACTCGATTGGGTAACCGAGTAAAGTGGGTTCAAATCCCGGGTCTCGCACATATGATAAAAATAAATAATAATAATAAATATGTTGAGACATTAACACACAGCACCATCTAGTTCCATGGTAAGCTGCGAGTCCTGTGTTATGGATACCAGATAGCTGAAACACTACACATATATAACTTTAAATACATACATATTATAAATATAAACACCCATGACTGGAATACAAATATTCGTCATCACACAAATGAATGCCTCCAGCGGGACTCAAGCCCGCGACCGGTAAGCTGTTCCTCTTCTATCATCAAGTCCACTAGAACCTTTTTCTTCCTCCAGTTAAAAGTTCCACTAGTAGAAAGTTCCTTTTAAATTGGCTCAGAAATTGCTGAGGTAAGTTGGTACAAACATACAAATATTTTTTTTATGTTCAAATATAATATATCTGCTGAAATTATAATTAATACGAAATGACAGACACTAATCAGTAATAATCATTTTAGTTAAATAATCATCAAGACGTTCGATAGTACTAACAAAAGTAAACTATGTCTTTAAGAGTAAAAAAAAACAAGGTCTATTCAGACAATACAAATAATAAGGTGGCTTATAAGACCATGTTTGAAAGGTTTTTATAAATTGATCAATTGTAGATATAAGTTCCAGAATTCCTTCGAAATCATAATATTTGTGAGATCAATGATAATTATTAAAGTGATATAATATATGTACATAAAAAAGCAAAGACTGAACAGTTCGGCGCCTTTTTTTCCTCTGTTTGTGAACCGATTTTATTTTTAGTTCTTTTTTTATACAGTACTAGCGACTACCCCTTCGCTTTGCTTGGGTTTATCCTTAGGTACGTTTTAACAGTTAGTATGGAACAGATAATCTATACATATAAATACTCGTAGGTACAATATAGAGTTTTGAACTTTTCGATTTTTTAGCTGTTTTTTTTTACTTAAACCACCCCTGAACTTAACACGCCCCCAACGAAACAAAAAATAATGATTCAAATCGGTACAGCCGTTTTTGAGTTTTAGCGAGACTAACGAACAGCAATTGTATAGATATTCTATTTGTATAATTGTTTTCCTCTTTTCAATAATGCTCATGGTTTAGTTCTGGCCACTGGGCGAGCACTGGTATTATTAACTTGACTAAATGTTTCGAATGTGATGTGGACCAAATTATTGATTTTTCTCTAATTAATTCTGTAAATATAGAATTCATCAATAGGGGTGGAATATGGTGATTTAAATTCAATTACTGTACAAGCAAATATAGTTTTAGGTTGAGCTTAATTGGTTTTTGTTTGGTTTTTTAATTCATTATTATAGGCTATAAAAAAACGTTTGACGCTAATTGATTCATTTAAAAAAAGCTCATTCACATTCCCTTGCAAAATAGAAATACCATAAATATTCGGTAAATTTCAAAAGCTTCGATTTAAGCCGAGCGGCAGTCAAGAATCCGAATTGGTTTTTGTGAATAATTTACGCGAGCTTTTCATGTTACGGTGTGTATAGACTGAATGGACTATTAGTTTTAAAATAAATATTTATAATAGTTTTCTATAGGCAATTTTTTAATTTTGCAATCGTAGAAATAAAAACCGAAAATCTATATTTTTTTTATTTATTTATATTGAAACGGCGGGCCTGGCGAAAAAATATCAATAAAAACTGTAAGTTATGTTATATATAACTTAAAAACTGAAATTTTTATTTAATCTTCAAAATGTTAGAATTAACACTCATTGAATTATGAAAATTTAACTAACATATAAAACTTCAGGGTGTGTTTTATTATTTGTTTCAACGCGCTAATCTCCGAAACGATATCTGATTCACTTATAACTAGCGTCCTACCATCGGTTCGCTTCGGTTCATTCCTAGGTACGTTTCGACGTAGTATAGGATAGACTATATCTATGTATACAGGTATAGAAAAGTAGGTTAGTATTTAAAAAAAATTATAATCATCCCCAATTTTACCTTGATTGGTCAATAACACTATTTCTTACAAAAATTATAGTGTACAACGATTTTTTATGTCATTTTAAACTTAAAAATGATTTGTCCCCAATACAAACTTTCAACCCCTATTTCACCCTCTTAAAATTTTATTTTTGCGGCAAAAATTAAACTATGCCCTTCACCAAGGTTTCATCTATTCCTGTACCAAAATTCAACAAAATTGGTTCAGTGGTTTCGGCGTGATAACGTAACAGACAATCAGACAGACAAAATTACTTTCGCATTTATAATATTAGTATGGATTTTACGTTTATAAGCTATGTTTATCAGACCTGACTGAGGATTTATATATAATATTAAACTATATAAGTGGAGCCATGGGCAAAAACTAATAGTATAAATTGCTTATCTTGTTTGATTTGACAGCTTTAAGACAAAATCACTAGACCTAAATGCCTGAAATTTTATCCGCTTATTGCTATAACGACATAAGTATTGCTAAATAAAGATTTTTTCCCTCAAAAATAGTAAAAAGTGGCAACATTATCTTCACATATAGAGATGTAAAGGACTTTTTTGTTAAATATAATAACTTAAAACTCTGCTATTAATAATTTCGTGTAATAAATCATTGAAATCTATACTAATAAATGGAGAGCCGATTTTTTTGTTCGGTTATACTGCGATAACTACTGAACCGATCGGAATAATACTCGTACCATAAGATGCAGCGTGTTTCGTAAAAGGTTTTAGTATATAATATGTTGGTGATTAATGCACTATGCGGGAGAAGCCGCAGGAAAACTCTAGTTTTTGTATATAAGACAACTTGGCTGAACCATTGTGCTTTTCTTTTAGTTAAATTCTGTTTACTGAACAGATTTTGCGTGATAGATCACTACCTTGTAAATGAACGTAAATTGAATGTACACTCGCCATTACATCTCCTGCGTCACACTCGTATCAAATACAAGCTTCGTGGTGTATTTACAGTTATTGGAGTTAACTGAATCCAAGGTAAATATTTAACGCATTGAGAATGTCTGCGAGATAACAATGATTGAGTTATGAAGAGAGTTTGAACAGTATGTGTAAATAACTTGATATTTATTTTTTTAATAATATTATATTACTAGGGACTTACTACCGCTTCCCAATATAGATTTGTAAGAGTCCGACCTATCTATTCGACGACATGTTTGACTCAGTTTGTAGTGATCCTACTTGCTGTGTCAGCGATCGCGGGTTCAAGTCCCGCTGGGGGCATTCATTTGTGTTATGAGCACGAATGTTTGTAGTCATGGGTGTTTATATATTTTATGTTTATAATATGTATGTATTTAAAATTATATATGTGTAGTGTATCAACTATCTGGTATCCATAACACAAGTCTCGTAGCTTACCATGGAACTAGATGGTGCTGTGTGCTAATGTCCCAATATATTTATTTATTAATTTTGTCAAAAGTAAAAGATATCCTAAATGTTAACCCAAGTAATTTTATGGATTTTTTTGTTTATAAAATTTTTTTCAAATTCAAAATTTAGATCCATGATACGAAACGACGGAAACCAAAAATCAAAATAAATCCCCAAAAGAATTAGAAAAGATCGTTTCACTTAACAGACATAAGAAATAGGTACCTCTTTTTGCATATAATTTAAAAAAGTATGAAATTCAGGTGATTTTTAACATTTTACTCGAAAGACAATTTTGCGCAGACCATTTTTAAGCTTAAGTAGCTGTTAGAAAACATCTGAAAATTGGCAGGATGCCTTATCATGTATTATAAACGAGTTGGCTGTGGATTTTGTGCCTTTTTGGCGAACTTGTTAGAAATATGCTAACGATATTAGCCTGAATGTCTTTCTAAACTTAAAGGACCTGCTTTAGAAAATTCCTTTTTAAATGTTTACCTAAAATCTACAATGTTTTTTCTGTTTTCCAAAATAGTTGGATACTTAATTACTGAATGTTGAACAATGGGACTTGTCTAAATTGATCATATAAAAGATTGAAATCTTTGTAGGTACTTCTATACTACCGAAAAATATTATTCGATATAACAAAAACTAAATATATCTACGTTCATTATACTACAATACCATCTTAATAACCTATTACAATGTCAGAAATAGTTACCTAAATTTCTGCATACGATGAATTTTGACAATAATGTTGATTTATACTTTTCAAGGAAGGAGACATTTTTAATTAAACTGATTTGTGCTAGTGATTTGTTTTTACTCTCATGGCAGTTACAATATAATTTATAAAAATATAATATATTATAAACTATCCATATTCCAAGATCTAATCTATTGAACCGTTACAGCGTGGAGATGCAATAAAGGCATACTTCCTTACGTATTATTAATATTAGAATTAAGAGATTTAGTGAGAGAAATGAATTGTTATTATAATATAGATTTTAACTTTACCTTTGCAGCTGGTGAGCTTGATGGTTCGTCGAATAATGCCCAAATTTTGGGTTTAACTCTTTGCCATATGCCAAGGTCCCCTGCAAGGTAGGCTTCCTCATAACCGAAGATTCTCGCAATTTCCTCCTCTGAGGGTTTTTCACTGTCGATGTCCAATTTGTCCAAAATTGCAAGGGTGTTCTGTGAACAAAAGTTATATCAAAAATTTAGTTATAAGAGTGTTTTAAACAAATTAAAGAAGAGATGTGAAAGTTCTATTAAAATTGACCAATTTGAAACCCCGAAAAATAAATACTTAATATATGTAATGAAAAAAACTTATTATTATATACTTTCTATTCTTATTTTATGAATATTTATATGTACAACTGTACCAGATTCTTTCTATTTTCATTTAAACCAGAAACGTGAACTGTGACCGCACTTTTTTCACAGCGTAGAGCGTTGCCAAAGTCCAAATATTAGAAAGTATGTATAATGTATAAATTCTCTTACTGTAACGTCACGAAAAGTAACGACCATTTTAAAAACAAAAAAAACGGTTCTAAATAAAACTATCTTTTCGGATGATTTCGCGGATTTATTTTGATTTTTGGTTCCCGACGTTTCGAATGCTTTACAGCATCCATGGTCACGGGAGAGACTGAGGTGTTACATGTCTTGAAGGTATAGTTGTTACAGACAGCCTACCCACAATTAACAAAATGAAAATTGCACCAATTACCTTTTTATAATTTTAATTAGTTTTATAATTGAATATGGAATATTATTTATTTAATTTTTGCTGTTATCATTATAATTATTTCAATTTTAAAGATATTAATTAGTAATCTATATTTAGTGTTGCCATTATTATATTTATAACCATAAAGAAAAAAAATTGAAATATTATATTAATTATTTAAGCCACATAATTGTTCTATGTGTAATTTAAAAAGTTACAATTAATTAAGAATAATAATTTTAATTTAGTTTGCTATTATTTAAAAAGACAATTCACTACGCTACATTATTACAATATACTTTTACAAATAAAAAATGAAAAATATTAATCTGATATGCTGTCATTTTGATCTACACAGTAAGAACTTACTACATCTACCTGTCTGTTATGTTTAGATTTATTATTTGATTTTATTATATTAATAACAGGATCCCATGACGGTGGTAGTACCCAGCCAACTTGAGAAAACGAACACACCAGATGTTGGTTTAATCTTATATTTATACTTAATATTATAAAGAGGACAGATTTTTTCTTTGTTTCTCTGTTTGTTTATATCGAATAAGTCCCGAAACTACTCAGTTGATTAGATGAAATTTGGTGAAAAAATATTTGAGACCCTGGCAAGGACATAGGATAGTTTTTATTCCAGAAATCATACCTTAAGAGGGTGACAATGGGGATGAATTTTTTTATGTGAAATCAAGCTAGGGACGAACCCAATTGTATAAAAATAAGTATAAAAATAACTTACAAAAGCTTTTAAAGCTTTATAATCAAACTAATTTCATTCTAAGTTTTAAAAGAAAGTAACAGAGTCAACGATTAAATATTGGCACGAATATTATACAATTCGCTTAACCTTAAGCAAAACGATTTGCAAATCTCAACGACTTACTTCATTACCGTCACACGATTGCCTATTGAGGGAAACATTTTAAATTCTAATATTGAAATGGAAATAGCGAATGCTGTGCATTTCACTTTCATAATTTAGTTCAAGAAAATTGGGCTGGCGTTATTTTATAATAATTTTCAAAACAATTTAATTCAATTTATAATCGACGAGACGTTTGGCTCAGTTTGTAGTGACCCTACTTGCTGTGCCAGCGGTCGCAGGTTCGGGTCTCGCTGCGGACATTCATTTATAAGGACGAAAGTTTGTACTCCAGTCATGGGTTTATATTTATAATATGTATGTATTTAAAGTTATATATGTGTAGTGTATCAACTATCTGGTATCCATAACACAAGCCTCGTAGCTTACCATGGAACTAGATGGTGCTGTGTGTTAATGTCCCGACATATTTATTTATTTATACACATACACACCAAACAAACTTAAATAGCGATTAGATAATATGTAATGATATTTCTATATTTACACAGCGCAAGTACGATTAGGTTTACTAACAGTATTATCTGTCCGACAGTCTGCCCTTGTCTGCTTAGAACATCCTGCCCGCCGTTGCTTCACTACTAATTTGATTTGCTCTAAAACTTAACTATATTTTGACTATCTTATAAAGTTAAGGTTTATTATATATAAATGTTAGTACATGTTGGTGTTTCCAATAAGAAAAAATAAATAAAATTTAAATTTTAAAGTTTTGATATGCGAATAGTAAAAATATAAAGACGTAAAGGACCCCAATTTGATTGCTGTGAAGCATTTAAAACGTCGAGGACCAACAAAATAAATCCGAGAAAAATTCGGAAAATATTTTTTTTATGTCAATCTAAGAAAATGTGAATTAATATGTACAATAACTTATTACGAGAAAACCTACATGTCTGAGAGTGCATAATTAGTTTTCGAAGGCGTTTGAAGTCGGTTGACCAGCATTTGGCCATCATGGTGCACTGTCGTCTAAACTCATTGCTCTCAAAGTCTGAGGCCCACCCCGTGAGCGCATGCCCAGCAGTGGGATAATAAAAGGGGTTAAGTCATAACATTTATAAACTTAATTAAATAAAAATTAATATACAAATATATAAAGAGCACTTTAGTTTATTTTGAAGTTCCATGTGTCAAGCACTTAAGCTTTACAAATTTTATTTTTCTCTTTATAAGCATACTAGTAGAATCCGCGGCTACACCCGCGTTAAATCTTAAAAAAAAACCCTTTGGTTTTGTGTTATACAGCTATTATGTATTTATATAATATTATTCATACAAAAATACTAAAACCGCGATTAAAAATTCGGGGGTGGGGGTACGAGGGTGAAAAATACTTTACGACCTATTTTTATACCAAATATACAAAAAAAAAACATTAAAAACGGTCGAGCCGTTTCGGAGAACGACCACAAACACCGTGACACGATATATATATATATATATATATATATATATATATATATATATATATATATATATATATATATATATATATATATATGTTAGATAAAAAAGTACATAACAAAAAAGAAACTACTAAAAAAATCGAAATAAAGTACAAAATTTTCAAATTGACTGTACAGTGTATTTTGTACAGTACAATCTTTGCACTATTGGAATTCGGTTTGATTTGACGGCAGCTAAACTATGTATAAATAAGTTACGATTTGGCGGAATAGGCTTTCCAGTTTATTTCAAGATGTCGACTAATATAATTTTATCTGCAATTCTAGAACTTACTTTGTAGGAGCGAACTAACTATACCCAGATGTGACTTGTTGGATATCTATACATATAATAAATTTCTAACTTAGTCGAATCTGTGCATTAAATATTTTTTGGAAAATCTTATTGAAATAGTCATTATTATCGATACAGAGGCCAAATATATAGTTTTTGAATTCTGTCTGTCTGTATGGGAACATATCACGAGAAAACCACTGGACTGATTTTAATGAAATTTGGTATGATGATAGCTGGTTATCCGGGCTAACATATATGATACTTTTTACTACGGTAAAATATCTCATCTCTAAGAAATCCGTACGTACCTAGAGACGAACCCGAGCGGAGCCAGTGTGGGTCGCTAGTATTTTATACTTTTAGCACTTTAGCGTGAGAAAATTACAAATGAAAGCTAGTTTTAAGCTATATAATGCCACTAAGCTTAACCAGAATGTTTATGCTAAGTAAACCAATTCCATTTGTTTAAAGCCAAATTCAATAAAATTGCTAATGATATTCCAATCCAGCAAAACCCTGTTTAGACTGGACTCGTAACAAAGTGCTTTATAATCAATTTTCTCAATGGATACTTCCAAATCAATTTTTAAACGATTTGAAACATTTTTTATTGTGTTACACTCTTTGTAGGTCTATCAGAACCGATTTTTGACCGACTTTTAAAAAAAGATACTGAAGCCATTTGTTTTTTTGGCGATAAAAACGTTTATTATTATATATTGATTTTTATATATTTTTTTATTAAATAGTCCCAGTTTTTAAGATCTAGGATTTGAACTTGTACGGTTTGAATGTGCTTCAATTGGTTTCCAAAGCAAGCGCTTTACCACTTAGCTACTACTACTGTTAGTTCCATATTAAAAAAATACAACTAAATGTTGAATAATTAATAATAATTAATGCTTTCAAGTGACTTTTTAGTTTATGTAACTTTGAAATGGATATTTTAAAGAAATTCTCAGCATATCTATTTATACTTAATATTATAAAGAGGTAAAGTTCGTGAGTTTGTGACGTCGTAGGGGGTAATCTCTGGATCTACTGAACCAATTTAGATGAAATTTAATAAGAAGATAGTTTGAGACCCTGGGAAGGGCATAGGATACTTTTTATCCCGGAAATCATCCCTTAAGGAGTGAAAATGGAAATGAAAGTTTATATGTAGAACCAACCTAGGGACGAACCCGAGCGAAGTAAGATTGAAGCGCTAGTTCATTATAAATACGCAAAGACAAATCAGTCCAGTGCCTATAATATCTCTGTTTGTCAACCGTTTTTCTTTATTATTTGTTTAGTAGCTATTGACGAGCTTTAAAGTTATCGATAAAAAAAATATTATCGAATTTCTACTACTGGGCAAACACTATGTATATAAAAAAAATATTTATTACTATTGTAGCTGGCTATTACCTATAATGAATTGTTTTATCTGCAAAGATAGTACGGTCCCAACACAACTTAAGTATTTTCATAATATTTAATTGTTATTATATTGTCGCGTCGCGTCGTTGAGAAAATTATATAGTTACATGAAAAATGATTTATTAGTTTGTCTGTTACTTATTTCTTATAACGTCTGAATCAGTTATGTCGGTCACGGATGTGCCCTAAGATATACCCTAAGGTATATCCGTGATAAGGTATGATACAAAAGGTTATAGGTGGATTACTTATTGCCACCCATATTGTGGTTCTCGTAGAATATTAATAATGTTTTTTTAATAATAGTAAAAGGAATAGAAATCGGTGTGTTAAATAAGAAATAAACCTAATATACAATCTTAGTATATATTATTGGCAGGCCGCCAGTAGTAACCCAGTGGTAACGCGCTCACTCGGGAAACCAAGCGGGTTCAAATCCCGGGTCTCGCACCTCTGATATTATCCTTTATCCTCTGATTATATATATAAATTTATTTCGAGTCTCTCGGAAACGGCTTCAACGATTTGGATCAAAATTTTGTATTTAGATAAGATTTTGCTTATATAAATACAAAATTAGATTTATAATTTGAGGTATTATATTAGTATATTTTGTAAAAAAACACATTTTTATATCTTTTCCCAGGAGCACCAAGCGAAGCTCGATCGACAAGGTAATGTTAAGTAATTACGGCTCAAAAACTGCGAGTTTAGACAAGGTGACCATTTCAAATTTACTAACTGGAGTCTCTAGACTGTATGAAGTGCCTGTTCGTCTGATTATAATTGAATGAGTAAAATATATAATTCGTCGGACTATTGTAGCTTACTATATATAATCTATACAAATAATAAAATTCTGAGTCGAATCTTTACATTAAATATTTTTTGGAAAATCTTATTGATATAGACATTATTATCGATACAGGATCTGAATCTATAGTTTTTAGAATTTTTGTCTGTCTGTCTGTGACTGCATCACGAGAAAACCACTGAACAGATTTTGATGAAATTTGGTATGATGATAGCTGGTTATCCGGGTCAACATATTAGATACTTTTTACTGCGGAAAAATATCTCATTTCTGAGAAATCTACACTAACCTAAAAAATACATATGTATTACATATATTCGTGTAGGCTAGAATGGTTTTTTTATTATTATAATTAAGAAATACATTTTCCCAGAAAAATGTAGCTCTATCGGTCATTCCATTAAGCGACATTTTAATCGCTGAATCCAAAAATCATAATAAAAACCCCATATATTTTTGTCTAAGCCCACAGTTTGTTTAGCCCCATAAAGAAAACCTTTTCTTTTCATACAACCCTCTTCAATTATAGTAACTCTATCTTAATGTTCTACGATTTAACTTATAATAGGGGAAAATGTAACAGAATTTTAGGGGCGATCCACAAACGCTTATTGCATTTAATACTTTTCTGGGAACCTGACATTTTATGACCGGCACGTGACGTGAGATTTTTAACTGTTATAACTTCAAATATACCTCTTAACCCCTTTATAATAGATTTCATATTTACTTAGCCAGGCTCTTGAATAAGGACAACTATGAATGATGACCTCATATTTCAAAATTTCGCTTTCGACTGTGCCTGTAAATTTTCATTTTCTAGAAAATATAATATCTAAATTAAAATAAGTTTTTAACTTTAAATATTATTTTAAATTAGTATATTTTACGCGAATTTACTTTTTTAGAAGACAAATACAACGTAATACCTTTCCAGTAATAGAAGGCAACGTATCGTGCATCGTGGACACGTACTTACTTTGCTAGACAGCTGCGACAGGCTTTTCAAGGAGACACTAGATGTAAAGAGATAAAGGTGGGTTAAATAACGGATTGTGTGTCGGATAGTGCACTAAGTTACTTTTAAACTATTTTTCTATCTATATCTATGTTTACATCCAGGCGACATACACAATTCATTCTACAATTGTTGAAGAATGGAAATTTTAAAATTTTATCAAAATAATAAATGTAATTGTCATGTCATAGAATTATAGTATTCATAATAATATTATAAATATAAAAGTGTGTTTGTTTGTTTATTTGTTTGTTTGTTTGTTTGTTTGTTTGTTTGTTTGTTTGTTTGTCTGTCCTCATTTCACATAGAATCGGAGAGACGGATTCGCGTGATTTTTTTGTGGAGATAGTTCGAGTGCTGCAATGTGTACTGATTATTGCGGGAGATTATCTCATTCGCACGGGTTCATAAGTAAAGGGAACTTAAGTTACTCCTTATATCATTAGCTATCTGCCAGTGAAAGTCCCGTCAAAATAGCCGTTTCGGAGATTAGCCGAAACAAACAGAGAGACAGACAAAAAATTAAAAATGTGTTTTTCTTATATACTCGTATACCGTATATACTTTCATATGTATTTAGTAAAAAGCTGTTATTTTGACATTACAAACAGACACTTCAATTTTATTTATCTGTATAGATTATATCACAATTTTTATTCCTTCCACAAAAGTTTTTGTATGAGACATTCAAGTATTCATAATATCTTTTGTAATGTTATGTAAGCTCTAAGGTGTAGCAATAGTACACTGAAACTATATTTAAACCGTAATAAATCATAACAGTGGACAGGGAAAAGCTTTTATTCAATTAGGGTGGTCTCATACTTATTTGATTGTGTTAAGCCTCTACAAAAAAGTTTATTTACAGATATTGTCCACATTTTCTTGACTCATGGTATTTATTTTCTTTTGTACTTTCTTTAATAGCTTCGCATTGTTAGAGTGAGCTTTGATGGTAGTATATAATATATCTATATATATATATATATATATGGGCGGATATACAAAAGTTGGGTAACTTTTCAGGATATTTTGTTTATGATAGTTTTTAAATCAAATTCCTACGAATTCTGATTATAAGATAGCTAATCTAATGAAAATATTGCTCATGATAGGGCCAGTCACTTTTTAAAGTAGATGCGGAGATATTTCGATTTTTCCGAATTCCGAAACCAGGGGACTGACGTGAGTGACAAAGTACTGATGAAATACACAATTTCATAAGATATGCAAGAAATTTATTAAAATTTAGAAGAAATCTCTTAGGAACTAATAATGGCACATATTTTGAGTCTCACTTTTAATCTTAATTCACTTAAGTAACAATTAAAAAAAATATTTTGTACGTAATACTGTGAGGAACAACTTTCTTCACCTTTGAAGCAGCTTTTTATGAACTTAACTACTTTGAGGTAGTTTAGCTTAACAATATAGGTACATTTTCTAAGTAATCAACAAACAATTGAAATAAAAATATAACTCTCTCTGCCTTAAAGGTACCAATTAACATAATAACAGTTATCAAGTAATATTATATCAGTCTTCAAAACAGCCTTCTGACTTGTATAATATCGTTATGTTGCTTACAAATAACAATCTATGCCATATAGGCAAGTAATAAAAATGAGATCTTTTTGTCAACAAAATCAAAATCAAATTATCTGTAGTAGAGTTGTTTTTTTTGCCTGTACTTTAATGAATATTTTTTCCATTCTTTTCTTGTCAATCGTTGCTCCCGAGGCGTCATGTCCTTAATATTTTTCTTTGTCCCTTTCCTTTCTTTTTCAAGCATTGCAACCTTTTTTTCTTTTTATATTCAGCTAATTTAATTCTCTTCTTTATTTTCTGTTTCGATATTTCATCTCTATCCTTAGACATATTTTGATTGTTTTTATGGAGCCATGATGTTATAAACTGAAATAATTAAAAAAATGATTAAACACGCCCAACAAGTCAGTACCCTAGAAACACGTCTGTCCTTTAGCGCAATATCAGACAACGGACTGACGCCAACGGACTGACGAAACAAACATGAATTTGAGGTTACCTTTAGAACCAACTTTTATTTTGATATTTTCGAATATCAATAAGTTACATTTTAACAAATCAAAGTTAAGTATGTTAAAATTAAAATATAACACAAATTTACAAAAAAACAGCGACTCACCATAGGACTGACATTTTGTCTGGGTCGGCACATGTTCACACGACAAACACAACTCTAGCACCGGCACAGAAATGACGGCCGTACAATGGCGCGGTCTGCAGCTAACTTTATTATCAACCTTAAAGTTTAACGCGGATTTGGATTTAAGTCGCCGGTATTTAGCGAGATATTCAAATTCGAACAACACGCAACGGACTGATGAATAAAACTGAACACAAAGTTTCTTATTATTTTTACAACAAAGTTGAAAATATTATAATATAAAGTTGTGATCATATATTATTAAATACATCACAGATTATAGTGAAATAATAAATTTTATTATATTAAAGGTAATATTTAATACACAGCTATATGATTGCGCGCTTTTGGCGTTATGACACGCCAAAGTACTGACGTTTTGAGGATATACTGTAAAGTTTCACAAATTTGTATTTATAATGGATGGCTGAAATTGGGTGACCAAATAAATGGCTTTTAATTGTTTTAGAATTAATTATAAATTATAAACAAAATGTAATAATACATCATTTTATTGACTGGTGACATCGAGTTACCCATTTTTTGTAGAATCACCCATATATATATATATATATATATATATATATATATATATATATATATATATATATATATATATATATATAAAAATTCGGTTATGTGACTTTTTTTTAATTTTCCAACCAAGTTTTTTTCCAAAATGTAATCCCTAATTACAGTTAAAATAATTAGCCGCAAACTTGGTAAATTTGAGATGTTGATAAAAAAAATTTAAATGGTTTTATATGAACACAAATATCACTTTATTAAAATTGCTTGCAATTATTATCAGGATACTTGAGATATAATTTAAATATTATATACAGCTCTTAAGGTATATTATTTTTGGGAAAGACGGAAAACGGATACGGCTAAGTATAGTCTTGTTAACTTCCTGTTAAAATTTAGGGGAATGTTAGTAAACAGCGGTTTCCAATAATGTTTCACGATAGATCTTTATGATCTTATATATACAAAATAGGTTAAGACAAAACAGTTCAATACGTATTTCGTCTCTGTTTGTCAACCAATTTTTTTTTCTGTTTAACAGCTATTGACAAAAAAAAACAAAATCAAGCTATTGAGAAAAAAAATGGAAGCGGTTAGTTTTTTATATATATACGAGTATATTTTTTTTTCTAGGTAACAATACTAAAATATTGTAACCTAATATTATTACGATCTAGCCAACAAGGCTAATGAGTAATTTAACTTTAAGTTAGTTTTATAAAATAAAATATCTAAGAATGTGTCCATTGGCACTTTTCTTAAAGTCTCTAGTTAAGGCGAAGTCGCTTTGTTCTTGTGTTCTATATTGGTAGCACAATAATATTATTACTTTCACTACATTACACTATTTTTTTAACACTACACTAACTCAAAAGGTTTAGGTTTATACGAGTATAATGATTATGATCGAATTTTGATCCCTGGGCGAAGACTAATTCTGTATAAAAGATCAACAACATTAATCAAACCTGCAAATTTTGTTTAACTAGGCCGTGCTGTCGATGGTAGATATTAATTTTATATCTCCAAATTATTGTTTTTCAAAGGTGTTTTTGTTCGGCATATCTCCCTTAATACTTTATCAAAAAATTAATATTAGTGACATAGTTTTGTAGACGACTTAAATTAACTCTATAGTTTAAAATTAATATTTAATTTCAAAAAAAATTAAGGTATATTTTCACTAATTATAACTATATTTTTTATTAAAACTTATTAAAAGTCAAACTTATTAACAAGTATAATTTATTAAATTTTTTTTTATTAAAATTAAAAAAAAAGCAGTGGCAAAATACCATGAATATAGTTCTTGGACACAAATTTTATTACAATTGGACGGCATGTAATTCTAAAAACTTATTATAAAAATTGTTATATCATAATGAATATACAAAAGAAAATAAATAATCACGATGCTGTGTTAAACTTTCCCACTGGTCAACTAGTTAGATTAAAACATGAGCTTAGCTAATTTATTGAAGATCATCAACAAACTAAACCCTTTGATTGTTGACGCATAAAATCAGTTTATGGACTCGTAAATTACTTCGCTGGCTAGATCAGTTTCAGAATATATGGTATAAGTTATAAGAATATGAAGGAAATGTAATAACATTACCGCGAAAAAAAGAATGTGATGTATGTGTCTATGTGTGTATGTTTGTTACGCATGTACACTGAATAGCCTGGACATATTTGAATTCAAATTCAAAATATTTTATTCAGCATTATTCGTCGTATTTTAGTAAATTACGTTTCACTTTAAAGATAAGTGAAGTGTCATCAGTGAACAACACTTTCCCATGTTGGTCCTGTACAAAAAATGGCAAATCATCAATATAAATGAGGAAGAGATGGAGACCAAAAATAGATCTTTGTTGAACCCCCATATCTGTAAAATTGAGTGAATTGAATCTTGAGTTCCTACGATATATACATATATCGCTATTAATATGACTATTTTCATCTTATATAAATAGACAAAGGTAAAACAGTTCAGTACGTTTTTTTCTTTACTGTTTGTTTACCGTATTTTTGTGTATTGTATTATATGTGTGTTATCAATAATTTTTTATGTGTTATCAATTTTTTTCTGGCAACAGTTTTTCTTTATAATGATAATGATTGAGTTTCGACCATTGGACGAACACAGTTATACTCATATTTTAAACGTACGATGTCATATAAGTAGCATTTAGAATGTCATATCATCTCCGCTAAGTAAAAGTATAATCACCAAAGTATAACTTGTACCACACACCAGAGCCTCAGCAACAGATGGCATTACAAGTTTCACTAATATATATATATATATATATATATATATATATATATATATATATATATATATATATATATATATATATATACTTAAAAAAAAGTAAAGGTTTTTAAGAGGCAATCACATATAATATATATTTTTAGGCAGCCGGGTTTTTTTCAGAATATATTTTATTCATTATTTTTTATGTAATAAATTGATAAATTATCTCAAGGGTAAAAATTTATAAATTTCAAAAATAAATCATCCCAGAGGGTGGAATAATTAATTTAAAGCTCTGAACCATTATTCTTTCTGATTTGATTTAACTTAACCTAAACAAATTGTATCAGTTTAAAATTAATCATCTCGTTTTTCTAGACATTTCTTATTCTTCACAAATACGAGTATAAGTATAGAACAACAGTATTTTATTAGTATTCGCGCGTCATGATCATCCATGAAGCCCAAGGACAAACCAACGGAGAGGTTATCATGGTCCGGGCAAAGAGCATGAGGCTCCGTATCCACGATAGTATGCCACATGCGGTGTGTGACACATCTGTGTCTATTACACCAATAACGGTGACAACGGGTTCCTGAACAAAAACCATCCTAGAACACAGCCTAAAAATGTCCATCCTTAAACGTGACATCAGAGTCACGGAGGTTGTGCAGCTCAATTGCAGGGCTTGTCCGTTATGACAGCGGGCAGGGGTTTCCCCACCGTCAACAAAAAAAAAGCTCAATTGCAGGGCAGCCAAATGGGGCAAGGTCCTTGGGAAATTAAAAACAAAAAAAAAATATGTTCATAGATATAAGTATTAGACAATAAGGTAATAATGATAAAAAAATTGTCAGTGTTGGATCACGCCCTTGATCGGATCCACATAGTCTAAGTATCGCTAGGTAATAAAAGATGTAGTTTTCATTTAAAAAAAACTATAAGTATTTAAACTATACTACTATATTTAGATTGTAACGAAAATAAATGAATATGTCAGATATTTTATATATATATATATATATATATATATATATATATATATATATATATATATACAAAATATAGGTCATTCGCCAACACTGGATTTAGTTGCAAAATTAATGGAACCCAATAATTCATAAATAAGTAATACCAGCATGTAAATCTTGTAATATTATCCCGTGGATCTCCGAAACGGCTCTAATTATTTGGATCAAATTTTGTACTTAGATAAGATTTTGCTTTTTAAGTTTTTCTATCTTTAGAGATGTTTTTTTTTTCTGAAAAAAAGCAACTTTCACTTCTTTTCCGAAAAACGCCGAGCAAAGTTCTGTCCAGGTACTAATTAATTATGTAATTAAAATATTATGTAAAATATACCCAATCTACAACGATTAGTGTAAGTTTTAATTACTAGCATGAAATTTTGTTTGTAAGTTAATTGTTTATTTTAATTTGAAATATGAATATTATTGTTCAAGATTCAGTTTTTATCACCAGCGTTGAAACGGATTCATATCCCGGGGCTCATTTCGGGAGTAATTTTCAACATAATTACTACTTGCCTTGCGATGAATAAAAACGTGGTGAACAAACCTTCATGTCTACGATAACCTAGCAAGTTTTCGAAAGACATGAGGTGAAGACCGCCAACCCGCGCACTCGGAAAGTCATGGTCTGATTCCTCTCATACTGAGGGAAATCACAGGAGTGGGACGTTAAAAAGATCTAAATATATGTAATATAAAGCGAAATACCACTCAGTCACTGATTAATCACAAAATCTTAGAAAGCATAAATGCTACAAAGTATTTGGAAGGTAGATTCGTTATTGGGAGCAGTTATCTTCTAAGAAAGAACTATTAGAAATTCAACCCCTAAAAATTAAAACAGGGGTTGTAAGCTTATATGAAAATCCGTTATTTTTAAAATCACATTAATAATAAGAAAATATTTTTCTGATTAAAAATGACTTTTCTAATAATAATCCAAACAAATTTTAGGCAGTATACCCTTAGGGTACGAAAAATAGGGGACGATGAGTTACAACTACATACAATTTAATATTTTCTTAGATTTACGCGAATGTTTGACATTATTAAATAAAACTATCTTTTCGGATTATTTCGCGGATTTATTTTGATTTTTGGTTCCCGACGTTTCGAATGCTTTACAGCATCCATGGTCACGGGAGAGACTGAGGTGTTACATGTCTTGAATGTATAGTTGTTACAGACAGCCTACCCACAATTAACAAAATGAAAGTTGCACCAATTACATTACAATATTTTTTAACTTTAAACATTTTTATAATTTTATAATTTTAATTATAATTGAATATGGAAAATTATTTATTTAATTTTTGCTATTATTTTTATAATTATTACAATTTTAAAAATATTAATTAGTAATCTATATTTAGTGTTGCCATTATTATATTTATAACCATAAAGAAAAATATAAAATATAGTATTAATTATTTAAGCCATATAATTTAAAAAAGTTAAAATTAATTAAGGATAATAATTTTAATTTAGTTTGCTATTATTTAAAAACAAATTACTAAGCAACACTATTAATATATACTTTTACAAATGAAAAATGAAAAATATTAATCAGATAAGCTGTCATTTTGATCTACACAGTATGAACTTACTACATCTGCCTGTCTGTTATATTTATATTTATTATTAGATTTTATTATATTAATAACAGGATCCCATGACGATGGTAGTACCCAGCCATCTTCCCTATTGAAATTTGGATGTTTTTTAATTTCAATGGCTTCTCGAATCATTCTAGGGCGATATCGGTTTTCTTTCGCCAGGATTTGAGGTCTATCGAAACGAATATAATGGCTTGGGCGGTCCTGGCTATGTTTGCAGACAGCAGATGTTGTATTGCGACGGTGCTTCACATCAGCTATGTGTTCTTTGACCCGGGTTCTAATGGATCGCTTTGACACATTGGACAAACAAAGCGATCCATTAGAACCCGGGTCAAAGAACACATAGCTGATGTGAAGCACCGTCGCAATACAACATCTGCTGTCTGCAAACATAGCCAGGACCGCCCAAGCCATTATATTCGTTTCGATAGACCTCAAATCCTGGCGAAAGAAAACCGATATCGCCCTAGAATGATTCGAGAAGCCATTGAAATTAAAAAACATCCAAATTTCAATAGGGAAGATGGCTGGGTACTACCATCGTCATGGGATCCTGTTATTAATATAATAAAATCTAATAATAAATATAATATAACAGACAGGCAGATGTAGTAAGTTCATACTGTGTAGATCAAAATGACAGCTTATCTGATTAATATTTTTTCATTTTTCATTTGTAAAAGTATATATTAATAGTGTTGCTTAGTAATTTGTTTTTTAATAATAACAAACTAAATTAAAATTATTATCCTTAATTAATTTTAACTTTTTTAAATTATATGGTTTAAATAATTAATACTATATTTTATATTTTTCTTTATGGTTATAAATATAATAATGGCAACACTAAATATAGATTACTAATTAATATTTTAAAATTGTAATAATTATAAAAATAATAGCAAAAATTAAATAAATAATTTTCCATATTCAATTATAATTAAAATTATAAAATTATAAAAATGTTTAAAGTTAAAAAATATTGTAATGTAATTGGTGCAACTTTCATTTTGTTAATTGTGGGTAGGCTGTCTGTAACAACTATACATTCAAGACATGTAACACCTCAGTCTCTCCCGTGACCATGGATGCTGTAAAGCATTCGAAACGTCGGGAACCAAAAATCAAAATAAATCCGCGAAATAATCCGAAAAGATAGTTGTGTGGTTTATGAAAACACCATTAATAATTTTTAAGGCTTTAATTCTTTACACTGTTAATTTTTATAAACTGTTACTTATTATATTATATTATTTAATCCCCAGTGCCACGCCTAAGTCTAATCTACTATCTTCATTCTGATTGGTCCCCGACCATCGCATGACAAATGTCTTGGCGCCACCGAGCACAGATTAAATATAACTTTAATATAGCACATCTTCCTTTTTAAAAACAAATAACACTTATCGTTTATAAATCAAATATAGCACATCTTCCTTTTACAAACAAATCAAATCTTATGATACTTATCGTTTATAAATCAAATATAGCACATCCTCCTTTTACAAACAAATAAAATCTTATGATACTTATCCTTTATAAATAAAATATAGTATATCCTCCTTTTACAAACAAATCAAATCTAAAGATTAATTGATTAATCTTTATAAATTAATTAATACAAAACGTAATCATTTAGATATGATGGTAATCGAACTGTCCTCTTAGAAGCACTGGGTACATTATTAACTCGATGATCATTACACACCTGAACAGCATCATGAGTGATTCGACGCGCCCAATGCCTCTGAGGGGAGATCTGAGGGGAGGAGGGGACACCAGGACATACATTCAGGTTGTTTGGATGTCGGCTTCCTTTAGATTTAATGAACCAACTGTTCCTTACTTTACTAGAGCCATCATTATCATCCTTTATTGTTACAGACCTTGGGTTTATATTTAATTTTACAATTGTAGCAGGTTTCCAAAATATGCTCCTTTCATTGTCTTTATAATAAACTTTTTGACCAGGTGTAAAATTCTCTGTTCTAGGCTTAGAGTCTAAATCATAATATTTTTTGTGTTTTAATGCGTTTTGTATTAGTTGAGGCTTGAAATTTGGAGTTAATTTAGGTTTTAACAATGTTTTATTTATAGGAAGTTTAGTCTTACAAATTCTATTGAATAACAGTTGTGATGGACTGTAAGGTGACTGACAAATAGGTGTGTTTCTGTATTCTAATAAGTAACTCTCAATGTCTGATTTTGTTTCATTACACTTTTTTAGCATATTTTTACATATTCCTACTGCATTCTCAGCAGCTCCATTACTTTGATGATAATGAGGACTGGAGTAAATTGGTTTAAATTGCCATTCGCGACTAAATGCAAGAAATGAGAATGAATTAAATGGCATGTTATCACAATAAACAATTTCTGGAATGCCATGTAAAGAAAATATATTTTTAAGAACTTTTATGGTACTTTCAGCTGTTTTACTTAATAGTTTGTGGAGTTCTATCCACTTAGAGTAGTGATCAACCAATGTTAAATAATTATCATTACCATATTGTAGAATATCTATTGACACATGCTGGAATGGTAATTCAGGTTGAAGTCTGATTAACATAGGTTCTTTAATATTGTTACGAGAAAATTTTTTGCATAATGTACATGCAGTTACAAAGCTTTCAATGTCATTATTCATGCCTTGCCAAGAGAACAACATTTTAGCTCTGGCTTTAGTTTTATTAATTCCAAAATGACAATCATGAACTTTACATATTAATAAATTCCGTAAACTTTTGGGAATATATAATTTTTTATCTATATATAACAGGTTATTCTCAAGACTAATGTTATTTCTAGACATAAAATAAAATTTAATGGAATCTTCAACTTTTGTTTTTGATTTAGGCCAACCATTTTTTAAATAATAAAATAACTTAATAGCAACAGTGTCATTTAGTAAGGCATCCTTGATTTTAGTCAACAAGTCGTCAGATACATTTATTGAGTGAATTACATCATTTAAATCCTTATCACAGTCACTGCTGGCTTTTGAACATGCTCTGCTAAGTGCATCAGCTATATACATTTGAGTACCTTTTATATGCCTTACATCAATATTATATATACATAGTTTTAGTTTTATTCTTTGTAATCTTGTAGAAGGAATACTTGCAATCTCTTTTTTCATTATTGATATTAGTGGTAAATGATCTGTTTGAACTAAGACTTTTCTGCCATATATATATGTATGAAATTTTTTACATGCAAATAAAATTGCAAGGAATTCCTTCTCAATTTGTCCATAGTTAATCTCTGTGGGTGTAAGCGATTTTGATGCAAAACATACTGGTTTATTATTTTGTAGTAATACACAGCCAATTCCTGTTTTACTAGCATCTGTTTGTATGATTATTTTTTCATTAGGATCAAATGTTTGCAACACAGGATAACTTGTAATACAGGACTTAATTTTTTCAAAACAATTAGTATGTATTTTTTGCCAGTCAAAAACAGAGTTTTTTTTTAACAATTCTCGTAGGGGTGTATTTAAACTAGCTAGATTGGGAATGAATGAATGCAAGTAATTAACAAGACCTAAAAATCTTTGTAAATCATGCTTATTAGTAGGTTTATCATAATCAATAACAGCTTTTATAGAATCAGGATCAGGACTTACTGTTCCATTCTCAAAAATGTGACCCAAGTATTTGACTTGAGTGACCATGTATTGGAATTTATCTTTGTTGAATTTTATGTTAAATTTCCTAGCTTTATCAAAAACATTTTTCAATATATTATTCATACCTTCTCTTGTATCTGAAAATAATAATATGTCATCAATATAATTAATTACACCCTCTACATCAGAAAATATATCTGACAGCATTTTTTGAAAGATTTCAGATGCAATATTAATACCAAAGGGTAACCTATTAAATTTAAATGTTCCAAAGATAGTTGCGAATGTACAGTATTTGGAACTGTTTTCTGTTAATGTAATGTGCCAAAACGAATCTTTTAAGTCTAACAATGAAAAGAATTTAGCATTTTTTAGTTTCACTGATAGTTCAGATAAAGTTGGAATGGAACAGTAGTCTTTAACTATTGAATCATTTAAATCTTTTGGGTCTAAACATATTCGGATTGAACCATTGGGTTTCTCAACAATAACTATTCTATTCACCCACTCCGATGGTTCAGTTACTTTTGATATAATATCCAACTCAATTAACTTATCTAACTCAACTTTTAATTTTGATTTTATTTTTAATGGAACTCTATAAGGTGGCTTCGATGTGGGGATTGTGTTTTGTTTTAATTTTATCTCATAAGGTTTTTGAATTTTGCCGACCCCGCAGAAAAGATCTAGGTTTTCATTAATAATAGTGTCTCTACTTACTTTGCTAATTTCTGATATTTCCATGCGCTGAATCAAGTTAAGCTTGACACAAGTATCTCGCGACAAGATTGGAATTGATTGTTTACCACCTGCTACACAGAATGTTTCTTCAGTGCCTATGTTATTTGTTTTAATTTTAAGTTTTATTATACCTTCTATTGGGGTTTTGTACCCATTCCAGCTTTCAAGGTTAGCAGATGTTTTGTTAAGAGTTAAGGGCTTGGATGAATTCTTTATGATTTCTTGAAATAAATTCATGGGTATGATGTTGACATCCGCACCAGAATCGAGTTTAAAGTTAACTTCTGATCCTTCTACATTAATTTTCTCATACCATGCCAGTGAATCAATGAAGAATGTTGATGTTAGTGCACCACAAAAGTAGTTATCTTCAGTTTCAGGATCCAAATGCACTTCAGAGACATTTTTGTTGGTGCTCTTATTGCTGGACCGACACACTTTTGCAAAGTGGTTGGTTTTTTGACACTTTGCACATGTTTTACCAAAGGCTGGACATTGAGCATAATTATGACTATAGCCACATTTGTTACACATTTTTACTGTATTATTATACATTTCTTTACTATATTTAACTTGTTTATCTTTAGTATATTTATTTGTATGAGATGATGACACTGAATCAATTTTATCATGAGCCTGAGAAGAGTTTTGAATTTCCTTTATATGGTTGTTTGTAATTTCCGCTGTTCGTAATGAAGCAATAACATTTTCTAACGGGGGGTCTCCATTTTTAATTAATTTTTCTTGACTATCCTTATCGATAGTTCCAAACACCAATCTGTCTCTTATCATCTCTTCATAGCATTCTTTTTTGAAACCACATTGAGAGGCCTTCGCTTTAACATCTGTTAAGAAATTGTCAAAGGATTCACCATTTTGCTGTGTCCTACTGTAGAACAAGTGTCTTGTATGTAGAATATTTGTTTTGGGATTACAGTACAAGTGAAATTGCTTCAATACATCATCCAGTTTACGATCTTTTGGCAGTTTCGGAAAAGTATTGTAGACTGCCAACGCATTTTCGCCAACAGTATTTAGAAGGATGGCAATTAATCTAGTATCTGATGCTTCATTTAAGCCTGCTGCTTCTAAATATATTTTAAAACTTTGACTGAAACGCCGCCAATTCTCTGATAAATTTCCTTCAAGACAGAGAGGAGCTGGTAGGTTATACGTATATGCCATTGTGACTTTTACCTTTTACGACTGCGCCATGTGTGGTTTATGAAAACACCATTAATAATTTTTAAGGCTTTAATTCTTTACACTGTTAATTTTTATAAACTGTTACTTATTATATTATATTATTTAATCCCCAGTGCCACGCCTAAGTCTAATCTACTATCTTCATTCTGATTGGTCCCCGACCATCGCATGACAAATGTCTTGGCGCCACCGAGCACAGATTAAATATAACTTTAATATAGCACAATAGTTTTATTTACATACAATTTATTTGTGTGTAGTTAGTTACACGCACGAGCGGAGCCGTGGGGAAACTTTAGTCAGTTATAAATAAACTTTTACTGTATTATAAGGCCTTCATTTATTCTATTTCTGTCAAAAGTAGCTAACTCATTGCACAAGAGTCCATTGACAAGCTCGAGAACTCCCGAACGACGTTATTTTATATTAAAATGTCAGGAAATGGTATATTAATTGAATTTGAAATTATTTCAAGTATAATTAATAGCTTTTGAAAATATCCTATAGATTTGAATACAATACGGTAAGTCGATTATAAGATCTTTATTGTACAGTTTATGCATTAAATCATTACAAATTTATCATTAATTTATTAAATGTTAATTTTAAATTTTTCGAGTAAAATATAGATAATAAAAAAAATAATGGTAAATAATAATAATAATCGAAAATATATTTAATCATCGTAATTTAACTTATATTTACTAATAAGTAGGTATATTTTTTATTTGCTATAGAAAACCTTGTTCCATGGAGTCAAAGTGCTAAGCACTTCTTAAAAAACATAACTCCTCGTTTTATCGCCTCTACTGGTGACAGGAGAGCTGGCGCATTTTTCAACCAAAGCATCGGCATTGCCGTTTAACGGGGGAATGCGGCAAGCATTCTTGCCACTATTCCACGCGGACATGACTTATACAGTAATAACTAAGTGTACATTTGTTTTATATATTTTGTATATAAGTAATTAAGTATATTTGTAATTTTCTTTATCTATATACATAAAAATGAATGTTGGTAAGCGCATAACTCAAGAATGGCTGGATCAATTCGGCTTAATTTTTTTTTCGTGTGTTCCTTAAAGGCCACGGAAGGTTTTAATAAAGAGAAAAAATTAAAAAAATTAACGAAATAAATAAAATAAAATGTATATGGCTAACGCTGGCTAATAACTATTTATATCTATTTAAAACGCACCTAGCGACGAACCCGAGCGAAGCGAGGGTGAGCTGCTAGTTGTAAATAAAACTGAAAAAGAACTTTACTACCATACGTATAAATATTAGTATGTTAAAGTTTTTGTACAAAATGACAATGCCATACACGAAGAAATTACTGTTTGCTATTTGCTTTCATATTTATTTATAGAAGGCTTGTATGGCCGACATTAGAATTTCCCATAGATCTCCAGATCTATGGGAAAGTCTAATTGAATGCATGAAAAGAATTTTTGATAAGAAATCGTATGATACCTCCATATAATCGTATAGTTACCGCTTTCATGATAACGCATTTTAAATTGAAGCTATGAAAACTTTGAGGATATGACCCAAAATAATGGTCACAAAATGAATCGATGTTGACTAGATTGCGTTATTAGAGTGGAATATTAACTAGATTTAGAGAGCGGCTTAAGGTTAAGATAATCCACTTGATTGATCTGCATTGCATGAAATATTAAATTCTACATTTAATTTTATAGAAAACTAGGTTGCTTCCCCGTACAAACTTTCATCCCCATTTTCACCTCCCTAGATTTTATTTTTATTAACCCTAAAGCAAATGTTAGTCATAGTGGAAATGATTCGCACTGGAAATAACAGATGTGCAAAACACGGGATTTGAACCCGCTTCTCTAAAAAAATATATCCTATAAAGATATAATTTATAGTCATTTGGAATATTGTTAATATTCACAACAAGAACTAAAAGTTGCAAATTGGACAGGATTTAAACTATCAGAGTAATTACGACGTTTCAAGAACAATCTAAAAAGGTTTCAACTAAATTTTTTTATACATTTTGTATAAATTCAATATTAGGTTATATTAGTTGGAAGTTAAGTAAATATTAGGAAGAAAAATGAAAGTTTCAAAGCAACGGATAGAAAAATTTACGAAGAATTTCTGACTCTGACTCCAATAATCATGGACTTTTTGACTTAAATTGACAATTAAGACATGTATTGCGACCAGCGTTTAATTCCGCTCAGAACCCAATTTTGTAACAAAATTACAACTACGTTATCCCTTATCAAAACTCAAATTACACTAATTGTACAAAGTAATATGCTACTCACGTATTGTAATTTTGGGGGATAATTTATAATCTAGAGAAGAACAAAATAGAATATTCGTAAGCTAGTTTTTGCAGCGAAATACAAAGTGTTTTTAAAAGGTAACGAAGACAACTCAAGCTTGAACTCATACATATGAGCAAAAATGGTACTAGTTTAGGTGCCATTTTTGATTTTTTTTAAGTCTTTTTGAAAAATTGTGGGTAGGCACTGTCTGTAACAAGTATATATAAATGACCTGTGAGACGTCTAAGACCTTAGTCTCTCCCGTGACCATGGTTGTTGTAAAGCATTCGAAAGTTCGAGAACCAAAAATGAAAATAAATCATTATTTAAAATTATTCAATTCATATTAATATAATGTATAAAGTGACTTAACATACATCAAAAGTGAAATAATTGAATTTATATATTTAATTTATCTATTTAACAATATTTACCTGATAACTGAAAAATCAGAGCTTTATAATATCTTTTAAAAGATAAAATATGAATTAAGTTCTACATAAAAGCATTGAAGTGAATTAAAAGCTCATTCAGTTTTTATTATCAGGCGAATGGAAGTAATTCGAATATTTGAAATCTATTATTCGGAGACGGCAACGGTATAGCGGTGACATATCTGATTAGAATTGCTTAACGCTTCATAGATTACAGGTTTTGTGTTCGAACAAAACAAAAATGTTTATAACTGATAATGTTTTTAAATGGTAAACACTTTTTTTTATTGTAAAGTCCGGTTAAAATAACAGATTTTTTTATTCGGAATATTATTATAATTGTGAAAATTTGTACGTATTTTGTGTGTATGTGTGTAAGTTTGTTGTTGTCCTTCGCGCTGAAACAATCCGACCAAATATTTTAGAAATTTCATTTTTGCTGTGTGCTTAGAAATTGTATCTAAAACAGTCCGCCCACGTCAAAAGGAATCTTATTAATATTATAAATGTGAAAGTTTAGAAGTTTGGCTGGATGTTTGTTACTCAATAACGCCAGAACAGCAGAACGGATTTAGATGTTTGGCACAGAGATAGATTATAGTCTTGAATGGCTTTATCCCAGAAAAATATACGGTTCCCGTGGGATAGATTTATTTTAGATATTTTAGAGGCGAACCCGAGCGAAGTGACGATTAGCCGCTAGTTAAGAATATTTTAAACAAAATTGTCATGACTTTGTGCATCGAATATCTTATGATGCATTTATGGCCAAACCCTATCAAAGGCAAACGATTATGCCTAAATACTTATGCAGATTGCACAAATAAATCAAACCTGTGCCCTATTTTGTGCGTAAAATTATATAAGAAAAAGGATGAAATTTTTTCTTGACTTACATAATTAATCTATTTTTTATCTTGAATAGATAATTAATCTATTTTTTCATTCCTATAAGACATTACCGGGAGATAATAATATACTAAATAAAAATAAATAAATATGTTGGGACATTAACACACAGCACCATCTAGTTCCATGGTAAGCTACGAGGTTTGTGTTATGGATACCAGTTAGTCGATATACATATTATAAATATAAACATCCATGACTGGAGCACAATCATTCGTGCTCATCACACATATGAATGCCCCCAGCGGGACTCGAACCCGCGACCGCTGGCACAGCAAGTAGGGCCACTACAAACTGAGCCAAACTTGTCGTCATAAACAAAAATATATACTGTATTGCTCATAAATCAAAAAATATCATTTATTTGACTAATTTATAAGAAAGCTGCAAATTGAGAGTTATTGATGGATAACAGGGTATAGAAATCAATGATTTCTCTGGAGGAATCTTTTCCTGAAGATGTACCCTTAGAAGAGACTACATAGTCTTAAGTATCTATTTATTAATATGTGAAGATAAAACTTTGAATCCCTTTTAAAACATGTTGTACGTACGGAGTAGGATGAGTTTTGGCAAAGTTAAAGTTATATAGAGGACGACTGCAGAAAGTCAAAACTTATTGACTTTCTTTTACCCGCGAATCTGCTCGCGTATTTTATTTTGACCCTACTTGCTGCGCCAGCGGTCACGGGTTCGAGTCCCGCTGGGGGCATTTATGTGTGTGATGAGCACGAATGTTTGTACTCCAATCATGGGTGTGTATATTTATAATATGTATGTATTTAAAGTTATATATGTATAATGTATCAACTATCTGGTATCCATAACACAAGCCTCTTAGCTTACCATGGAACTAGATGGTGTTGTGTGTTATTGTCCTGACATATTTATATTTATAGAGAAAAGCTTAAATCAAAAACAAAACTTGGTAGGCTCTTAGTATTAGAAACTTTACGAGTTTGAACCCAGTATCATTATGGTGGGCTATAAAACATCCAGTTTTCATTGTAATGGTTTCTTTATTTGAAAATAATACGGCAATCGTAAACAAGGCAACGTATAAATGTACTTTTTATTGAGGAGATAAAGTTAAAATGAAATAAGTTAAAATATTTAAAAAGTAATATTTTTTACTAATGTCGGTGTAACACGCAATTTTTTAACCCGGTTCCAAAAAGGAGGTTTTATGTTCGTATGTATTTATATAATTTTTTTATGTATGTTCAACAATATCTCGGAGACGGCTTGACCGATTTTGCTACTTTATACTGTATTCTATTAAGGTAGGTCTGAATTCGAAATATTTGATCAGGTATCTACAGTAAATGGAAAAAACCCCTTTCAGTTATTTTTTTATTTTTTAGTGTCTAGAAGCCACATTTGTTTATTTTTTTCATATCTGGAAGTCGGCTTTTATTTTATTTTTAAAAGTTTTTTTGCATTTTTTTTATTTACAGCTTTTTAGTTTTGACCAGTTACAATACAAAAATTACAAAAAAGGAGTTTTATTTAGTTATTTCTATTATCAAATTACTTTGAAACATATAATTTGGATGCATTTTTGTAATATCCTCTTAAAAACCTTTATTTTGATACCATACTACGATAGGTTTAGGAAGCAAAAATTCTTTGAAAGACACACAAATTGTATGTATATATAAATAAATATATTGCGTAGAAAGTGTAATATTGTTAAAGACACTATTTTTTATATTTCACTTACTAAATAACGATTATCGATGCTTCATCTTCTTTTGCCATTGATCAGTGCACGCCTACTGCATTTTTTGATTGTACATCAGACTCTCTACAATTTTTGATTTTCAACTGCCACGTAAATGTGATTTTTACAAGCGACCTAGCCTGTGAATGTTTTTATACTTTAAATTAAATAAAGATTTACTTAGTAAGCAAGTAGTTGAAATGGTTGTGTACTCTGCCATAATTATTTAGACAATTATGTACGATGTATTCGTATAATATGTAATATATATAAATTTTAAAAACCAGAAAGCAGATGAGTGAAGGTTGACCTGAGTTTGGATCTTGTACTACATCCAAACTAATAAACAATTATGCAGCTCGAATCGCTAGTTATAATTGCATGAACATACAGACATTGCGTATTATTATATTATGTTAGAACAAAGGATACGTTGTAAATTACTTATTTATAATCCTCTTTTACGAGCACAAGTCATTCTATAGCGTCATCACTAAGCTCTGTACCTTTTCGGGCAAATTCGTCTGGAATTCTCTCGATGTTCATATAAAATATACTGACAACTGCAGCTAAGATGCTGTCGAGAATATGAAATGAGCTCCTTTGTACATTCTAAAGATATACTTATGTACATCTATCACGATCTATTTAATGATCTATTAAAATCTATGTATAATTTACGTACATTTTAACTGCCTCGGTGGTATAGTGGCTAACATGCACATTCGGAGGTCCTGGGTTCGCGTTTCGGGTTGGGTCAAATTTTGTTATTGAGTCTTCCTGTATAGTAAGCCTCAGTAACAGCCCAGAGTTGGGAAGTTGGCGATGTTTCACCTCGCCTAGAAGAGCACGTAAAGCCGTCGATCCTGCGCCTTAACTCTCACCGGTCGTGTCGAGCAATTGTCCTATCGGACTATAAGAGTGAAAGAAACGGAGAGTTTACTTGTGTCTGTGCGTACACGCACTGCACTATAATGTCTCCTGCGCAGATGGTTAGTCTCAAAGATTAGCAGACATGGCCGAAATCGATTGGGAGGACATTATTATTATTATTAGTACGCAATTTGAATTGACAAAAGAATATGATTATATGTATATTATAAGACAATACTACTAATTTGATCTAGTGGGATAGATTGTAAGGCTGTAGACCAACGGTCAGCAACAGGCGGACCGCGGTCCGTTTGCGGACCGCGAAAGGTCGAACCTCGGACCGCCAAATATTGTATTGTTTTGTACACCAAGTATAAATTAATACGTGGATAAGTTATACTATACCTTTATTAATTAAAATAATATTTTTAAGTCACAGAATTTAACTTAGTACTTATTCTATTTTAAGTTTTCTAGTTAACCTGTTTTACAAGTACCTACAACTAATATGGTTTGATTCAATCAATCAAAATATTCTTTATTCAAATATAAAGTATATACAAGTTATTTTGAGTCGTCATTAGTTTTGTCATCATTAGTTAATCGGATTAGTTTCCTATCGAGCCTGTGTGCGTATGTTTGAGCGAATTAGTTATAGCTGACGTGATTTAAATATTTTTAAATCTGTTACGCATACGAAACACGGTGTAGTTTCTCACATAAATTTTAGTTTGTGTTTTATAATTTTGAAACCAAAATAATACATAGCACTTAATTATTATCGGTTGTTTTTTACTGGACCTCCTTAAAATTTTCCCACAGTATCCGGACTCCACCTAAAACTACTTGCCGACCGCTGCTGTAGACCATAAGATCATGAATTTAACCTTGTTTTTTTTTCTCTGGATGCAAAAGATGGTCATCCCACAAGTATATGAGATTACAAGATAAGATGGCTTGTCTCATTGAAATTTTCGCCATGACCGATTTGACGACACATTTTGCTCAGTTTGTAGTGACCCTACATATTGTGTTAGCGGTCGCGAGTTCGAGTCCCGCTGGGGGCATTCATTTGTGTGATGAGCACGAATGTTTGTACTCAAGTCATGGGTGTTTATACTCGTAATATGTATGTATTTAAATTTATATATGTGCAATATATCAACTATCTGGTATCCATAACAAAAGCCTCGTAGCTTACCATGGAACTAGATGGTGCTGTGTGTTAAAGTCCCAACATATTTATTTATTTTAATGTACACAATGTAACGTAATGAATCGAAAATATTCCGAAAGATAGCCAATTAATTATGTATGTGTTGTATACATAAATATTTACAATACTCAACTACTGGCATACATTTTAAAGTTATAATTGAATGGAGAGGAGTTTTTTTCCGATGTTTTAAGCTGCAGGCTACAGTATGAAACTTTTTATATTTACGGCATAATAATTTATAAAAAGAATATTTTCATATTTTAAACTAAAATGATTGATCAAAGTGTATAGTATGTTTTTTTTCGATATTTATTGTCGCGTAAATTATTTTATATTTATATACATACATATTATATACATTTGGTATTAGTAGTAATATCTATACTAATATTATAAAGAGGAAAGGTTTTATTTTTTGTTTGTTTGTTTGTTTGTACCGAATAGGCTCCTAAACTACTGAACAAATTATAACAAATATTAACAAATACAAAGAACTGGGTCGAATCTGTACACAAAATATTTTTTTGGAAAATCTTATTGAAATATGTCATTATTATCGATACAGAGGCCGAATCTAAAGTTATTAGAATTTTCGTCTGTCTGTCCGTTACCGCATCACAGAAGAACCACTGGAGCGATTTTGATGAAATTCGGTATGGTGATAGCTCGTTATCCGGGTCAACATATAGAATACTTTTTACTGTGGGAAAATATCTCATTTCTGAGAAAAAATACAAAAACTGCAAAAGAGTATTCTAATATGTAAAACCTAAGAATTTGGTTTATGGTCTTCTAATCGCGGGCGGAGCCGCGGGCCTTGCTAGTATAACATGTAAAAGGATTGTTCATTTAATATTAAAAATTATATTTTGTATACGAAAGCTTAGACTTAGGACTTAGCCCATTGAAGTGGATTCAAACTTGAGTCTCACAATTCTAAGACATAAGGTGCGAAAAATTCTCAACATGATTACAAGTTGCTGTTAAGGCAAAAGCAAACATTGTGAAGAAACCTGTATGTTTGACAGAACCTTACTAATGTTAAAAAAACGTACGAAAATTACCAATCCTGTGCCTGTCAAATCTAATGCTTGTCCCATGAGTGAACTGAATGGAGGCTGAATAATTACCTATTTGTTCATCATTAATTACTGGTGTTGGGTCCCTAATAAAACTTCGAGATATTCTTTGCTTATATTCTTATATTCAGTACTTTTATAATCGTCAGTGAGTTACATAATTTATAATCATTATTTTCAGTATTACAAACAATTCGTGCCTAGTCACTACATGGTGGTACCGACATCTGTGCAAAAGGGCGGGAAAACAAATGAATATCCCCGCCCTTTTTTTATTTTTTTTAAACACATTCCTATCGGCCAAAGTCACATAAGTAAATGCCTTATACATAAATTATTACAAATTAATCAAATAAATATATTATTTTCTATTAAAACACTCAATTTATAAAAATGCAACCTTACACTAGTGAGGCAGTGGTAGTCCAATGGTAAAACGCTCATTTGTGTAACCGAGTGAAGCGGATTCAAATCCCTGGTCTGGCAACTCTGATATTTTCATGTGCGAATCATTTCCAACATAATTACCACTTGTCTTACGGTGAAGGAAAACATCGTGAGGAAACCTACATGAATTTTTGTTATTTTTGTAACGCTGTACGATTACCAAATAAATAAATCATAAGTATCAGGCGATCATAACTGATAAGGAATATATTTTGTTGTAATAAAATCATGTGGCCTCTGTGCAGGCCTTATTTATGGTATAATTCATGAACAAATGGCACACAGCGAAACGAACTGCGTTCCTACCGAGTGTCCCACGACACGTCCCGTTTTTTTAAATAAATAAACTTTTATTATATCTCAAGGGTGATTATAAATCCATTAAAGAAATTCAGTAAAGAATATTTTATTATCAAATTAATAGGAATTAAAGTGCAAATATTATCTATACTAATAATAAAATTCTGAGTCACGTCTGTACATAAATTATTTTTTTGGAAAATCTTATTGAAATAGTCATTATTATCGATACAGAGGCCGAATCTATAGTTATTAGAATTTTTGTCGGTCTGTCCGTGACCGCATCACAAGAAAACCACTGGACAAATTTTGATAAAAATCCGGGTCAGCATATAGGATACTTTTTACTGCTGGAAAATATCACATCTCTGAGAAATCTATAATAAACGTTTAAACGTACTCGTAGTACTTGTAGGGTAAGTCGCTAGTTTACAAATCAAATCAATAGATATCGTGCGAGAATACAAGAACAAAATGTGTTCTTGATTACGGTTAATGGAAGCTATTTAATTATTACGTAAGTGTCTGCTACGAGCATTAGGATAATGAAATATTTACTTGTGAAACTTTTATACTACATATCATACTAATATTTTAAATGTGTTGGTTTGTATGTCTGTGTACATTTGTTTCCACTGAAACCATGAAAGGATTTAAATGAAAAGTTCACGAACTGTATTATGGAGTAATAATGATAGTAATGAAATTAGCCAAAAGCTGGCTCTGCCTTTACATATTATACTAGTCGTTAGTAGTAGGGTTCGTCCTTAGCTTGATTCCCAATAAAAACTTTCATCCCCATTTTCACTCCCTTAAGGGATGATTTCTGGGATAAAAAGTATCCTATGTCCATCCTATGGTCTTAAACTATCTTCTTACCATATTTCATCTACACCGGTTTAGTATATTCAGAGATTACCCCCTACAACGTCACAAACTCACAATTCACAATTATTTCATTTATCATTCATTCATTCATTCATTACGGACCAACATCGTGACACGGGAATTTTATATATCAAGATTATAAATATAAAAGCTATTTATTGATCCAAATGAAGGGAGTGTAAGTTTAGTTTATTATGATATCTGTTAAACTAAAAATTTACATCGACATCAAATTCGCTTTAAAGGCAATTATGCCATACTTAGTGGTATCATTTTTAAATTTATGGTAAAACATTTGGTTTTTGCAAATTCAACCCCTAAGAGGGTAAACTGGGGGTCACACCGAACCCTTGTGATACATAAATAAATAGCGCAGGCGAAGCTGCGGGAAAACGCTAGTAGCCTAATTATTATTTAATTTATACGTAAAAACACCAAGTTGTCATTAAAACAGCCACAAAACACGGCCCTAATTATCATTTCTTAATTGAACTGTGTAAATTGTGTACATTTTAATTTATCAACCAATTTGTCCTGTTCATAGCATTCCCTATCTGAGAGATATTGATAGCACGGTAATGTAATGCCTTGATAGAGTCGGTTACGTAATAGAGGTCACATTTACATATTTAGTAAAAATCTGTTTTGGTCAAAATTGGATGTTTTAAAACAGTATAATTAATATTTTTTAAATTTTTAAATCACACACAAACAGACGGACCGATTTTTTTAATTATCGTTTTACTAAAATACGGCATTGTTATGTATACTCGTTCTTTCATATGCGTTTAGTAAAAAGCTGTATGTATCTTGATATTACTAACAGATAATTCAATTTTATTTGTATAGATGTAAGTCTCAGTGCATGACCCAGGAATTGAATCCACTTCACGTGGCTTTCTGAACGAATGCACTATATATGTGCTACGATGTGTGTGTATATTTATTTGTATTTACATATGCTAAAAACCAATCATTATATAAGAGTGCTCGTTATAGAGTCGTTGTGAGCTCCACTCAGTGGTTTATTGAGTAATAACTGCTGTAACAGGGTTTAAACGTCCACAGAAAATGCCATTTTCATTTATTATTCAACCCATCTGACCGCAGAACCGTTCATAGTTTGTAATACAAAATAAAAGGTAGAAAATTCGATTCTTGTTCCGCAAATTGTATTTACATATATTGAATCTACGGAATATACCTACCTAAAGGTTGTCTTCTATACATATAATAAAATTGTAACTAAGCCGAATCTGTACATAAAACATTTTTTGGAAAATCTTATTGAAATAGACATTCTTATCCATACAGAGGTTGAATCTATAGTTTTTAGAATTTTTGTCCGTCTGTCTGTTACCGCATCACAGAGAAATCATTGGAGGAATTTGATAAAATTTGATATGGTGATAGCTGGTTATCCGGATCAACATATAGGATACTTTTTACCGCGGAAAAATATATTCTCATTTCTGAGAAAAAATACAAAAACTGCAATGTAACAGTATACTAATATGTAAAACCTAAGAATTTGCTTTTTGTTCATCTGAACGTAGGCGGATCCGCGGGTAATGCTAGTGTATTTAATAAAGTTGCTAGTTTCTCTAAGACATGCAGGTTTCCTCACGATATTTTCTTTCATCGTAAGACAATTGGTAAACATTTTGGAAATTATTCGCACATGAAAGTATCTAAGGTTATATAAGGTGATATTATCGGGATTTGAACCCGCTTCACTAGGTTTCTTTTGTAAATTCGTGACCAATTAAAATAATTTTAGATCCGATCTCTAAGATTTATTTGAGCTGCTTAAAAGGTGCAGCTTATTAAATAAATATGTTGGGACATTAACACAAAGCACCATCTAGTTCAATGGTAAGCTACGAGGCTTGTGTTATGGATTCCAGATACATACATATTAGACTGATTCAAAAAAACCGACTATTTTTTTTTTTTTTTAATATTGAAAATATTGTCAGAAATGACGAAAAAAAAATCCTGTGAAAGCTAGAGCTCTTAATATTAATATTAAGAGGTGCCGAGTTTAAAAATTTCGATTTCCCATTTGATTAACGTGGGAAAATTTTTTTTTCTTACTTTGGAATTCTGTAGCTCTTTAACAAGTCATCGGATTGATTGAGTCAGAACATATTCTTGTAGAGAATTGAACGTTCTACAAAAAAGGTCTCTTATGATTTTTTGATATATTTACTTTTTCAAAAGTTATTCAACCCTAAAGATGAATTGATTCAAAATTTTTACATTTTTCTAATTTTCCGACGCAACCATCAACTTTATGAGAAAATTTAATAGGACTTTTTTGTAAAACATTCAATTTCCTATAACTTATCTCTCAAAAAATTAAAATTTTTTTTACAGATCGTAAGTTATTTGCAAAAAACTAAAATTTTTTTTTAAAAAGTTGTCATTTTTATTCTTAAAATTAATTATCATGTTAAACAAATAAAGTTTTAACCTAAAAATTGAATGTTTATTATAATCAAAGCAATTTATATCGTTAAACTAAAAAATTTCTATTACAATTGGGCACTTTTTTTCTGTATTCACTAATAATTAGCAATAAGTATTGTAGTTGATCTTCATTTTTAGTGAAACAATTTTCCCACGTTAATCAAATGGGAAATCGAAATTTTCCACTCGGCACCTCTTAATATTAATATTAAGAGCTCTAACTTTCACAGGATTTTTTTTTCGTCATTTCTGACAATATTTTCAATATTAAAAAAAAAAAAAATAGTCGGTTTTTTTGAATCAGTCTAATACATATATATATAACTTTAAATACATACATATTATAAATATAAATACCCATGACTGGATTACGAACACTCGTGCTCATCACACAAATTAATGCCCCCCAGAGGAACTCGAACCCGCAACCGCTGGCACAGCAAGTAGGGTCACTACAAACTGAGCCAAATGTTGTCAAAAATCTCATAAAACGAGCATATGCCTGCATTTTCACCTTAAATACAAAAGTTAATCGCACTATTTCTGTTATTTTACTATAAAAAGTACATTTTTCTCTGAAATCGTAGTAAAATTATTGAGGTATCAAAAGACAATAAAATGCTTTCGATCATAAAATTTTAAATGTTCCGGTAAATTCTTGTCATTCGTTCTGAAATGACCATTTATTATAATTTAAGTTTTGATGACGATGTATTAAAACTGCATTCGAGTCAAGCTTAAAGTTAATCTATACTACGAGTATTGACATTTAAGTAAATTTATTGCAAATGTATTTTTATATACAAACTACGAACATATAAATATAATATATTAAATTCTCGTGTCACAGTGTTTGTAACAAAACTCCTCCGAAACGGCTTGACCAATGTTTATGAAATTTTGTGTAAGAATAGGACGTAAACTATTTTTCATACCCCCGTAAGTGATAAGGATGGTCCACCCTAGGGACGAACTCGAGTAGAGCGATGGTGAGTCGCTAGTAAGTAAATAAATAAATATCTGAGGACATTAACACAGCACCATCTAGTTTTATGGTAAGCTACGAGACCTATGTTATGGATACCAGATAGTTGATACACTACACATATATAACTTTAAATACATACATATTATAAATATAAACACCTATGACTGAAGTAAAAACATTCGTGCTCATCACATAAATGAATCCCCCAGCGGGACTCGAGCCCACAACCGCTGGCACTTTAAATAGCATCTCTTAAACGCTCACTTTCCAGTATTTTTAGGGTGCTAGTGTATTGTGACTTCTCAAAACTATAGGATAAAATCTAAAATAAAAGCTCGAATCTAAAATCAAGTCATATTATATTGCATCAAGAACTTTAGGCTATAGAGCATACATACAAACAGTTCACACTCGAAACACATTACCCTACCTTTAAAGAAGTCGGATAAAACATCCTGGAAAAAATCCTCCAACTAACATGTACCAAAAAGTTAAAAGAAAGAGTATCGTATATACAAACAAAAATACAATACCTCTGAGAATTAATAGATACCCAGAGTCAAACAACAAAGTTTCAAGTGCTCGTTAATGCGATTTAACGTCTATCCCTCACGAGGATATAAATTGAGTAGTATAACATCGTTGAAATATATATTATACTAGCATTGCCCGCGGCTCCGCCCGCGTGCAGATGACCAAAAACCATATTCTTAGGTTTTACATATCAGTATACTCTTACAATGCAGTTTTGTATTTTTTCTCAGAAATGAGACATTTTCCCGCGGTAAAAAGTATCCTATATGTTGACCTGGATGATGATGATGATGTTTTCCTAGCCGATTCCGGCTACGGCGGCCAATCTCATTGAGACTAGCCAACTGCGCAGGAGATATTATAGTGCTTAAGTGTACGCGCAGACACAAGTGCACTCTCTATTCCTATCACTCTCATACTCCGGTGGGACGACCACTCGACGCGACCGGTGAGAGTTAAGGTGCAGGACCGACGGCTTTACGTGCTCTCCGAGGCACGGGGGTGAAACACCGCCAACTTCCCAACTCCGTGCTGTTACTGAGACTTTGTATACAGAAAGACATAATAACTAAACTTGGCCCGACCCGGGACTCAAACCCAGAACCTCCGGGTGTGCAGCCGTATATGCTAGCCACTACACCACCGAGGCAGCATAACCAGCTATAATCCTACCAAATTTCATCAAAATCTGTCCAGTGGTTTTCTCGTGATGCGGTAACAGACAGACAGACGGACAGACAGACAGACAAAAATTCTAAAAACTACAGATTCGGTCTCTGTATCGATAATAATGTCTATTTCAATAAGATTTTCCAAAAAATATTCAATGTACAGATTCGACTTAGTTACAATTTTATTATATGTATAGATGGAGATAAACTTTGTTCCATGACTTTTTGGTTTGACATTAACTAGTTTTTATCCGCGACTCCGCTCGTTTCGTACGACAATTAAAATGTGTTCGCATCGTCTGTCCACAGAGTAATGTAGACAGAGGGTCATAAAACTAAACATAAAGCCAAACGATATTAACGTTTTAAAATAGTATGCAAATGACAATTTTGATATTAAGTGATAAGTAAATAAACATTTAAAAAAAAACGAACTTTCAGTTTAATTCATTGAATTTATATAATAAAATAATTAATTTTATATGATATATCTCATTTTATAAAAACAAAATCTCTATAACCTATTTGAAACTATAAATGAAAACGAAAATAATTATGAAAGGTAATAAATATTATCTAAAACGCGCAGAGTATGTATACGCTCACTTTTCCAGTATGTTAGTGTACTAGTGTGTTGTGATCAAAATCGTAGAATAAAATCTAGAATAAAACCTGGAATCTAAAACCAAGTCTTTTTACATTGCATCAACAAGATCTAATCTAATTGCATCTAATATTAAAAAAAAAATAATAGGATACTGTGATATTATTTATTTTCCGTGATTTATAGGGGAAATTACTTAGGTTATGGCCACCCATCCTTTATCCTCTTTCTATAACAATAGTATAAAAATATAATGTAAAAATAGAAAAAAACATAGATATAATTAGCAACTTTCATCACGTATTACGTCGCACACGCCCTCGTGACGTTATTGTGTTAGTTTGCCTTAAGTTGGTAAGTAATGCGATCAAAACGATTTATTGTTATAAAAATAATACATATAATAAAATTGTAACTAAGCCGAATCTGTACATTAAATATTTTCTGGAAAATCTTATTGACATAATTTTCTATACAGAGACCGAATCAGCAGTTTTTAGAATTTTTGTGTCTGTCTGTCTGTTACCGCATCACGAAAAAACCACTGGAGAGATTTTGATGAAATTTGGTATGGTGATAGCTGGTTATCCGGGTCAACATATAGGATACTTTTTACAGCAAGAAAATATCTCATTTCTGGGAAAAAATACAAAAACTGCAATGTAAGAATATACTAATCTGTAAAACCTAAGATCTTGGTTTTTGGTCATCTAAACGCGGGCGGATTGCGTGATTAGGTTTGCTAAATATATTTATCTATATGTAAAAAGGCAATGGCAGCCCAGTGGTAACGGGCTCGCTATCGAAACCGAGTCAAACCGATTCAAATCTCGGGTCTCGCACCTCTGATATTTTTATGTGCAAATCATTTTCAACATGATTACCATTTGTCTTACGTCTTACGGTGAAGGAAAACATCGTGAGGAAACCTGCATGTCTGAGAGAACTTTACAAGTTTTCGTAAGTCATAAGCAGTCCGCCAACCCGCACTTGGCCAGCATGGCGACTATGGCCTAATCTCCCTCGTATTGAAGGGAAGCCCATGCCCAGCAGTGGGACGTTAAATAGGGCTGAATGCAACAATACAAAAATGCAAAGACAATTCAGTACCTTTTTCTCCTCTGTTTGTCAAAAAAAAATCTTTTCTCTTTGTTTAGTAGCTAATAGCTATTGACATACTTTAATGTTATCAATAAAAAAAAGATTACGGTCGATTTTCGACCACTGGGAACCCTACACATAGAATTTGATGCAAGTGGTTTTTAAAATATGTACTAAATATTATTTATCCAATCATTTTGTATATACAGTATTTAAAGCGATTGCTAACAATATGAAAAATGCGCAAGAGCATAAGTAAAGCAAAATTTTCGAATTGCCTTAAATAAATTTACGTTTATATGGGGCATAACTTCAAATGTATAAAATACTTCGTATTTTTCTATTAATTATGCACTTTTAAAATATTTATATATCAAAAATATCTGAGTTGAAAGCAAATTTTAGAATTAGCATTCAATCATAAAGTTTTCAAATGTGGCTGGCTTTAAAATTGTCTATCGCAAAATATGTTAGGTACTAAAAAAAATATAATAAACACTGCTACAACTGTACATCTGCGAAAGTAACATAAAATACTTTAATAGGAAAATTCCTCTCACCATCCCAACTTGGCACTGGTACCTGCATAAATAACAAACTTAAAGCTACGAAGCTTTGAATTGATTTGTTTTCTATGTGTCCCTTTACTAGAACAAAGTTATAGCAAATGTAATGGGTCGAAGGTCGTATATTCGATTCTGCTACGGAGTAATTCTCAAAAGTAATTGCTTCGGTCTAGTGGCTGGCATGTTCGGTCACAGATCCAGAGGTCCTGGGTTCGAGTCCTGGTTCGGGCTAAATTTAGTTATACTGCCAAGAAGTTGTTGAAAGAGTTGGGTTTACGCCCATTCCTCGGAGAGCAGGTAAAGCCGTGGGTCCTGCGTCTTACTCTCACTGGTCCTGCCTATTAATCGTCCCACCGTAGTACGAGAGTGATAGAAATAGAGAGTGCACTTGAGTCTGTGTTTTTGTATCTTATATTGTGCACTATAATATCTCCTGCGCAAATGGCTAGTTACAATGAGATTGGCCGCCGTGGCTGAAATCGGGAGGACTCACGACAGATTTTGTAATTATTATTATTATTAATTCTCAAAATAAACTGTGCTGTTGTAAAAATAGTGGCTTACCCTCGCTCCCTACACTTAAGTGCGCTAAATGTCTTTTGCTTTTATAATACGACGATTTGCTCTCGCTTCAATACAAAATATCAACTTCCTTTTAATTTCAGTACATAGTATAATAATAACAACTCATCTGTATGTATTTGTATGTATGTATCAAAAACAAAGGACTTTCATCTATACTAATATTATAAAGAGGTAAAGTTTGTGAGTTTGTGGGCTGTAGAGGTAATCTCTGGATCTACTAAACCGATTTAGATGTTTGGTAAAAAGTTATTTGAGACCCTGGGAAGGACATAGAATACTTATCCCGGAAATCATCCCTTACGGGGGTGAGATGGGGATGAAAGTTTGTATTGGGAATCAAGCTAGGGGCGAACCCGAGGGAAGCGAGGGTGAATCGCTAGTATAAACATATATTAACCTGCATAAGGGCGGCGTGATTAAAATTGAAAAAATATTATGTGACCTTATATTTTTTTTTGTTATTAATATTAATTATATATTTTTTTGTTATTAATATTAATAAGCTTCATTTCTTACCAAAAGCATAAAAATGAAATTTCATACCCATAACTTCAGAAATTATGGGTTCCGCATACAAATCCCTTGTTTTTACCCCAAGTTTTATTATAGCATAGTTACAAAAGCGAGCATTTAACGACATAAGTTACATATACAGCTTCCATACAAAACTTTAGAGATATCGTCATTTTAATCACGAGGGCCCCACTGGGTGGCCCTTTAACATATACCCGAAGTTCCCAAGACATAGCCCCCACATACGAAGTTTATGCGTAAAGACGTTAAAAACAAACAAACAGACAGAAAGAGCTACTTTTGCATTACTACATTCTGTCTGTTAGAATTGAGTATATAAAAATGTTTTGTTATTATTTGTTTATTTGTCTTTTTGTATATACATAATACATATGTATAAATGTTACCTTTCAACTACTTAACATTTAAATTACCTGTAGCACACACTGCGTGTCAAATTACGTATGACATGAAAATGGATTTTAGGCTGTTTTTGTCGCTTTTAATATATCATTTTATATTATTATATTTAAATTGCTATGAAAACTAACAATATTGCTTAACAGATACTACATACATATATTATTTACAAACTATCAGCAAAGTAGGTCAAAATTTCGTCTATAGTACACTAGCGACTCACTCTTGCTTCGCTCGGGTTCGTCCCTAGGTACGTTTTAACTGTTAGTACGAAATAGAAAACTTAGTTTTTCGATTATTCTGTACTACAATATGCATGTATTATATATATATATATATATATATATATATATATATATATATATATATATATATATATATATATATATATATACATACATATAACCTTCCTCTTGAATCACTCTATCTATTAAAAAAACCGCATCAAAATCCGTTGCGTAGTTTTAAAGATCTAAGCATACATAGAGACAGACGGACAGCGTGAAGCGACTTTGTTTTATACTATGCAGTGATATTCATCAGTATGGTACAATAGCATCAAATAATTCAAAATAAATCGTCAGAACCAATCAAATAAATTCAATCTCGAATATTTTTAGATTCATAAGCTCTTGTAGAAGTCTAATGAATTAAAGTTAAATTTCTAAATTCTAATATCGAAAACAAATGATTTAAACTTAATGGAGTCACAAACCTCCAAAAACCTTTTCAAACCTTGACATTTATAATATTAATAAAATAGCCAATTGTCTGCCACAGCTTATTAACTTCTTACTGTAATCTGGCTTAAAATGTTCATGTAAGAGATGTTAATTAATAAAACTTAATTAAGCCAAAATTTCAATTATCAAGGATTTAAGGTTTAATAATCTTTGTAAAAACTTAATTTGAATCTACACTTTAAAATATCTAGTTTCATTTAAATCATACAAAATAAATGAAACTCGAAAAGACATAAATTGTAACAAAAGATTTGTTTAATTAACAAAAGAATTTATAATGACATCTGAACTATCAAGCACTAGCATGTGCCTGCGTCTCTGCTTGCTAATTAAAATTATACAAGAAAACTAATACTCGATCTGTATTTTTTATATAAAAAAGTAAATATCATAGTAAAATGTATGTATTCAGTCCTTTTAACGTCCCAGTTAGGTACGGTCCCTCCTTCACTACAAAGGGTGATTAGGTCATAGCCCACCACGCTGGCCAGATGCGGGTTGGCGTACTTCACATGCCTTTCAAAAACTTACTAGATTCTCTCAGACATGCAGGTTTCAATGTAAGACAAGTGCTAATTATGTTGGAAATAATTCGCATATGAAAATATCAGTGCGAAACCGGGGTTTGAACCCATTTTACTCGGTTTCCTAAGCGCTTTACCACTGAGCTACCACTGCCATATTATAGTAAAATTTAAGATATAAGTATCAGTATTATATAAATCTTCACATAATTACAGTTCTAACCAGAAAACGTTCTCAGGACTCATGTTGGAAGAAAAGCTCCCATCACCCGTATATGTGCCAAACACAATAATCGCATTAATGAATTGCCTTATTTTAAATAGAAGATTCTCAAAGTTTGGTTAAGCTTTATAGCCTATTTTTCACTTTGAAAATAAATACGCATCCTGCTTGGAAATTCAAAAAGTTTTCAAATTATGGTCAATTTGTAAATATACTACATAGCTATTTATTAGTCACCGCCGTTTGACTTTTTCTAATTTTAGCTTTTGCTATTTATCATCTCCGTAAGCACTTGATTTATCTATACTGAAAAATAAAATTGAAGTGTCTGTTTGTAATGTAAAAATAACAGCTTTTTAATAAATGCATACGGTACTTATAATAAAAAATACTTTTTTTAATGTTTGTCTGTCGGTCTATTTGTTCCGGCTAATCTCTGAAACGGCTGGATCGATTTTCACGGGACTTTCACTTCTAGATAGCTGATGTTATAAGGAGTAACTTAGGTTTATAAGGTGGTCTACGATTTATTTATATAGATTTACATAAATCAAACTAATGCCAGGACATGGTTTTATGTAAACAACGTCCCTTGGTGTCTTTCAAAATTATAATATTATATTGCTACAAATATTACAGCATAATATATTTTAACAGAATACTAAGTATAATAAAATAAGTACTAGATTCTAGGTTCTTTTATACCGTACTTTAATCTAGATTCAGACCTCGTTTTCACGCCTGGACGGAGTGTAATATTTTTCAAGACTAATAGAAAAATCAATTCAATGAGTAAAACAATATCATACATACATATAAGGTTTGAATTTTACATATTATCCTTGTATTTTGTATAACCATACTAAACAGGCTCAGGGGTCGGTATTTGTTTTATATAGGAGAGGTCGTAGGTTCAAATTTAAAGTATTCAAAGAGTACTCGTAATACTCAGTATACTTAGTAATTTTATTGTGGATTTAAAAAATATATAAAGAAATTTCCATTATCACTTTCATCCTCCATTCAATACTTTTGGGAGATGATATTTTACAAAAAGCCTCCTTAGTTAAACTAGCTTGATAAAGAATTAGTAAGAAGTAAGCGATTTACCTTCGCTTTGCTCGTCTGCGTCTCTAGGTGCACGGATTTTGTTCGCAATTTCATAGGTTTAATTTTTTTTGTGACTTAGCCCTAATCCTTTTCTATACATATAATAAAATTCTAACTAAGCCGAATCTGTACATTAAATAATTTTTTAAAAATCTTATTGAAATAGACATTATTCTCGATAAAGAGGCTAAATCTACAGTTTTTAGAATTTTTGTCTATCTGTCTGTCTGTCTGTCTGTTACCGCATCACGGAAAAACCACTGGAAGGGTTATGTTGAAATTTGGTATGGTGATAGCTGGTTATCCGGGTCAACATATAGGATACTTTTTACCGCGGGAAAATATCTCATTTCTGAGAAAAAATACGAAAACTACATTGTAAGAGTATATTTGTATGTAAAACCTAAGTATTTGGTTTTTGGTCATCTGAACGCGGGCGGAGCCGCGGGCAATGCTAGTTCTTAAATAAAAGTTATATGTTGACCGGGCTATCATCATACCAAATATCATCAAAATCCCTCCAGTGGTTTTTCCATGATATGGTCACAGACAAACAGACAGACAGATTTAAAAAAAAAACTATAGATTCGGCCTCTGTATCGATAATAAGTACTATTTCAATAAGATTTTCCAAAAAATATTTAATGTACAGATTCAACTCAGAATTTTATTAAATGTATAGATAGATAGATTTATCACACATTTTTCTTTGACACACAAACAGATAAATAGGTATAAATAAATATAAGTAAAACTGTCTTTACCATTTAATTGTGTTATAAATTTAAAGCTTAATCAATATAAATACTGAGCATAAACAATTGTCAAAGGAAGTGGAAAATACTTTACAAGCCATTAAATACAGCAAAGCTTTGTGGAAAGTCCACACACAATCGTTCGCATTACATAAGCTTTCCGAGAACAAACAAGTAATTCACGAAAAACGTTTAGTACTTATATGCAAAAATATAAATTACATATATACATGACGACACGATTGGCTCAATTTGTAGTGACTTTACTTGCTGTTCCTGCGGTCGCGGGTTCGAGTCCCGCTGGGGGCATTCATTTGTGTGATCGAGGACTTACATATGTTTGTACTCCAGTCATGGAAGTTTATATTTATAATATGTATGTATATGTATGTACGAGTAGCTTACCATGGAACTAGATGGTGCTGTGTGTTAAGTCCTAATATTTTTTTATTATTTATTATTACTTTATATTATAGATTAATGTTATTATTCTATGGTTTCTGTGAAGTTAAATATGGCGAAGAATGTACGTCTAAATACGTCCTCTGGCAAGGTTTCTTACATCCGGTAAGAACATCCGTCCGTTGCAAGAAAATTCCTGACTGAAATATGTAAATATATGAGAAATATGTTTTTTTTTTATTCTAGTTATTTATCTTACTGAAGTATACTTTTATTACTCTTTTCTAATTAATCAATGTTAAAGTTCTTAAGCTTTTATGTGCTTTTTTATTCTTTACTAGCGTTTTCCGCGGCCCCGCCCGCGTTGTTTCTCTGCGTTCTATATCTTTATAAACTATAGCCTATGTGTTACTGTAATTTATAAACTATATAACTGTAAATTGCATTAAAATCCATTCAGCAGTTTTTACGTAAAAGAGAGACAAACACATACACCGATACAAATTTCGCCGTTATTATGTTAGAACAAAAAAGCAAATCGGTTGACAAACAGATGAGAAAAAGGTACTGAACCGTTTTGTCTTTGCCTACGAGTATTTATAACATTTAACAGTTAGTATAGATTTCTTAGAAATAATCCTATCTGCTAACCCGGGTTCTATCATCATTCCAAATTTCATGAAAATCTGTCCAGTGGTTTTCTCGTGATGCATTTCCAGACAGACACATCACAAATTTTTTTTTTAACTATAGATTTTCTACTATACAACTATAGAGATCCTGTATCGATAATAATTACTATTTCAATAAGATTTTCTTAATAATATTTAATGTACAGATTCAACTCAGAATTTTATTATATGTATAGGTGATGTAATTTTTTATGTCCAGTAGATTTTATGTCGAGTGCACTTAAAATATTTTATATATGTACCTACTTCAAAGAAATAAGTTTTACGGGTTTAAGATTTTTGAGAATTAAGTAAGAAAATATGCTATATTAAATAATTGTGCACATATATGTAAAGGTATCCATTATTTCATTCTGGTATATGGTTTTTGTCAGAATAAACCAGTTCGCTCAGTCATATTTGAAATATACAGCAAGAAAATGAAATAGCGTGCTCGCATCGCAGTTTTCATCCAATTTCTTGGTAACATGATCTTCGAGATACGAGTGAAAAGGCGTTCTCTAAGCGAATGCGGTTTACGGCATTGTGTTAAAGAACTGAGTATACAATACATATATATATATATATATATATATATATATATATATATATATATATATATATATATATATATATATATATATATATATATATATATCTATGTTTAAATGTTATGTTATATGTAAATTATAGTAATTGATCTAACTACATGCGAGTAAATATGCCGCTTGACGGATTTTGATGAAATCTATACTAATATTATAAAGAGGTAAAGTTTGTGAGTTTGTGACGTTGTAAAAATGAAATGCTTTATAGTTTCGTAGATTACTAGTAGCTCTTGACAGACACTGGAATGATCACGCTGCAACGGCCATAGGAGGTAATCTCTGGATCTACTAAGCCGATTTAGATGAAATTTGGTAAGAAGATAGTTTTAGACCCTGAGAAGGACATAGGATACTTTTTATCCCGTTAATCATTCCTTAAGAGGGTGAAAATGGGGATGAAAGTTTGTATTGGGAAGCAAGCTAGAGAAGAAGTCGCTACTTTAGTATAAAAATAGATTACCGATCATTAGCCGATCATCATCGGCCAACGATTATAAATATAATAATTAGAATGTGTGTGTTTGTATGTTTGTTACTAATTCACGCGGAAACAGTTGGATGAATTTAAATGTTTAAGTACAAATATGTAGATTATAATCGATAGTAACACATAAGCTCTTGTGAGGCACGTAGGGACAAATCCGTTGCTAGTTTTTGAATAATTTCCTATGAGTCAGAGATATGAATTTGAATATGAATGTAATGCAAATATATTTTGACATCTATATATATTAAAAGCGTAACGGATCGCCGTCTGTACATGAAAGATATTTGAGAAAACCTATTATTTAGGATTTTTATTAACTCTATAGAACCCAAAACAATGATTTTTAGCATTTTTGTTTGTTTGTCTGTGCGTTTGTACGTGCTAATCTCAGAAATGGCTTAACCGATTTAGATGCGGTTTTCACTATTAATGCATTTTGATAAGCTTCACTTATCATTTAGTATTTGTTATATTTCAATCGGTTCATAAATAAAAAAAAACATGCCAATTTAAAGAAAGGTTGATTTGCTAATGTTGAATAAAACTATCTTTTCGGATTTTTTCCCTGATTTCATGGTTTCATTTCTATTGATCAATGTAACCATAATTGCTGTAAAGCATTCGAAACTTCGGGAACCAAAAAATTATATTAATCCGCGAACAAACCCAAAGAGTTTTAATTAATATATCATAACACTATTTGTTATGTTAAAGTTGGAATTTTTAAATAATTCATTATACGCAGTCGACTTCATTAAAACATCCAAAACAAAATGGTAGAACAAATAAATGAATAATGTAACGTTTCGTGCTAAATAAATATTACATACATATTCCGGAAGTTTCTATGTTCTATGTACAATATTCCGGAAGTATATAAATAAAACCTATTTACATCCGTTAGATGGAAAACAGAATAATTTGTTTAACAAACTTTCATTATTACTCTTCCTTTCAGAGCTTTCAACGTAAATCTTCTTCGCAGCAAGCTTAGTCTTCGTATAAGAATACATTGGGGTTCCTTCCTTTATACATATACTAGTGATGTACCTTCGCTTCGCTCGGTTAATTCCTACGTACTTGACCATAGCCTACGTGCTACTTATAAGATGGCCTTAATCACACTATCTCAGTACTAAAATTTATCCAAAACGGTCCAGTCGTTTCGAGTCTAAGGAGTTACAAACATACATATATTCAAATTTTTGCAACCGCTTTCACTTTTCTTACGCTCGACCCTATAGCTATGCGCGTATGTCGGGATATATTTTTATTATCTCTTAAATTATATGATCAAATGGTTTAATAAGCGAAGCGAGGGTGAGCCGCTAGTCTATACTAATACTATAAAGAGGTAAAATTTGTGAGTTTGTGATATTGTGTGTTTGTGATGTTGTAAGGGGTAATCTCTGGAACTACTGAACCCATTTAGATGGAATTTGGTAAGAAGATAGTTTGAAACCCTGGTAAGGACATAGGATACTTTTTATCCCGGCAATTATTCCTTAAAGGGGTTAAAATGGGGATGAAAGTTTGTATAGGGAATCAAGCTAGGGACGAACCCGTCGAGTCGCTAGTCGTATATAAACGTTCATATCGAATTCTCTGAAAATCTCAAAGCAACTTTAAGATAACTGTGAAATTAATTAAAACCGGGAAACCCTTTGGGAAACTCGTTTTCATTTATAAAGAAAGTTAGTTTATATATCGAAATTTTCTTGCTTTGCGTAAGTCTTAGGTTGACCTGCTTATTTAAATACCGTAATCCCACAAGGAACGTTTGATCTACTGGAATGCAAAGTAGCCCACATTATTTTCTAGGCCAGAAGCTACGTGCAGAAAATAATAATACGATGGAATATGGAGCTTTGACGAAACTTAATATTTTCTTTGAATTACACAAATATTTGACATTTAAAATAAAACTTATTATTTTATAATTATTGTATAATTTTGTATCTGTAGCAACTATGATTTTTGAGACATCAAATAGCTTTGTCTCTTTCATGACCGATGACGTCTGTTGTATAGATTTCAAAACATTGGAGATAAAAACTTAAAATAATACTGCGAAAAGAAATAATACATCCATATACTAGTTAATTATTAGTTAGGATGTCCATATTGTAAACGTTAACCAATATGGGTACGTATAATAATTTTGATGTTATATTTCAACCGCATAGTTTAGCTGCAGCATGTCTCGCAGTTAACTATAGAGTTACACATTAGAGATTGGATTTAACTGTGCAATTTATCTGTAAACAAAAAAACACAATTTTACAAATATCTGTTCATATGGCGAAGAATATAATATAATATGAAACCACATAACTTTCCCCTTTAACATGTAACTAGTTATTATTTCTCAAAGCTTTCATGATCATGGTAAAAAGGGGTTTCTCATGTCCCATTAATAATGACGTCCCGACCGATTTCACGGCGGCCAATCTCACTGAGACTATCCATCTGCGCAGGAGATATTATAGTGCAGCGCTTGTGAGAAAGAGCGCAGACACAACGTGCATTCTCCATTCCTGTCACTCTCATACTCGGGTGGGACGACACGAGACACGAGCGGTGAGAGTTAATGCGCAGGACCGATGGCTTTACGTGCCCTCCGAGACACGGGAGTGAAACACCACCAACTTTCCAACTTAATCAAACAAAAGGACTTAATAACTGAACTTGACCCGACCCGGGGCTCGAACCTAGGACCTCCGGATGTGCAGCCGTATATACTAGCCACTACACCACCGAGGCATATCCTATTAAAATAATACTAACATATCGAAGCTAATAAAAATAACCGCAAATCACCAAAAATTAAATATTACATATACATTTATAAGCAATTAAAACGTACATATTATTAAAATTTTCACGTGCCATTATTTTTTGCGAAAACACACAAAATTATATTTTTAAAGAGAACAAATTTAAAATGAAATTCATCAATTACGGCTTTCCAACTTGTTGGAATGAAGTGAGCAAGCACTTAATTTGTGCTAAAAGCTCCGCTCGTCATTCGCATTCTTTTGTCAAAATTATAAAAATGTTTTAAAGTTAAAAAATATTGTAATGTAATTGGTGCAATTTTCATTTTGTTAATTGTGGGTAGGCTGTCTGTAACAACTATACCTTCAAGACATGTAACACCTCAGTCTCTCCCGTGACCATGGATGCTGTAAAGCATTCGAAACGTCGGGAACCAAAAATCAAAATAAATTCGCGAAAAAATCCGAAAAGATAGTTTTATTTTAAAATGTCAAGTATTCGCGTAAATCTAAGAAAGTATTATTCCAAAAAATATATTTAAAATAACCTATTATTACATTTTAACGTTTAGTATAGATTTCTCAGAGATGAGGTATTTTCCCGCAGTAAACAGTTTATGTTCACACAGATACGCATCTATCATCATACCAAATTTCATCAAAATCTGTCCAGTGGTTTTCTTGTGATGCGTTCCCAGACAGACGAACAGACAGAATAAAATTCTAAAAACTATAGATTCAGCTTCTGTATCGATAATGATGACTATTTCAATAAGATTTTCCAAAAAATATTTAATGTACAGATTCGGCTTAGTTACAAATTTATTATATGTATAGATGATAGGTAAAAGCTTGCTAGGTAAATTAAATGTTAGGGGTTCATCTGAGTTTTTCGTCTTTCATCATTTTCGACCCTAATATTGCGAAATAAAATGTCGTGAGAAAATCTGATGTCTGAGAGAATCTAACAAGTTCTTGAGACGTATGAAATCCGCCACGCCTCATTAAGGCAGCAATGGGACTCAATTATTATACTATTAATACTCTAGATATCATAGAAAATAATTAAACAAACTATACAAGCTCTTAAGATCCAGGAGTAGTTTGACACGTTTAGCTCAGTTTGTAGTGATCCTACTTGCTGTGCCAGCTGTCGCAGGGTCGATTCCCGCTGGGGACATTTTTTTGTGTGATGAGCACGCACGTTTGTACTCGAGTCATAGGTGTTTATATTTATGTATGTATTTAAAAGTTATATATGTGTAGTGTATCAACTATCTGGTATCTATAACGCAAGCCTCGTAGCTTACCATGGAACTAGATGGTGCTGTGTGTTAATGTCCCAACATATTTATTATTTATTTACAATAGTATTTCACTTTTACGTATAACTTTATACATTTTTTAAAGAAAAATAAAACTTTTGCATCAGATTCATGGAAAGAAATATCCTACGTTAAATAAGAGATTATAAAGCATTGAAAAGTAAGCAAAAGGATCTGTGTCTTAGAAGAAAAGTTCACACCACATTTATTTTATTCTGTCAGCGATACTGTCTTTAGACTTAACTAACGCTAGCGTAATATATAAATACGCTTCCCAAATACTGATCCAACAAAAATCAAAGGAATTCTAAACTAAAATAAAATAGTGGTAACATTTATTTTTGCTTGCTACGCTTGTAATCTACACATATAATAAAATTGTAACGAAGCCGAATCTGTACATTAGATATTTTTTTGGAAATTTTATTGCAACAGACATTATTATCGATACAGAGGCCGAATCTATAGTTTTTAGAATTTTTGTCTGTCTATCTGTTTGCTATTACCGCATCACAGAAAAACTACAGGAGGGATTTTGATGAAATTTGGTATGGTGATAGCTGGTTATCCGGGTCAACATATAGGATACTTTTTACGACGGAAAAATGTCTCATTTCTGAGAAAAAAACAAATACTGCAATATAAGAGTATACTAATATGTAAAACCTAAGAATTTGGTTTTTGGTCATCTGAGCGCGGACGAAGTCACGGGCAATGGTAGTACATAATATAAGAGGTATGTATGTACACACATACGTATTTAGTTGACGAAAAGTATCGAAAAATAAGTAATTAAAATGTTTTAAACTTTCCTGTATATCAGTTAGACAGTGTGCATAAAACTACAAAATGAAAGCTAAAAGGGTGGCCTTAAAAGTACAATTCAAGAGGGAAATCGCTCAGAAAATAGCCGGTTAGTTTGTAACCGCTGCTATACGAGCTACGATACAACTTGTGACGAATGCTCTCCCGATAGAAAACTGTATGAAATCGAATCGGACTTCTATTATGTAATGCAAACGTTTGTTTTTACATATGTGTGTGTGTATGTGCGCGTGTGTTTGTGTGTGAGTCTGTATGTTTGTTTATTCTTCACGTTGAAACGGCCGAACGGATTTGGATGAAATTTAGTATACAGATAGATTGGCCTAGAGTAATAAAGATGCTACTGTAAGTTAGAAATTTGCCTAAAATAAAAAAAATAATAATATTATAAGTACTAACCCCAATGTAAGTAATTCCATACACTGTAAAGTTACGCTCGTTTGGGAAACTGAGTGAAGCGGGTTCAAATCCCGTGTCTCGCACCACTGATATTTACATGTGCAAATCATTTTCAAAATGATTACCACTTGCCCTACGGTGAAGAAAAACGTCATGAGGAAACCTGAATATCTGAGAAAACCTAGCAAGTTGTCGAAAGATATGTGAAATCCGCCAACTCACACTTGGCCAGCGTGGTGGACTATAGGTTGATCCTCCTCGTATTAAAAAGAAGCTCGTGCCCAGCAGTGGGACGTTAAAAAGGGCTGATTGCATACACCCTAAAAGCACCTAAGGACGTACTGGAGCTAAGAAAGGGTAAGTGTCACTAGTCATATGATAGACAACAAATACCCGTAGATAACAGCTCAAAAAAATCAATGCGATTTTATACATTTTGTTATCTTTACGAGTATATAATATACTTGGAGATCTATTTTAATCGTCTGCTTTAATATTGACAATAATATTAGTCCCACTGAGTTTTTTTCGCCAGTTCTTCTCAGGTCTCAGGTTATTTCTTTCCGAAGTGGTAGTAAACTTATAACGTTCAGTAAAAAAATGTAAAAATTAAAAAAAAAATGAACTTGAATTTGAATAAAAAAGTTTATACTGAACGGATGAAATGTACGAGAATTCGTCGAATGGAACAGTCTTTATGACCAATTTACAGTGTAAAGAGTTAACACGATCAAGATAACTTTACTAGATACTTTGCCGTTTTCGTTAGAAAATTGGCAATTTACGAATACAATGTGTTTTAAGAACTATGAATTTATTTATAAAGAATATAGAGTACTCGTACTTGAAAAGAATTTACGTTGAGTGTATTGATACTTACCCATTCTTTATAGTTAGGACGATGTGGAAAGTAGCTTTTATAGTATACTGCTATGTATATACAGCTATATATATATATATATATATATATATATATATATATATATATATATATATATATATATATGCTATGTATATATAGTATATACAGCTTGGCGTTTGACTAATATTATTTATTACTGGTGTACCGTCCTTAGTGGGTGTGATAGATGATTTGTGACTAAAACAACGTGTCTTATGCGACTTTTCTGTTTGTCTGTATTAGATATACATGAGCGGATTTTACTTTTAGCGTAAGTATAATACAACTACCTACTCACACATAAGCCCACGTGAAAATTCACAGACGCACACACACACGCACGTGCAGAAAGAAAAATAAAAAAGATCCGAATATTAGTGTTGTCATTTCATGACATCGTCATCTGATAAGGCATTAGTTACGCTAATTCTTTTTTTAGAATATTCCTTGAAGTACGAGGATGGTTCTTACGAAGAGAAAAATTTAAAAAATTGCCTGAAAAAGTCTAAAAACAACAATTTTCTATACTCCCATACAAAAGATTCGTAATAATACTTAAAAGTCAATTTGAACTTTAATACCATACCATAAAGTTTAAGTGTTAGTGGAGAGGTTCCGGGAAGGCAAAACAATTGAGTGACGTTAGTATCGTATAAATATTAATGTCGATATTTGTCAATATTATTAACAAAAAAAAAATTATATGGCTAACGCTGGCTAATATATAAAAAGACAAAGATAAAATAACGAGCTTTACTGTTTTCAGTAACTCAAAAAAAATTCTATTATTATGGTTTATACATTCTATAATTAACGTACAAAGTACATAGAAATATTGAAAAATAGCTAGTTTTTTATATATTATACTAATAGCGGCTCACCCTCGCTCCGCTCGGGTTCGTTTCTGGATACGTTTTAACGGTTAGTATAGATTTCTCAGAGATGAGATATTTTCCCGCAGTAAAGAGAATCCTATATATTGACCCGGATAGCCAGCTATCATCATACAAAATCTCATCAAAATCTGTCCAGTGGTTTTCTCGTGATGCGTTCCCAGACAGACAGAATACTAAAAACTATACCTATATTCTGTAATGATAAAAATGACAATTTCAATAAGATTTTCCTCGAAACATTTAATGCACAGATTCGACTCAGAATTTTATTATATGTATAGATAAAGATAAATTCTATTCATATATTATCAACAAACTATTTATAATAATGGTGAAATTTCGACCACTCGGCGAACACTCATTTAATTTAATCTAAGATCTCCTAAAATGCAGATATAGAATTAGACAGTATAACCTAGTTATAACAGTAAACTTGTACACTAAGGTAACTTATACACTAAGCCTTGGAACGGGCTCATTTCTATTGACTGAGATATACAGTTTAAATGTTTCCCCATGGACGCGTTTCACGAATTACCATACAAATTGCGCTTTATCTTATGAAAACATTTGCTGGACGATTTTTACTTTGTTTAGACGTCATTTGATTTCGCAACACTTTTTTGTAATATCTTTATATTTAAACGTATCTTTTTTATTCGTAAATGTATTTTATAGGTTGTGTTCCCAAAGGGATCAAATGAAATTGATTTTTTTTAAAACGTTATCTGTATACATCTGTCCTACCTTTAAAAGCTTGCATGTTTTAAATAATAAGAAAAGGTAGCCAGTTACTTCGTGCGAAAACGGCAACCACATTGCTAAATATAATAATAGAGGAGGATATAGGACACTTTGTAAGACTATGAGTCAATGATTTACGGACAGTGACAGACAGCAGATGGACACAAACGTGCGTAGAACCGGGATAGTTGGCATTCGATGGGGATAGCTTTCGTTACTGTTGAACAAGTAAATAATAAATAAATATATTGGGACCTTAACACTCAGCACCATCTAGTTCCATGGTAAGCTTAATCGTAAGGCTTGTGTTACGAGTTCCATATAGTTGATACATTACAAATAAATGTATATCACTATAAAAATCTATCTATTTATAAATATAAACATCCATGAATGGAGTACAAACATTCGTGCTCATCATCCAAATGAATGCTCCCAGCGGGACTCGAACCAGCAACCGCTGGTACAGCAAGTAGAGTCACTACAAACTGATTTGCGTAAATACATTTTCCAAAATTAAAAATAAAGAATCAACAGTAGACAGTGATTGTTAAGTTCTATGTAATATCACAGATGACATATTAATACTACAATTTACAACAAGTAACAAGAAAGTTTATACAGTGCCAAGGAAATCCCTAGTTCATTATAATAGACTTGTCAAAACAAATCAAATAAGCTCAAATCCAAAGAGTTTACCAGTAGTCACTGGAGAGTTTGAAACTTCCTGGATTTATTGTCAGATCTAAATCATAATACTGTCATCAGAAATATATACACGTGTAAAGTTTGTAATTTGTATGACAGTTAGAAGTTACACTGGGTTTGTTAAAGACAAAATGTCATGATTGTTGTGATTTTCTTAAAAGGTTTTCTTAAAAGAAAATTACCTAACTACATTGTCCACCATAGAATCTAATATAGTAAAAAATAACTTAAACTAGTCATGTCGGTAAAGCTGAGAAGACATTGCTGAAGCGAGAAAATATTCAAGATTAATGGAGCAAAGAAATCCTCCATTTTGGAATCCATTAAAAACATTATAGCCTTATCCATATTATATAGACAATGTAATTAAAATAATAGAATGATGAATTTTTTCTAATGTTTTTTTTTTAAAATAGCTCTGCATTTCAATTTTTAATTTAACATTGAAATCAGTTCAATCATCCAATTTCCTGACGTACCTCGTTAGAACTAAATTCGCGAAATTCAATTCTTTAACCAATTCATTATGAAGATCGAAAATCAGACCTCTTTCTATGTAAATTCCAAAGGTAATGCGATCAAGATGGCATAATATCTGTAATCCTGCGGAGATTTACAATTTGACATCTATTTCGTTAGATTATGGTTCATTTTTACTTAGCAAAGATATTTTAAGTATTTTTTCTTAAATAAGGACGGTTCCGCGACGAATTGAGTACATCTAACGGCGTGGAGCAGCTGGCGTCTAGAGTTTTACAAATGTGTTTTCTAGTATTTTACCCCCTTGACAAAGTAGGGACGTCTCGATCGTAAATCTTACCTTTTTGACTGAATTCATAGAAAGAAAGTTCTCATTATGAAAGGGTTATGACGCCAAAAGGTTAACTTGAACCTTTTCTGGTAGTTATTAAGATTTTTTGGCAATATTTCAGTAATGTTTTGAATAACAATATTTTTAGTTTTCTTCTTTTCCAAAAAAAACTGTGTTTATTATGGACCCATTTTATAATATTAAAAGTAAATGTTTAATAGTTATTAGGTAAATTTTTAACAGTTTTAGAATACTGTCTTGTGGTTTTACTTCTTAAATCAAAAGTTATCGTATAAGTCTAGTTAAATTAAATCCACTCATTTTTTTATTTCAAATTGTTACTGTTACTAAGTAAGGTTAAATCTTATTTGATCTACTTAAAGCAGAAACTTAACACAAACTTCATAGTTAGTCAAATCAAATACCAGTTTTTAAGCTCATCGTTCGCCAATATTAATTAAACGATATGAACCTATCTATCACGTTTTTTCCATTATTTTGAAATGTTAGTGCACAAACCTAAATACTCGTATTAAGGTTATTAAAGGTCCGAGGTCGTTTGCCCGCTGACACAGCTCACACGTCTGCACTACGTGTTAAATAGTTTTTAAGTTTTATAATTAATATGTGTTTACATATTTAAGACCCTTTTGTAAATATTGCCTGAAATAAATGATTAAATAAATAAAAAAAATGGTAGGTACATACTTGCGTATCTCTATGTATGCTGTATGTGGACCAGCAGCATGGTTCCACCTGGTTGGAGTCCAGCCCCCAAAACTCCAGCTCCTCCTCGAATAGCGGCCCGCACACATTAGTAGGGTAATGAAGTTTACCGGTCCTATAACAAAATATTTTTTAGATTTACGAGAATATTTGACATTTTAAGTAACATACTATCTTTTTGGATTCTTTCCACCACCACAAATTTGAACCAAAAATCAAAATATGTAGCTTTTGTTTTATTTAAAAAATATGTTCTTTATTCTGTGTCTCGATTCTTCTTTAAACCATGTTATGGTATATACATAATTTGTTAAGAATTTCAAGAACTGTTGGACCAAGTACAGTGTAAGACATCCTACGACTCCATGGTCAGACGCATAGTGAGGATTGCTGGCACTCAGGTAGAGCCAAGGGGAGAGAAAGAAAAGAGGTGAACGGAAATGTGTTGATTGATTGATATATTCTATTCGCTTTGAATTTATTTTTTGATGTAAGCTTAGAAGATGAAATTTGAAATTATTAGAATTATTTAAAATGCTTAAATGGGTCACAGGACTGATTTTAATAAAATTAAATAAAACTAGATTTCAAAATTATTTTTGTATTTAATCGGAATCATCCTCTTTAAGTGGTCTATTTTAATATATTATCTATATTTGCAGATATAAAATATTTACATTTTATACTCTGCTTTGAGATAAAAATAAAGTAAGCCTGCATGACGTCACAACCGTTAAGCTCAGTGGTTCCAACGGATTACATACTTCGTTTAACTTATATATATCCTACGAAACGTTCGGAGTTAAATTGTTTTGACAATAAAATGCAGTCTAATGTTAACACATTAGGGAAATTATTTATAACAACACTAGCGACTCACCCTCGCTTCGCTCGGGTTCGTGCGATCGATTCGTTTTAAATTAAAATGAATATAGTATGTTATCCTTAAGAGATAGACATTTGCCATCGCGGACTTTTTTGTTGACATTATTTTGGTTTATCTCAAAGGGTTTATTAGGCAGCGTTCTCGTTGAAAGCTCCCAGACGGCTTATTTTTTTCCGAGACCTCCAACAAATATCGTTATATTTTAGCCAATATATACAAAATCATAACAAATTATATATTAAAACCTTCCTCGAGAACCATTCTATCTATTGGTGAAAACATCATGAAAATCGGTGCAGTAGTTTTTGAGTTTATCGCGAACAGACAGACAGACAGTCAGACAGACGCGGCGGAGGACTGTTTTATAATGTGTAATGATTATGTAGATAGAAGAAGAAATTAGAATATAGAAATTGACATTTAAACTTCTATTTATTTTAATTTCAAATTTCATTACTTGTATCTGTTAGATAATATTGTAAGGTGAAAACAGACCAGATATGGTCAGTATACCTCACAGGTTGATAAAAATAGTGTAAGATGCTGTGAGATCATCTTATGTATACCTAATTATTTAAATTGTGTATAGCATAGCTTTGAGAAGATAATATGTATGTATTGGTTGAAAAAATGTAACTTGAGCAATATTTTATTCCTATTGAATCTATACATGTAATAAAATTGTAACTAAGCCGAATCTGTACATTAGATATTTTTTGGAAATTCTTATTGAAACAAACATTATTATCTGTCTGTTTGTCTGTTACCGCATCACGGAAAAACCAATGGAGGGATTTTCATGAAATTTGGTATAGTGATAGCTGGTTATCCGGGTCAACATATAGGATACTTTTTATCGAGGGAAAATATGTCATTTCTGAGAAAAATACAACAACTGCAATGTAAGAGTATACTAATATGTAAAACCTAAGAATTTGGTTTTTGGTCATTAGAACGCGGGCGGAGCCGCGGGCAATGCTAGTAGTAAAAAAATTAAAGACTACCCAAATGAATCAATGCTCATGAATTATTCAGTAACTAAAAATCTAATCAAATAATAAGTTAGTATCTATAAATAGGCAAAAACAAAAGAGTTTACCCCTTTTTACCTTTTTTGAAATCGATTTTTTTGTTTAGCTATTGTCAAAGCTTAGTGTTAACATTAAAATTTTTGGATACAGTTAGTTTTTTTTTATATACACGGACGTGGTTATGCAAAAAAGATCCAACCAGAAAAACTTATTTTTTAGAAAATAGGAGTTTTACTAAAATTGGTATATCAAAATAACAAGACCGTAGTTTTGTTTCATAACCCATTATCTAGGTTACCATAATACATGGTTCTATGTTAACTCTACGAAAATGTTTAATATTTTGTTGATATCGTTAGCATCTGTATATTTCAAAAGAAAAAAGGCACTTTGCGACTCGGATATTTTTTGCATATACTAAAGTTGATATGTAGGTACCATTTATGATAATAACTCAAAAAAAACGGTTTTCGTGAGCTGGATCCATTTTGCATAACTACGTCCATATGTAGATAGGAAATTCTATTTATGTATGTTTTTCTCAAATTTTCAATAATGATAAAGATATGTTTTCGACCATTGGCCGAAGACTAAAACTATTTAATAAGTGTGCTAATAGATGATTACTTCACAAGTTTACGTTTACTAATCGTGGTTTAAATGAAATCTACACGCCCTTAACCCTCAACGTCTGAAACGTCTGTCATGCCCACGTAGTTCTAAAACTTTAGTCTCTCATTGAAACTTTGTTTGTAAATCCTTCAAATTGGAATATTTTAACCGACTTCAGAAAAGAGTAGATTCAATTTCGCTGTATGTTCGTTTTTATGTTACAGGTACCTCATATACCTCAAGAATTATCATACCTTATGAAGAAAAAAAATTGACTTTTAAGGGTGGAACTTTTTTATAAGTTTTTATAAGTAGAAAATAGAAATATAGAATTATAAATATATTAATTAATCAATAAATGATTAAAATTAAACAGAAAAAATCCCGTAATAAATCTCATATTTTTTTAATTTAATTACAGCCTAGTTATCCTTAGTATAATACTATAAACGTGAAAGTAAGTTTGTCTGGCGTCTTTTCAGGGCTAACCCACTGAAAAGATTTCGATAAAATTCGTCAAGAACATAGATAAATATAAATATGTCAGGACATTAACACACAACACCATCTAGTTCCATAGTAAGCTATGAGGCTTGTGTTATGGATACCAGATAGTTGATACATTATACATATATAACTTTTAAATACATACATATTATAAATATAAACACCCATACTGGAGTACAAATATTCGTGCTCATCACACAAATGAATGCCCCCAGCGGGACTCGAACCCGCGACCGCTGGCGCAGCAAAGTAGGGTCACTACAAACTGAGCCAAACGTGTCGTCAATTGCATCCAGGAATGGGAAATAGGTGACCCTTATCCCCACCCAGCTTATACGAGCGAAGCCGCAGACAAAAGCTAGTAATCTATAACTTTTGAAAAACAATATTTGTTAATAGATCTTTTTAGATTTATTCGTGGGTAGAGCATCTAGAGTTTAATGTAACGCCCACCTATTATGACTACGTGCGCCATTATACACTTACAACATCTTACCATTACGTAACCAAACATTTACTTCATAATATGCAAATAGCTTCAATCTATCCTACTTGATTGCAGTTTTAATATGTAATGATATGTAAACTTAACACTATTATAAAGATATGCAATTTGTTTGATCATAATCATTATCATCATAATCAATCCTTTTCAGTCTTCAGTCTTTTCAGTCTGTACCAGCCGTATGGTGCAGGTTGCACCATTTGGCAGGAAGGGATCCAACAGTATGTTTCCCTAAACATGGTCTCCATTCGAGAACCTGAAGGCTTCAAGGGTTATCCATTCTTTAGCAGATATGGTTGACCCACTGCTACTTTAGTTTGCTAATTTTCTAAATTTATTTCTGTATTTGTGTCTCAGAAAAATGAAGAATATAGCTCTTTCCATAACGTTGTTTATAATATGAAGGATATAATCTCTGAAGCTATGTGAAAAATCCTTTCATTTATAGAAATACCAGCAACTTGCCCTTCGCTCAAGTGCGTATTTAGGTACCTAGCAGAAACCTAACTCTAGGTCCATAGTACATGTCTGTACTAAATATCATTAAATTCAGTTTCTCCGTTTCAGTGTGAAAGAGTAACAAACATACGTCCAAAAATTTTCGCATTTATAATTGCAGTCATAGAGGCAGTGGTAGCCCAGTAGTAACGCGCTCGCTTGGTAAGCCGGGTGAAGTGGGTTCAAATCGCGGGTCTCGCACATCTGATAATTACATGTGCGAAACATTTCCAACATGATTACTACTTGTCTTACGGTGAAGGAAAATATTGTGAGGAAACCTGCATATCTGAGAGAACCTAGCAAGTTTTGGAAAGACATACGCAGTCCGCCAACCCGCATTTGGCCAGCGTGGTGGACTATGGCCTGATCCCCCTCAAATTGAAGGGAAACCTGTGCCTAACTGTGGGTCGAAAGGCCTGTATACATACATACAATAGCAGTAATCTTTTTATCGACGTATTAAACAAGCAAAGTCGGATAATATTTGAATACACCTTTATACAAATCGGCCAAGTTTATTTTCCCAGATCGTAAATAACTATTGTATTTGGATGTATATTCGTGAGGATAATCTATCAATTCTAAACACAGCGGCTAAGAGCTTTCTATTAGTGGTGTGGAGTGAAGAGTTTAAACATGACAGTTACGATAGTGTACACTGTACGTGCACTTAACCTACTTATCATTATCTCTTTGATGTATGGATTAGAAAATTTGCAAAAAATGTTATGGTGAAAATATGATAAAACTACCGAAATATCGCCGTTTTACTCGGGTGTCTTATACTTTTTTGTTTATGTACAAAATGCCAAGCCATAGGAACTAAAAACTACTTATTAATTAATATTGTATAATAATTTATATTTGGGAAAGTATTCCATCAGGAGAGGAATTTTGCTTAAAATTTGTACATACGAGTACCTCAAAAGTACCTTTTTAATATTTTAAGTATAACTATCTTTTTGGATTTTTTCCCTTATTAAAATTATAAAATTGTGTAAAATTAAAATTATCAAATATTGTAAGATACTTTGGTGCAATTTTTAAATTATTTAATTAATTTTATTATTTTGTGGGTAGGCTGTCTGTAACAACTATACCTTCAAGACATGTAACACCTCAGTCTCTTCCGTGACCATGGATGCTGTAAAGCAGTCGAAACGTCGGGAACCAAAAATCAAAATAAATCCTCGAAAAAATCCAAAATATTGTTTGGTTTAAAATGTCAAATATTCGCGCAAATCTAAGAAAGTATTACACTTTTAATAATTATTTTTTACACTTTGTTACACTTTTGTTTATTAATTTTTGTGTTACTTTATAACAAAATATCTAGAAATTCGAATCACAATAAGCGAATATACCTCTTTTAAAGTTGGTCAACAATTAGTCTTTATCACTCTTTACAGAAATAATAAGATAGTAAAATATTATATTATTAGAGAAAAATGTATTTAATTTTGCTAAATATGTAATGTAACAGTCATTACATTAAAAATTTCAAAAAATGGCTTTTTGAAGTTATACTTCTTTAGGCACGCTTGGAAAAAAAAACTTTTTAACAAAAAAATAAAAACCGACTTCAAACAAAAGCACTAAAAAGTAACAAATAACTGATTGGTAGTTTTCATTTACTATACATACCTAATCAAATATTTTCGAAGTCGGTGTGCTTTGCTTTGTATGGGCTGGCACCGATTTTGAAAATATATGATTAGGTGTATGTATTTAATAGGTAAGCTTTAATTACTTAGCCAAAGCACACCGACTTCGAAAATATTTGATTAGGTATGTATAGTAAATGAAAACTACCAATCAGTTATTTGTTACTTTTTAGTGCTTTTGTTTGAAGTCGGTTTTTATTTTTTTGTTAAAAAGTTTTTATTTTTCCCTTTTTAGTGTAGACAGTAGTAGCAAAGTAAGGATTCTAACGTGTTAGGCTTGTCAAATCAAACAAAATAAGCCCAAACTCAAAGTATCTACTATTATTAGCCGTTGAAGAGCTCCACCTATCCATCTTCTGGCCTTGCCATCATATCAGATCAACAACACCGAACCACTGTACTATCAACGGAAATAGAAATACTTGCAAAGTTTCAAGTCAATATGACAATTAGAAGTAGGTTAAATTCATCATTAGTTGTTTTTCCACCCTTAGGGGTGGTATTTTTTTTTTGAAATTTAAATGGGACCAATCTAGAAGTATACACTTTCAAACAACACAAAAATTGTCCAAATCGGTTAATAAATGACGGAGTTCTGAGGTAACAAACATAAAAAAAAAACATACAGTCGAATTGAGAACCTCCTCCTTTTTGAAGTCGGTTGAAAATATGAGGAAAATTTTTTTATGATGAAGTTAGTTGATAGCGACATGATGAAATTGGCTGCAATCCTTTTACAATCAGAGAGTTGTGACATACACATTGTACCTTCTTCTTTATTTTGTACATTTTCTTTTTCTTTTTTTGGGTGTACAATAAAGCGTAATTCATTCATACGGGATGAAATCTTTAGATTTTTTTTTGTTCTGTTACGCCAAAGAAGTATAATTTCTTACGTACGTACATAATACACACACGCCTTTTTATTTAATGTTGTATACCGTCATAATGTTACATAGAGGTACTTTTAGAGTATTTTTAATGAAAATATTTTAATATATTGTTACTACAAATAACTGCAGAACAAATAGAATAACAAACGTAGACAAATCCACAGGCTATGATTAGTTTTGAATGAAATGCTGAACTTTCCAAATAATATCAAGAAACTTTTTAAATCATTAAGACTTTACCAAAGCCAAAGAGCTAGGAGTAGCGCTCATAACTAAGTTTAGCATCTAATACGATATCATCAATTTCAACTTGAGTAACCGAGTAAGATTGTTCAAGTCACTGAGTGTGTATCATAAACAACCTTCTAACCGTTTGATTCTAATATAATAAGTTATATTAAAATCTTTACATAAATACAACAAAATGAAAAATTGCACCAAATACGTTACAATATTTTATAACTTTAAACATTTTTATAATTTTAATTAGTTTTATAATTGCAACAATATATAGTTTAATAATATATATAGTTTAATAATGGCAACACTAAATATAGATTGCTAATTAATATTTTTAAAATTGTAATAATTATAATGATAACAGCAAAAATTAAATAAATAATATTCCATGTTCAATTATAAAACTAATTAAAATTATAAAAATAAAAAATATTGTAAGGTATTTGGTGCAATTTTCATTTTGTTATTTGTGGGTAGGCTGTCTGTAACAACTATACCTTCGAGACATCTAACACCTCAGTCTCTCCCGTGACCATGATTGTTGTAAAGCATTCGAAACGTCGGGAACCAAAAATCCAAATAAATCCGCGAAAAAATTCGAAAAGATTGTTTTATTTAAAACGAATCTTATATTTAAATGCTCTAAAATAACAAAAAATATAACTTCTTATGTGCGTACATACGTAGGTACACAAAGGCTTTTAAAAAAAATTGAGGTTTATTTTCTGTCGCTGCTCAATTGATATTTTTAATTTAGATTATATAACAAATTAATTAATTACAGGGATAATTTCCATGGTAGACTGGATGATGTATGGTTAAAAGAAAATTCTTCCAGATTTCTTCTATTTATTCTTGATTTTTCTTCCTTGTTGTTGCTCTGTTGAGAGTTGGAGTCCGAAATATACGATTGTACACCTAAACCTTATTATTTTTATCACAGGTATTCCCTTCTCTATGCCTTATATAAAACAACAATATTTTATATAACTACAATAACTAAAAAGTTTCTAGAACGTAAACTTTAATAATACAGGTTTTCACATTTCTCTTATACAATTTGGCTCGTACCTTCTAAACGAGTAATCCGATTTTCATAATTCCAATTGATATATTAGTTGTCGACCTAAACCTATCTTTTGGGATTAAAATTATAGAAATATCTCCACAATAAAATCTAATAACATTCAAAATTCTCTTCAAACTTAATTTTACAGTTTGATGAGATTAAAATAAGAAATCCGATAGCAAAAATAAATAGGTAGTCTAATTTGAGTAAAATAAACATAGCAAGGTGATATATCAAATGTTAGACATACACATGTTACACATCAAATGCGACTATTTTACGGCTCGCTCATTTTCATATATTTTTCTACAGTGTTATCAGTTAAAAAATGATTATGGTCAAATTCCCACCACTAGACGAGCACTAGTATGTATATTGTGTAATAAGTCATATAATATGCTGAAATAAATCATAAGTACTACTTAGTGAGCTGGATAAAATAAATATAATATAATAAAGATAATACAAAGGCAGTGGTAGCTTAGTGGTAAAGCTTTTGCTTGGGAAACCAAGTAAAGCGGGTTCAAATCCCGTGTCTCGCATATTTGATATTCTCATGTGATCATGACATTTTTTACATGATTACTACTATGTCTTACAGTGAAGGAACATTGTGAGGGACCTAAGTGTCTGAGAAAACCTAGCGAGTTTTCAAAAGACGTGTGAAGTCACTCCTCACTTGGCCAGCGTGGGCTATGACCTGGACTTGTACTGAAAGGAGGCCCGTGTGGGGCGTTAAAAAAGGATTGAATACACAAAGAGCGTGTATACGCAAAGATACGAGTAAGTTAACTATCTTTTTTTCTTTTACTCTCACAGTATTTTGGGACGACAGTTCGATCCTTGGTGATTTGGTATATCCCAGTATCTCAGGATTTGTAGCCGAAATTGTAAATCACGACACAAATAAGGCAGAGATGAATATTTTAAATCTAAGTTCTATATCCCATAGAAAATTATGTCTCGTATGTTAGACATATTTTTTAGAAAGGTGAAATTGAAGAGTGCAATATGGAAAATTAAATGAGATAATCAATTATATATTGTGTTTTTTTTCATTTCCCATTATAAATTTTCTTAGATAACTATTTATGCTGTAAATATACCATTAAAATATATTGTACCCTGTCGGTAGGATAAATAATTTTACAGTGACTTTGAAGTCAGTGTATTTTTTTAGTTAAAAAACTATTGTGTAATACGTACTACCCTTGCTTCGCACGAATGACTTTCTATGAGCCTATAGTATATAGTATATATAGTATATAGTTGCCTACGTATATATATATACAGGCCATATATGTATATACAGGCCCTAATCTAAGTACTAAATTTTACCTAAATCCGTCCAACCGTTTCACTGTGAAAGTGTAACAAAAGCACACAGACCTACATACACATATACCTACATACATACACACACTCATCACCATATCAATCACCTTACCAATCACCATACCAATCGTGCAGATTGCCCGATAAGCATTGGTTTGTCAAAATATCAGAACCGCTCATCCCTAGGAACGTATGCGGATTAGTAAAAAATATTTGTTTATAGTGTTGTTGACGACGGCGATAGAGTAAAAGTCGAATAGAATTGATTTGTTAGAAATGTTATCTGTTTGTTTCATTTTCGATAGGACTGTTTACTGAATATTGGAAATAACACATAGGATGCTGTTAGTATAAAAATTTACTAAAAGACTGATACATAAATACCTACTCTATTATATATATATATATATATATATATATATATATATATATATATATATATATTATATATATATATATATATATATATAACTAGCATTGCCCGCGGCTCCGCCCGCGTTCAGATGATCAAAAACCAAATTCTTAGGTTTTACATATTAGTATACTCTCATATTGCAGTTTTTGTATAGTTCTCAGAAATGAGATATTTTCCCGCGGTAAAAAGTCCTATATGTTGACCCGGATAACCAGTTCTCACCATACCAAATTTCATCAAAATCCCTCCAGTGGTTTTTATGTGATGCGGTAACAGACAGACAGACAAAAATTCTAAATACCATAGATTCGGCCTCTGTATCTATAATAAGGTTTATTTCAATAAGATTTTCCAAAAAATATCTAATGTACAGATTCGGCTTAGTTACAATTTTTTTATATGTATAGAAGGCATTTAATGTTTTTTATATCTCACCGCAATAGGCACCTAGGAGCGCTTCCGAACAAAGTAGTATAGTGTAATGGTAAGACATTAAATTCTAATATTATAAATTCGAAAGTTTGTGAGGATGTCTGGATGTCTGATGTATAGATATCTTGGGACATTAACACACAGCACCATCTAGTTCCATGGTAAGCTACGAGGCTTGTGTTATGGATATCAGATAGTTGATATACTTCACATATATACTTTAAATACATACATATTATAAATATAAACACCCATGACTGGAGTACAAACATTGTTCTCCTCATGCTCATCTCTCATGCTCATCACACAATGAATGCCCCCAGCGGGACTCGAACCCGCGACCGCTGGCACAGCAAGTAGAGTCACTACACACTGAGCCAAACGTGTCGTCAAATGATGTATATATAGATATTTGTTACTCTTTCCTCTTTCTTTTACATTAGAATAACACATAGGCTACTTTTTATCCCAGAAAATGTACAGTTCCCGTGGGATAGATTTCTTTTAAAAATAAAACTAATAAAATAAAAATAAAACTTAATTTATACATTTTACCAACTTCCATATAAAAAGGGGTATTTTTTGTTAATCTGCTAGAACCTTTTATGCTCGCAAGTGAAGCCGCATTAAGTTACTAGTTTATTAATAAAGAAATACCACTAACAGTTTAAATAGCCTATTTAAGGTAAGTAAAACGAAAACATCACGGCGAGTTGTCTAACTTTATTAATACGTATGTGTGCTTCCAAAGTAATGTTAGAGTAAAATATATTGTGCATTAGTTCTCTACCATAGCTTCGTTTACACATCATGCCAGATAAGGATAATAATATGTAAATTCGAAAGTTTTTATGTATGTTTGTCGCTCCTTTACGTTGAAACGACTGAATAGATTTGAATGATAAATATACGTATAGACTGGAGTAACACATAGACTATAAGCATTCAGAGACGTACTGAAGCGAAGCGATTACAAGTTGCTACTACTATACAGGTTCATTTTCAATTTACTGAAAACCTTTTGGGAATATACTATTTACATCATAATAACAACATCTGTAACAAGAAAAAATAATATTTTTTTAAATTTTATTTTCAGACAAAAAAAATAAAATATTTATTGCACCTTCTTAATGGTAAAATTCTGGCATCTGGCCAAGTTTAAAAGGGTAAGAGCCGCTTCCAACACCCCTCACCCCTCCTCTCCACCCCTCCCTCTCCACCCCTCCCTCTCCACCCCTCCCCCTCCACCGGTCACGCGCTTTCTTTTGCTAATGCTGGACTAGTACCGTTTAAAAGGTGCAATAATAATATTTTTATTTTTTGTAAAATTTAAGATATATATTTTTTTTCTTACAGATGTTGTTGTTATGTTGTAAATAGTATATTCCCAAACGGTTTTCAGTAAATTAAAAATGACCCTGTAAATTTTCTCTCGATTAAATAGTTCCCACGTAACTTAATCTTGCTTAGTTTAACTTTTTGAGCGATAAGAGGATGAGTTTTGAATGATATATTTTTTTTACTAAAAAGATATGCTGACTACTACTACAAACACTTTATTATTCCTTCCTCAGGACGAAGATTTTTCTTAAAGTTTATATAAGACTAACGACTCACACTCGCTTAGCTCGGGTTCGTCCCTAGGTTGCTTCTCCATACAAACTTTCATCCCTATTTTCACCCCCTTAAGGGATGATTTCCGAGATAAAAACTATCCTACATCCTTCCCAGGGTCTCAAACTATCTTTTTACCAAATTTCATCTAAATCGGTTCAGTAGTTTCGAAGCCTATACGATACAAATAAATAAAAAAAAAAAAAACAAATTTTTCGTCTTTATAATATTAGAATAGATCACGATTAAAGTATTATCTATGATTCTTAGGAAAATAATCATGAAATTTGGTTCACAATTATTGGAAAAGCTTTCGCGTAAAACACAAAAAAACTTTTTAACAAAAAAATAAAAACCGACTTCAAACAAAAGCACTAAAAAGTAAAAAATAACTGATTGGTAGTTTTCATTTACTATACATCCCGTCGGTGTGCTTTGCTTTGTATGGGCTGGCACCGATTTCGAAAATATTTGATTAGGTATGTATAGTAAATGAAAACTACCAATCAGTTATTTTTTACTTTTTAGTGCTTTTGTTTGAAGTCGGTTTTTATTTTTTTGTTAAAAAGTTTTTATTTTTCCCTTTTTAGTGTAGACAGTAGTAGCAAAGTAAGGATTCTAACGTGTTAGGCTTGTCAAATCAAACAAAATAAGCCCAAACTCAAAGTATCTACTATTAGCCGTTGAAGAGTTCCACCTATCCACCTTCTGGCCTTGCCATCAGATCAGGTCAACAACACCGAACCACTGTACTATCAACGGAAATAGAAATACTTGCAAAGTTTCAAGTCAATATAACAATTAGAAGTAGGTTAAATTCATCATTAGTTGTTTTTCCACCCTTAGGGGTGGTATTTTTTTTTTGAAATTTAAATGGGACCAATCTGGAAGTATACCCTTTCAAACAAAACAAAAATTGTCCAAATCGGTTAATAAATGACGGAGTTCTGAGGTAACAAACATAAAAAAAAAAAAAAACACAGTCGAATTGAGAACCTCGTCCTTTTTGAAGTAGGTTGAAAATACACCATTCAAGTGAGATCTCTTTGAAGCTTGCTAAAAATAAACATACCTACATTTAACAGTTGATAAATAATAAACTTTTATTTATATTTTAGTATAACATAAAAAGCTCAGACATCATTATAATTTCAACAATTGCGACCTTCTGTAGATCCTAAAAGTTATAATTTAGTTATAAAAAGATCTTCTGAGGAAAATTAGACGTGCGGTATATGAGATTTATAATAATCCTAGCCCTACTGGCGACAAATATTTGTACAAGCTATGTATATATTGTAACTATGTGTTTTAAATAATAATGATTACCTAGGTAATCTGTAAACGCGAACATACAAAAAATAGTATAATTTGTTTGTAAATATATAGGGAATAATGTGTTATATTACCTACTAAAAAAAGGGTACATATTTACTGATATAAAAACGTGAATATTTTTAGGGTACCCTAATTAAATGACTAAAACGGAATTATTTTCGCCATATCAGTCTGTCCGTATGTCATAGCCATTTACTCGAAGACTTATTAAAGCAACATTGCTAGAAATTAGATAGGTAATCTGACAGACATCTATATAATCAAATTAAAAAAAATAGAAAAATAGGGGTAGCCATACATGTTATTTTGGGGTGAAAAATAAAATTTAGTTAACATAAATGTATGGGATGCTTTATTTTATGAAATTTAGATCGATGTTTCTGAGTTTTTTGTTTTAAACCAATTGTCACAGAGTTATATGATTCTAAAGTCGTAAAATTTGTTTATAATAATAAATAACTTTAGCTTTAGGGTGGATTTCTTTTATAAAGACGAGTTTTTATTCCAGGGAATCACAATTATTGGCGAATTTATCACATAATTAAAAAAACACACAGCTTCATGAATAACTTATTTTTTATACGTCACTTAAAAATTCAATAAAAACAAGTATTTTAAATAAAATATAGATAATCAATAGAAATCGTCAATAATTTTCAATGTAAATAAAATTAAACAACTAGGTAGTTGTTACACGGTCTATGATTACTTCTTGTTCTAAATACATAGTGAAACCCATTTACAGCTTATCGATTTGAAAACGCCAGTCTATTTGGGAATCCGAGCGATCCGGACATTGCGGATGTCCATTTCCGATACTATATTTGTTTGTGCTGTTTTGCTACACCAGCTCTTGGCCTTCTATTTTGCCTAAGCACATGTCGAATTAACTTCTATCCATTATTAATTTTTTATCTCTCTCTCTCTCTCTCATATATATATATATATATATATATATATATATATATATATATATATATATATATAATATATATATATATATATATATATATATATATATATATATAAGGTTAATTAGATTAGTACCTGGGCACCGAGTTTCGTTCGAGATTTTTGCCAAAAATACAATTTTCTTTTTAATTTGGCTTAAAAACAAACGAAAAAACTTGAATAAATACAAAAAAAATATTAAAGTAAAAAAATTGTATCCGCCCGAGATTCAAACCCGGACGCCCCTATGATTGCCAATCTTGCGCCTTGGCCGCTTGACCACGATACTTACGCATATTTTGCGTGGAATACTGCGAAAGAACAGTAAAGAAAAACATCGTGAGGAAACCTGTATGTCTTAGATAACCTAGCAAGTTTTCGAAAGACATGTGAAGTCCGCCAACCCGCACTTGGCCAGCGTGGTGGACTATGGCCTGATCCCCCTCGTATTGAAGGGAGGCCCGTGCCCAGCAGTGGGACGTTAACCTGTCAACGACTGCCGAGCCACAGGTGGCTCAGTTAAAAATTAATTGCTTAGAATTTGACAGCGAAGTGTTAAAAAGGGCTGAAATACATACATACATATATACATACACACACACACACATACATACATACATACATACATACATACATACATACATACATACATACATACATACATACATACATACATACATACATACATACATACATACATACATATATGTATAGATAAAACCTCACTTCCTATTCTTTACAAAATTCGCGATAACTAGACTATTTCCATACATCTAAATTGACATCTAAACGAGGAACGAAATGGAGTTGCATATATGGAAGTCAGCATTCTAATTTGTATTTGCATTGTACCCATGGAAAGCTAGTTTGCTGTAGTTTATTGTTTGAAGACAAATATGTATGTGAGCTATTTAACCGATTTCACAAAAGATGGTACCTACTCAATTTGAGTGCATGTTGTATGTTACACGATCTCTTCGCAAATTTTGTATGGATTATCAACTTTTCTCGCGCAACAGTTCTGGCTTCCTGGTTCTTTATTAACTAACAAACATTTACGTATGTAGTTATTTTTTAGTTGGTTCTGCCCGCGGCTCACTCGCGTGTTAAGCGGGGCGGGGTTTAATTAAGGCTTGGTCCGATTCCAGGTCAAATTTTATCATATATAAGTGAAAATATAATAGAATTACCTTTCACATTCTTAATAATTTTTCAATATAATATTAGAGTACAAACATTCGTGCTCATCACATAAATTAATGCCCCCAGCGGGACTCGAACCCGCGACCGCTGGCACAGTAAGGAAGACCACTACAATCTACTACTGTGCTGTGTGTTAATGTCTCAACATATTTATTATTTATTATTAATTTTTATAATAAAATTGTTTGGTTTTAAGCTTGTGACCTTTTAAAGCCATTTTCACATTGGGATTCAATGTTATTTTCAATATGAATAATATAAACGAGGAAGTGCACTTTATATTCCTTTTACTATCAAATTCCGATGGGACGATAATTCGACACGATAGATGAGAAATCAGGTGCAGAACTGAATGTACGTGCTCTCCAAGGTAGGGGGGTGAAACATCGCCAAATTCCCAACCCTGGGCTGTTGCTGAGACCATCTTGACAGAAAATCTTAATAAATGATGTTCTCCTAGCCGATTTCGGCCACGGTGGCCAATCTCATTGAGACTAGCCAACTACGCAGGAGATTATAGTACTCAAGTGTACGCGCAGACACAAGTGCACTCTCTATTCCTGTCACTCTCATACTCCGGTGGGACGACCACTCGACACGACCGGTGAGAGTTTAGGCGCAGACCGACGGCTTTACGTGCTCTCCGAGGCACGGGGGTAAAACACCGCCAACTTCCCAACTCCAGGCTCTTACTGAGACTTACTATATAGAAAGACTCAATAACTAAACTTGGCCCGACTCGGGATTCGAACCCTGGACCTCCGGGTGTGCAGCCGTACACGCCAGCCACTAATCACCGAGGGATTCAAAGACAAAAAACATACGAAATAAGTAATAATCGAACAAATTGACTTTCTTAACAAAACTTTTTTTATATGTATAAAAATGAAAAGAATTACTAAATATATAATACTAAAAGATACATGAAAACAAAATCTCATGTACCAATTAAAAGCGTAAAGTATGAAATATTTTTATCAATTTTTCTTCGAACTTATTCTCGGTTGTTTTCAAAGTTTTTATATTTCTAACAAGGACGCTATTTACATTTAGATAGAACCCATGCGTTACGGTGTAAAATGCCAAGCTATTTTGTTAATAAAATGCCCAATAATGGCCTCTTATACAACCCAAGGGAGAGGTCTCAAGATTTACGACTTTCTAAATTTTAACAATCTATTGAAACTCAAAGGTATTATAGCTGCTATAATAGTTTGGAAGGATTTTTTGTGCAAAAATTTATAAAAAATTGACAGTGTCATATATTTCGCACTGATTTAAAATTTTACTATTTAGTACCCGCGGTTTGACTCACTCGCCACTTCAATAAGATACGAGAATAAATTATTATCGATCAATATTAATCAATTTATGAAGGAAATCTATACTAACTAATATTATAAAGAGACAGAGTTTGTTTGTTTTAACGCCCTAACCTCAGGAACTAAATATCCGATTTAAAAAATTCTTTTTGCATTAGATAGCCCGTTTATTATGACAGCTATAGATTACATATCGTCTGTAAATACTAAAGGGAGCGGAGCAGTAATATAATATATGTATAGTCTATCTATTCCCTAATAACCGTTAAAAGGTACTTTGGGACGAACCCAAGCGAAGCGGGGGTGAGCCGCTAGTTTAGAGATATTTAAGAAGTTTCGGAGGTCATTACCTACATACAAAATTTTGCCTTAAAATAATTTTAAGATAACAGAATTCTTCCAATTTCAAAGCTACCGAAGGGATCAATAAGAGTTCCAATACTTTCCACTGTCGGCATCAATTGAGAAAGTTCTAACAAAAACTAATCTAGTTATATGCAAATAAATGGAAAAGACACTTAAGATTCTGCATTCACCTCGTTTCTTCTTAAATGAAATTGCTTTATTTACTTACGATCCATATAAATTTACTTTACTCTTATATTTTTTAACTTTTAGACTTAAGTTTGATACTCGTCATGGTACGGCCTAGAAGAAGCGAATGGAAACAAAATAATCTAATAAAAATATATTTATATTATTATTTATTTAATACTTTGATAACAATTTCGTGTGTGATGGTTCATTGTTCCAATATTTACACTTTTAGTCAGATTTGAAAACACATTTTTGGGTTTTACGGCCTGTTTTTAAGTTAAATTTAAATATTTTATAAAGAATATGTTTCGTGTTAATTTAAGGTATAAGTAATCTCTACAACAAAGCGTAAAGATGTAACAAACACACCAACACACACACACGCACACGCACACGCATGAACACATAAAAACTTATGCATTTATAATAAATAATAGTTATTCGATAAGTGTGATTTTGATTTAGATAATAGTTATTCGATAATCGATAAGTGTGATTGTGATTTAATAAGAACTTGGCACAAAACTGCCTCCAGATAATAAAAGCAAAAATTTAATAACATTACTAACAACTATATGGTACTTATAAGATTTTGGCAGCCAGTGAGTGTAAAAATAAAAATTGTTATAATATTTTATACAAAACTTATATTGTTTTAGACCAAAGGCGGAGAGTACACGGTCGTGGGCAACCTGCCAAACGTAGTCTATCATTGAACTATCGTATAATAAACTATCGACCCGCCCCGACTTCATCCAGCTGTAACATCATACAACAAATTGTTGAGCACCTATGTTGATTTGTATATTTTTGGTAAATCTATCTTTTCGGATCTTTTCGCGAATTTATTTAGATTTTTGGGTCCCGACGTTTCGAATGCTTTACAGCAATCATGGTCACGGGAGAGACTAAGATTTTAGACATCTCAGAGGTTAGTACATAGTTGTTATAGACAGTACCCACCCACAAAATTATACAATGGTTTTAAATAAATACAAAATACCACCAAGTACCTCACAATGTTTGTTAATTTCAATTTGATTTGTGTAATCAAAATTTTGGCCACACGTTCGGCTCAGTTTGTGTTGACCCTACTTGTTGTGCCAGCGGTCGCGGGTTCGAGTCCCGTTAGGGGCATTCATTTGTGCTTTAAGCACGAATGCTTACACTCCAGTCATGGATGTTTATATTTATTTACTATTAACTGTGCAAACAGTTTTGTGGGTCCATAGTAAAATTATAAGTAAATCATAAAAAAAAATTTTAAACGCTCACTTAAAATCTGGTGTTTTTAATACAAAAGCATGTAACTTTCTCGATCAGAAAAATGATGAAAAGTATTAAATCAATATATATTCTCGTAAACGATATGATTTGGAAACGTACATCTGTTATAGAAAGTTGGCAACGGTTTAGTTTAACAAAATAAATTTGCGAGAGTATCGAGAGGACTTCCAACAGATTGCCCCGAAGGCAAACTTAATTAACAACAGCTTTACATTTTTTTTCGATTACTGACTTTAATATCCTTGAAAAATCTCATTAATAACTTCCTTATATAAGATTAATTATTATTTTACGGTAAAGAAATGAACATTATTATTGATCTATACTCAACATTATAAAGAGGAAAGATTTTCTGTTTGTTTGTTTGTACCGAATAAGCTCCGAAACTACTGAACCGACTGAGATGAAATTTGGTAAAAAGTTAGTTTTAGACCCTGGAAAGGACATAAGATGATTTCTATCCCGGAAATCATCCCTTAGGGGGGTGAAAATGGGGATGAAAATTTGTTTGGGGAAGCAACCAAAAAAGTATATTATAAATGTGACATTGTTTTTGTTTATTGGTCCTTGTTTTATACAACTTCAAGCAAAAAGACCTAATGTTCGATTACTGTAAGAAACAAGGGTAAATATAACACTAAACACGATTTTTTTCTACAATCGTTGGAGAATAGGATTTAAAAATTATGTGTATAAAATTGACGAATTTTATTGGTATCTCATTTGATAATGATTGATTGGTGATGATGATTTATCATCATCATCATCATTTATCTGACTTAAACCCAAAGCACCATTACTTTTTACAGTTATATTATAACTCTATCTTTTCGGATTTTTTTTTGGATTTATTTTGATTTTTGGTTAAAAATAAATTCGCGGAAAAATCCGAAAAGATAGTTTTATTTAAAACTAGCGACTTACCCTCGCTTCCTTCGGGTTCAGGATTACTTCCAAGATAAAAACTATCCTACATCCTTCCCAGGGTCTCAAACTATCTTTTTACTAAATTTCATCTAAATCGGTCCAGTAATTTCGTAGATTATTTGGTTCAAACAAACAAAAAAAATCTTTCCTCTTTAAATATTAAGTATAGATGTCAAAATTTGCCTAAATCTAAGAAAGTATTATTGTAACCCTTCAATTATAGTCATAAAATGCACTCAAATAATCTCTATAAGAAAATAAAGTGCCCAAGTCGCAACGTAGTTTGAATGGGTCAAGAGTCACTCGGACGTAGCCGCTTCATGCCACTCAATTAAACTACCGTAAAACTCCATTTTTCTTTTTAAACTTTAAAAGAATAAAACCATATGTTAAATTGTAGTAAATATCTTTAAATTGGAAAACGAAGAAGATAATAAAGAAATACGTTTAAATAGAGAAAGATAAAGAAAGATATTTCAATAAAAATTAAAGAAAAATAACATATTTATTTTAATTAAAATAATTTTATCTACTTTTTATCGTACATTTTTATATACGCAATAATCATATGTTTAAATAAAACTTTCTCACTTCCGCCATCCTTAGAGGGCTTAGATAATAATAAGGTAGGATACATTATTAATTTTTATCCTATATTATTTTATCCTGCATAAATCATTGACGTATTTTCGTGCGTAAGTAGTGTAAATAATAAGTTTCAGATGTATTAGAGTTATACTTAATAGGATAACTTTTTTGACTACTAGTTTATATGGCCAAGATTATTTAGATATTATAAAAAAAAATATTCCTAAGAAAGGTCATAGATCGATTCTTAGATATTTAGAGTTTTTATTAGAGGTTATAAAAATAAATAAGCATTTTCAAAATGAACTGTGAACAAAACTCTCTGCTTATAGATAGATACTGCCAATTTGTAATATATAAAAGAAATATAAATATCCATGTAAATTAGTAATTTACACACATGAACTATCCTTTATAATACAAAAGTTCAGTTTTTTTGAAAATGATGATTTTATCGGAAAATGAATAATAAATAATATCATTTTCGAATTCAATTCGACTTCGTTAGCTTATTAAAAATGACTAGATATCTTTCAAAATTTAACCCATTATGAGTTAAATATTTATATATATATATATATATATATATATATATATATATATATATATATATATATATATATATATATATATATTATATAATATATATATATATATATTTATATTTTAATCTCAATTAAAACAGACAAACTAAGTGAAATAAGTAAATCACTCTGTAATATACCAAGTAAAAATGACACGGAAAATCACAGTTATTGATTGTCTCTTGATCGTGATAAGACCAAGCTTTTGCATGTCAGCTTTACGGTAGCAGCTTACTGCATGCAACCGGAAATCCTCTTAAACGCTGTATTTTTCAAAAGCATTCTAAAACGATGACATGCAGATACTATGTTCGATCAGCTTTTGTACAAACACCATAGAAAATTTAAGTTTCAGGATTTGTTTAACTTTCATGAGAAAAAAATTATTATATGGGCTGGCACCGATTTCGAAAATATTTGATTAGGTATGTATTTAATAGGTAGGCTTTAATTACTTAGCCAAAGCACACCGACTTCGAAAATATTTGATTAGGTATGTATAGTAAATGAAAACTACCAATCAGTTATTTTTACTTTTTAGTGCTTTTGTTTGAAGTCGGTTTTTATTTTGCTGTTAAAAAGTTTTTATTTTTCCCTTTTTAGTGTAGACAGTAGTAGCAAAGTAAGAATTCTAACGTGTTAGGCTTGTCAAATCAAACAAAACAAGCCCAAACTCAAAGTATCTACTATTAGCTGTTGAAGAGTTCCACCTATCCACCTTCTGGCCTTACCATCAGATCAGGTCAACAATACCGAACCTGTACTATCAACGGAAATAGAAACACTTGCAAAGTTTCAAGTCAATATGACAATTAAAAGTAGGTTAAATTCATCATTAGCTATTTTTCCACCCTTAGGGGTGGTATTTTTTTTTTTAATTTAAATGGGACCAATCTAGAAGTATACACTTTCAAACAACACAAACATTGTCCAAATCGGTTAATAAATGACGGATTCTGAGGTAACAAACATAAAAAAAAATACAGTCGAATTGAGAACCTCCTCCTTTTTGAAGTCGGTTGAAAAATCACGCCAATCCGTCACTCCATTTAGACGTGAAAGAAGGATAAACAAACAAATAAACAAACAAACACACTTTCACATTCATAATATTGAAGTATGAATATACATAGATATTAGGTACAAATATTTTTGAGTTTTGGCGAGATAAGTTTTTTTTAATTCAATTTAGAAAGATCAAAAAGGAAAAAATTACTGATCAAATTTACTTAAAACTTGATATTAATTATTGAAAAATTTAGATCCGCTTTATTGCAAAGTAAACGCTCAGGAGATAACGTTATAAATAGGATCTGTATGGGTATAATGGTAAAATAAGCCATTAGCAGTTCAATAAAGTCGATTACTCGCACAAGGGCAGTATTCATCTAAGCTCTAGGGGAACACTTTCTAAACCCAGATGATATTTTTTTGATATTAATTTTCGTTCAAACTTGCCTTGTATATAATAATAATAATATATGTTGGAACATTAACACACATCACCATCTAGTTCCATGGTAAGCTACGAGGCTTGTGCTATGGATACCAGATAGTTGATATACTATATATATATATATATATATATATATAATATATATATATATATATATATATATATATATATATATATATATATATATATATATAATATATATATATATATATATATATATATATATATACATACATATTACAAATATAAACACCCATGACTGGAGTGCGAACATTCGTGCTCATCACACAAATGGATGCCCCCAGCGGGACTCGAACCCGCGCCCGCTGGCATAGCAAGTAGGGTCACTACAAGCTGAGCCAAACGTGTCGTCCAATCGTGTATATGAACTTCAGAATATAAATAAAACTGTAAATACCATTTATTTAACAAATTAACTGCTTAAGCTTTAAGCGGCTAAAGGGTGTAAAGCTCTTATTAAGCTGTCTCGCGAAGAAATATCTGTTATAATTAACAGCCGGATAAACCTTTTTGTAGACTTTATGACGTATACTAGCTTCTCACCGTCGCTCCGCTCGGGTTCGTCCCTACTTACGTTTTAATATTTAGTAAGTATAAATTTCTCAGAGATGAGATATTTTCCCGCAGTAAAAAATATCCTATATGTTGACCCGAATACCTAGCTATCATTATACCAAATTTAAGTAGTTTTCTCGTGATGCGTTCCCAGACAGACAGACAGAAAAATATTCTAAAACTACAAACCTATAGATTCGGCCTCTGCATCGATAATAATGACTATTTCGATGAAATTTTGAATGTACAGATTTGACTTAGTTGGAATTTTATTATATGTACTAGCGATTGATCGATTAGGTTGATTCCCCATTCAAACTTTCATCCCCATTTTCGCCCCCTTAAGGGATGATTACCGGGATAAAAAGTATCCTATATCCTTCCCAGGGTCTCAAACTATCTTCTTACCAAATTTATATAAATCGGTTCAGTAGATGCAGAGATTACCCCCTACAACGTTACAAACTCATAAGCTCACAATTCACAAACTTTACCTATTTATAATATTAGTACAGATTAGAAAACAAAATTATATTTCATTTTAATAATTTTTCAACGATTGTAGAATTACATTGTGTATAAGCCACTTTACATATAGAGAATTTGAATATTGTTTAACAAGAAACTGAAAAAAAAATAACTGGCTTTAAAGCAAGCGTTTTTAATATGGCCATTTTATTATTTCACGTAAATTGAGCTTCGAAAGCCTTTAAAGAACTTATGTTGCAACTGAAATAATAATTTTAAAGTAATTTTTTTCTCATGAAAGTTAAACAAATCCTGAAACTTAAATTTTCAATGGTGTTTGTACAAAAGCTGATCGAACATAGTATCTGCATGTCATCGTTTTAGAATGCTTTTGAAAAATACAGCGTTTAAGAGGATTTCCGGTTGCATGCAGTAAGCTGCTACCGTAAAGCTGACATGTAAAAGCTTGGTCTTATCACGATCAAGAGACAATCAATAACTGTGATTTTCCGTGTCGTTTTTGCTTGGTATATTACAGAGTGATTTATTTATTTCACTTAGTTTGTCTGTTTTAATTGAGATTAAGAGAGAGAGAGAGAGAGAGAGATAAAAATTAATTAATGGATAGAATCAAATAATATAAACAATTTTCATATAATAAAAACTAAATCTTGTAATAATAATACAATCCAAAAAAATATTTTTACCTGAATTACTTGAAACTATATATATATAACTGCCTCGGTGGTGTAGTGGCTAGCATGTACGGCTGCACACTCGGAGGTCCTGGGTTCGAGTCCCAGGTCGGGCCAAGTTTAGTTATTGAGTCTTTCTGTATAGTAAGTCTCAGTAACAGCCCGGAGTTGGGAAGTTGGCGGTGTTTCACCCCCGTGCCTCGGAGAGCACGTAAAGCCGTCGGTCCTGCGCCTTAACTCTAACTGGTCGTGTCGAGCAGTCGTCCCACCAGAGTATGAGAGTGCCCTTGTGTCTGCGCGTACGCTTGTGCACTATAATATCTGCTGCGCAGTTGGCTAGTCTCAATGAGATTGGCCGCCGTAGCCGGAATCGGCTAGGAGAACATCATATATATATATATATATATATATATATATATATATATATATATATATATATATATATATATATATATATATATATATATATATATATATATATATATATTAATATTATATTAATACCATTGATGCTTTTCAATAAAATTATATATATACGTGTTATAGCATTTTTTTAAATTCATCCTATAAGAGGGTAAAATAGAGAATGAAAGTTTGTATGAAACTACCTTTTTAGATATTGTTTTGTAGTTTTAGCGCGAGCGAAGCCGCGGGTACTGCTAGTATAATATATAGCCTATCTATTCCATACTAACCATTAAAACGTACCTAGAAATGATCTCGAGCGAAGCGAGGGTGACTCCCTAGTAAAGAAAATAATTATCACTTAGAAGATCTTATCAATTCTGTTATTCCTTTTCCTCACTCTTGTCAAAATATCTAAGCATTTTCTTGCAAAATTATTTATTATAACCACTCAGCGTCTATATTATACACTAGTGTCTGCACCTCGCTTCTCTTACAATTTTTAATGTTAATATTAATTCTATTACAATTTTTAACAGAAAACACATTGTTTTCGAAATAAAAATAGCCTATAGCACTCCGCGGTAAGGTAGCGTTATAAGTGAAAGAATTTTCAGAATCGCATCAATTACTGAGATTACCATTACATACAAACTTACAAGATCTACCTCTTTAAAATATTAGTATGGTAATAATAATGTCTTCCTGAGTGAATTCGGCCACGGCGGCCAATCTTATTGAGATTTGCCAATAACTGAACTTAGCCCAACCCTGGAAACGAACCCAGGACTTTCAGATAATTGCTAACCACTAGACATCGACGCACTTAAAAATAATCTATACATATAATGAAATTGTAACTAAACCGAATCTGTACATTGAATACTTTTGGAAAATCTTATTGAAATAAACATTGTTATCGATACAGAAGCCGAATCTATAGTTTTTAGAATTCTTGTCTGTCTGTCTGTTTGTTACCGCATCACAGAAAAACCACTGGAGGGATTTTGATGAAATTTGGTATGGTGATAGCTGGTTATCCGGGTCAACATATAGGGTACTTTTTACCGCGGAAAAACATCTCATTTCTGAGAAAAAATTCAAAAACCGCATTATAAGGGTATACTAATATGTAAAACCTAAGAATTTGGTTTTTGGTCATCTGAACGCGGGCGGAGCCGCGGGCAATGCTAGTTTACTTATAAAACTTGCTTTATTATATATAGTTTCCATGTGGACGTAACGATTAATGTTCTCGGATAAACGTACGTATCTTTTGTCAACGGCCCATAAACTATATACATATCTGTTTGCAATAATTCATGTCAAATGCACAGTTACAGTTACATAATACAGTTAACTAAGGATGACCGACTCCAAAAAAAGTCTATAACACACTAGCGATTTACCCTCACTTTGCTCAGATACATCCCTAGATGCTTTTTACAGGTAGCGTCACCTTTTAGAAAAGTTTTACCTATTTGTTAGGTACTCCAAGTTATAGTCTATTTTAAGTCTTCTGTGTACTAAATTTCATCCTAATCAGTTCAGGCGTTTCCGCGTAATGGAGTACAAAAGTTTTTTAATGTACCTATATTCAACCGATTTTCATGATTCCTTCACTACATAGTATAAAACAAAGTCGCTTTCTCTGTCCCTATATCCCTATGTATGCTTAAATTTTTAAAACTACGCATCGAATTTTGATGCCGTTTTTTTAATAGATAGAGTGATTCAAGAGGAAAGTTTTAGTATATAATTTGTGAAGTTTTTGTATATATTGGCTAAAATATAACGATATTTGTTGGAGGTGTCGGAAAAAATAAGACGTCTGGGAGCTTTCAACGAAAACGCTGCCTAAACCCTTTGAGATATAACAAAATAATGTATGGTGGAATTGTGTATCTTATATAGGTCTACAGAAAAATCCGCGATGGCATATGTCTATCTCTTAAAGATAACATACTATATCCATTTTAATATAAAACGTACCTGGGGACGAACCCGAGCGAAGCGAGTGTGAGTCGCTAGCTTATAATAAGTAGGTTAGCAAAAGTTTTATATTTTTACTATCAATTAAGGTGGAAGTAAGTAAGTAAAGTGGTAAAGTATCAAAGTAAGTAATTTTAAATCAATGTAAATTTTCATTTACATAATTTAATTACTATTTAACTATACAACAAGACTAGAAAGTCACCCTCGCTCCGCTTGGGGTCGTCCCTGGTTACGTTTTAACGTTAAGTATAGATTTCTCAGAGATATGATATTTTGTTGCAGTAAAAACTACATATTGATCCGGATAAACAGCTATCATCATACTAAATTTCATCAAAATAATTTCATTGGTTTTCTCGTGATGCGTTCCCAGACAAACAGACAAAAATTCTAAAAGATTCGGCTTTTGTATCGATAATAATTACTATTTCAACAAGATTTTCCAAAAAACATTTAATGTAAATATTCGACTCAGAATTTTATTATATGTATAGAAAAGGCTATAAGTCTTATAATAATAATTATTATTATTATTTCATATGTAGTAAAAATTAATTTGATTAATCTAATCAGTAAAATTAAGGTCATTGAAATCATTAACTATAATTTAGGACGCGCTCAGTAAGATGTCAGCGTGAAACACGACCCTCGTCAGACTGACAGACTAACAAACAACCATGAAAATACTAATAATAGCTATTCAAATAACATTTGCCATCAATGTAAGGCTATATTAATCTACTAATTGTTACAACATCATGGAAAAATTTGTAGATTTTAAGAGACCAACTGTCAGGTTTTTCAGCTCTTCTCAGCAGAACTGCCTTCCAAGCCGGTGGTAACTTCCTCAAGAACTTACATACTGACATTTAATTTAAATTTAAAAAATGGTAAAGTGACGACTCAAAATTGCCTGTAAAAGTCTATTTAAATAATGTTTATTTTGATTTGATTTAATTTGAATCCTGACATAGCTGATGTAGTAGCATTTTTGTAAAGAAAAAATGTTCTATTTTTCTGAGTTTCATACCCATTTGGGTCAAAACGAGTCTCTTACTAAGTCTCCTTCATCTATCCATTTATCCTTGGGTAGATGAAGATCTCTTGAAACGTAATAGTTTTCTACTTGAAATGTTCGCAGAATATAGTATTTTATATGAAATATTTTTTATCAAATACTGGAAATAACTAAAAATTTTAAAATTACAGGTCTAATGTTTGTAACTTTTTTGTTTCAGTTTATCTTCAAAACTACAATAATTAAATACATATAAGCATCAAAGTTAGTTTTATATTTCAAATCGTAAAGTAAAATAAGTGGTCATTTAGGGCTTCGGGTCAGTGTCAGAATATTATTAGGAACAAACAATCATATTTTTAACGATTATATATATTTATATATATATATATATATATATATATATATATATATATATATATATATATTACGTAGACATAAAATAAAAAATGAATAAATTAATTCATAAAACAAAAAAAATATATCACATAAATAATTATTATACTACGTTTGTGCATCTTTTAATGTAAAAAACAATCAAAATGTATAAAATAAAAGCATTTAATATTTTTTTTAATTTTTATTTACTTTTTTACATGTCTATTTCTCCAATTTTTATCATTGTCTTAACGTCGTCTATAAATTTCTATATTTTAATATGTATTTAAAGTAAAAAAAACTAAAACACTGTAAATATTGTTTTTACCCATAAATGAGGCTATTTCAAATTTCATCCGAATTCCCAACTGCAATTACTGAGAGTAAGGCCTTTGTGAGTCCAACCTCCATGCATTGATTTACGTATATATTTTTTATTGAATTTAGAAATTATTTTCTCAAAGAATTCGCAAAAAGTATAATATTTTCGTACTTGAAAATTTCTTTGGAAAATAAGGTGGTAAGACGAGATGGTGGTTTACTAGTAATTTACCTTCCTTTGCTCGGATACATCATCCCTTCGTGCTCTTTGCGGCATAATACAAAAACATTTTTTTTTTCATAACAACAGTATAATATACTAGCAGGAACCCGCGGCTTCGCTCGCGCTAAAACTACAAAAAATTCTCTAAAAAGTGGGTTTCATACAAACTTTCATCCGCTATTATACCCCCGTTTTGGATGAATTTCGAAAAATGTTAAAACACTTATTTAATTAATTGTATTGAAGAGCATTAATATCAAGTTTCGAGTAATTCTGATTATAAATATTTTTTGAGATTGTATTATAACGTGTTTTCCCGTGGGAAAGAGATAATCTGCTGCGGTAAAAAGTAGCCTATGTTACTTTCCAGCCTTCCAACTATCTCCACACATAAAATCACGCCAATCCGCCAAGCCGTTTCGACGTGAAAGAAAGACAAACAAACAAACAACAAACACACTTTCACATTAATTATAATATTAGTATGGATTTATATATTCATCTTTAAGCAGACGTTTAGCGCCACCTTTTGGCAAATTTCATTACTAACAAGAGCGTAGGTGTTACTAGTATGATTCATAATTTGACGTAATAATTCAAAAATAAATAATTCCGCCCAACAATCCATTGGATGGCAAGAAACCGTCATTGCAATACGATATGCCAAATACGTCGTGTTTGCGGCTTTTATACATTTTTCAAACACTACATAGCTTCAGTTATATAAGTAGCTTTCCTCATCAAGTACCATCATCATATTAACGACACGTTTGGCTCAGTTTGTAGTGACTCTACTTGCTGTACCAGCGGTCGCGGGTTCGAGTCCCGCTGGGGGCATTCATTTGTGTGATGACGAATGTTTGTACTCCAGTCATGGTGTTTATAATATGAATGTATTTAAAGTTACATATTTGTAGTATATCAACTATCTGGTATCCATAACACAAGCCTCGTAGCTTATCATGGAACTAGATGGCGCTGTGTGTTAATGTCCCAACATATTTATTATTATTATTTATTATTAAAGAAACAATCATGTTGTGAGACTCACTCGCAAAAATCTCAAAAGCTCATGGTTTTGAAAGCAACTGTAGCCTCCCTTGCCTTAAATGGTTAAAGATTTCCTTTAGTAAACGCCAAAGAACAACTCAAACCATGGCAACAAAATAAAAACACAATTTCACCATAATATTACACTACGGCTATTAATTCAACCGCAAACGATATAATAAAAACTATCGATTCTGAGATATAAACGCAAATAGATAAAAACATAAAATTGGTTTTATACCCACAATATTTACTGTAGGCACCAACAAACAGCCCACATAACGCAGTGTTAACAAAAGTATTCAATTTTATTACGGAATACGTCGATCAAACGGTTTCGTTTTGCAATGATGGAGACCATTCGATCAGCTTTGTTTAAACTGACGTCATGCCCTGGTTTTGCTAAGATTATTCCATAATATATAGACTATTTAATTAGAGAGGGAAGGAAAAAGTTATGAATTATGTTCTAATAAACATTAATTTTCAGTACTTACTTTCTGATTATTGCAACTATATCCTACTAATATTATAAATCTAAAAGTTTGTGAGGATGGATAAATGGATGGATGGATGTTTGTTAATCTTTCACGCCAGAACGGCTGAACGGATCTGGATGAAATTTGGCACAGAGATAGATTATAGCTTGGAATCGCAAATAGGTTACTTTCTATCCCGAAAAATATACGGTTTCCGTTCAATAGATTTCTTTGACTCTGGGGACGAATCCGAAGCGAAGCGAGGAGTCGTTAGTCCTTCTATATATATATATATATATATATATATATATATATATATATATATATATATATATATATATATATATATATATATATATATATATATATATTATATACTTTATTTTAACTGTTATTCTCGGTATTCGAAGTTTATTTAGACTAGTATACGTCCAGTGGAAATTTATACAAAACTTATATTAATACAATTTATATAAAAAAAACTGTCTGGAGAACATCATCATCATCATCATCATAAAAAAACTTACTGTTTTCCAAAATATTTGTATATGATGATGATGATGTTCTCCTGACCGATTCCGGCCACGGCGGCCAATCTCATGGAGACTAGCCAACTGCGCAGGAGATATTATAGTGCACAAGTGTACGCGCAGAGACAAGTGCACTCTCTATTCCTGTCACTCTCATACTCCGGTGGGACGACTGCTCGACACGACCAGTGAGAGTTAAGGCGCAGGACCGACGGCTTTACGTACTCTCCGAGGCACGGGGGTGAAACACCGGCAACTTCCCAACTCCGGGATGTTACTGAGGCTTAATATACAGAAAGACTCAATAACTAAACTTGGCCCGACCCGGGACTCGAACCCAGTACCTCCGGGTGTGAAGCCGTACATGCTAGCCACTACACCACCGAGGCATTTAATATGTATATATATCAATAGCTAATAAATAAAAAAAAGAAAATCTGTTGGAAAACACAAAAGAAAAAGGTACTGAATTGTCTTATCTTTGCCTATTTGAAAAAATCATACATTTTACAGTACACATAGTATGTATCTCTATTTAAGCGCCTTTTGAAACTATTTCTGTTATCATATCCCAAGAGAATTAAAAACCTAGGGTAAAGTTCCACTCTACATATTGCACCGTTCTCGTATACAAGAGTAAGCATATAGATTATAGCCTTCCTCAATAAACAGGCTATCTAAATGCAAAAAGAATTTTTCAAATCAGATTACTAGTTCCTGGGATTAGCGCGTTCAAACAAACACACAAACAAACAAACACTGACTCTTTATAATATTAAGTATAGGTATGAACATTAATAAGCAGTGAAAAATGTTTACTCATGGAAAGCAGTTAATTAAAAACATACTTAATTTTTGAAAAGCTTTTAACGGCACAATAATGTTAGGTAACGAGGAATGAACTTTGATAAATTATTTAACTCCACATTTATATTTTTTATAAGAACGAACTACACGTGTATAAAGTTTCTTTTTTGCTTATAATTTATATAATACTATCTTAGATTTACGCGAATATGACATTTAAAAAAAACAACCTCCTCGAATATTTTCGCGGATTTATTTTTATTTAAAATTGGTTCATGCTTGACATATATATATATATATATATATATATATATATATATATATATATATATATATATATATATATAACGTAACATACTCGTGCACACGAGTTACATGGTTATACATGGTTAGAATTGAACTGGCATGCTTTGAACCCATTAACAAGAAAATTGAATTGAATTTAAGATCACACCTCAGAAACGCGTCCTGGCATTTTAATGCTGGAAACCTGTAGTAATTTGTAATTTTATTTTAAAAAAGAGAAAAAGATAAAGATAATTTTAGTCTCGCTGAGCTTATTTCATCAGTTTGTCTCAGGAATGAGACATCTTTCCAAGTTGATGTTTAACTCATGACGTTTAGTATAATATGATTCTAAATAAAAGTTTTTAAATTTGAATTTCATATACATATTTAATTTCTAACTACAATGTTCTTGACAGTATCTATGTACCCTTACTTATTGCGTATTAGGACATTCTGTAAACTTTAACATAACCTTGTCTGGAACGCTTGTTTAACTTATTTTTGTAAATTTGTACGATATTAATTGAGTTCAAAAACACAATTTTCTCGCTCTTAATAAGAAATACTTGAAAAAAAAAATATTTTAAGCTACATCAAAGGCGTTTCCTACTGCGAAATTAATGAAACGAAAAATCAGTTGAGTAATCTAATATATACGTTAAGTAATTTTAAAGTCCCTTTTCTCGCGTGTACAAATTTCGACCCTCAACTGAAGAAATAAGCAAAATTACAAAGAACACAGAAACCGCCCTTGTCAATCAAGGTTCTTTTTATGGCAGAAGGCTCTAAAATATTTAATTTCTAACTAAAAGTTCTACTGAGTTCAAAATTAATTTTAATCAATTATTCTACTTTTAGAGAAAGATTTTTCTGAAATTTATATGGGATACTTGAGGTATAATGAAAATGACTTGTTATAGTTAGCAAAGATACACAAATATATGTATATAATACATAACACATAAGTGCTTACTCTTTTTTTGAAGTCGGTCAAAAATAATCTATACATATTACTGAGTTGAATTTATACATTAAATATTTTTTGTAAAATCTTGTTGAAATAATCATTTTTATCGATACAGAGTCCGAATCTATAGTTATAGAATGTTTGTCTGTCTATTTGTATGTCTGTCTGGGAACGCATCACGAGAAAACTACTGGATAGATTTTGATAAAATTTGGTATGATAATATCTGATTATCCGGGTCAACATATATGTAGTTTTTACTGCGGGAAAATGTCTCATCTCTAAGAAATTTATACTAAAAGTTAAAACGTAACTAGGAACGAGGGTGAGTCGCTAATAACATAATAATATTTAAACTAATGCCATAAACTTTATTTAGAAACCCTAAAAAAAATATTTATACACAAAGCTTATATGCTTTTTAGAAACTATGCAAATTGTAGCGCACCAATAAGCAAAATCCGTTATCTATCGCACATTGATACCGCCTTTGAAGTTCGTTCATAAATTGAAAGCGATCGGGTGTTGGTTGCCTTCTATGTATAAATATATGAACCAATTTTCTTATTAATAGCTTCAAAGCGTGCAAGAGCACAGATTACTTCGCCAATGTCACGTAGAATGGAGAAGACACAAAAGAGATTGTTTGGTAAAATAAGATTATTATTATATTAAACTAGCGGCATACCCTCGCTTCGCTCGGGTTCGCCTCTGGAAGAGTCCAAACAGAACTACCCCACGGGAACAAAGTTTTCAGTTTAACAAATATTCAATGTAATTCTTTAAATTGACATAACCTTTTTATTTGTGAACCGATTGACATGAAACAAACAATAAATGTTAAGTGAAGCTTACCACAAAATATTAAAAAAAAAACGGTATCTGAGATTAGCGTGCACAAACGCACAGACAAACAGACAAAAATTCTAACAATCATTGTTTTGGGTGCTATTTGCGTTTATAAAGGTCCCAATATTTTTTCTCTTTATCAATATTTTTATTTTTATAATCTTTCATGCATTACATTTTTATTATTTGTATAGATTATAAATGTGTAAAAAGTTCAGTAAATACTTTATAAATCTTGGGCCTATATAAATATATGAAGCGATAATTTCACATCAAAAATAGTTAATAGATTTGTCTGTGAAATATTTTTAGTCCCACTGAGCATGAACCTCCCTTCAATACAAGGTTGATCAGGCCATAGCCCACCACGCTGGCCAAGTGCGGGTTGGCGGACTTCACATGTATTTCGAAAACTTGCTAGGTTATCTCAGACATGCAGGTTTCCTCACGATGTTTCCCTTCACCATAAGTTGAGTGGTAGTCGTGGTGAAAATGATTCGCACATGAAAATATCAGAATTGAGACCCGATTGAATCACATATATGGGAAAATCACATATAACTAATTTTATTTCTTTCTTTTTACTATGATATAATATTTATTATTTCTTAAAATTAAAAAAACTTATTGAACATAAAAAATAATAAATTCATATTAATATTATAAATGTGAAAGTGTGTTTGTTTGTTCTTCTTTCACGTCAAAATGGAGTGACGGAATGGTGTGATTTTTTTGTGTGGAGATAGTTGGAGGGCTGGAGAGTGATATAGGCTACTTTTTACCGCGGGAGATCATCTAATTCCCACGGGAAAACACGTTATAATACGATCCAAAAAAATATTTATGGCAAGAATTATTTGAAACTTGGTATTAATGCTTTTCAATACAATTAAATGAATACTTGTTTCAGCATTTTTCGAAATTCATCCCGTAAGGGGGCCTTGCGAGTTTGTATGAAATCTACCTTTTTAGAGTTTCTTTTGTAGTTTTAGCGCGAGCGAAGCCGCGGGTTCTGCTAGTAACCTATTAGTTTAAATTTATCATAAAAACATGATAAAAAAACGTACTCAATGAAACTCAATAAGTACCTGTATAGTACATTTTTGAAGTGAATCAATATGGTTCTGATAAGCTGTTATCAAAGTCAATGGTTTTTTGCGTATATTATCAGAGCCACTATGAGAGTACTTGCTATCGAGTATATCTATAAGCATTATTGGAATAAAGTAGACCCTCTGATTTTATTCCTTACTTTGCATTATTTACATTGAAAAAATGATAGAAAAAAAATCGGATTGCAGAGAGAAAGAAAAAGAAAATCGCATGGATGATGGAGGTGACATAACTCTTTTTTCTCAAGTCACGAAAATTTATAAATATCTATAATTAAAATATTCATATTAAATGACATTCGAATTTGGAGAATTGGAATAGCACATAGGTTACTTTTGTTACGGAAAAATGTACGATTCTCGTGGAATGAATTTGTTTTTGTTTTTTACAGAGAAAGGGATCGACTATCTATTCCATACTAAACGTATCTAGGACGATCTGGACAAACCCGAGCGAAGCGAGGGTGAGTCATTAGTATTTTTATTGATTGGCGAAACAAATCTGTATTTCATAGTATTTCTGTGTATGTAAAACAAAATTCATTCCTGACCGCTTTTACTAAGCATTATAATAAGTCTTTAAGATTTCATGATCACTGACAATATTATTATGATGTAAAATGGAGTATATTGAGTTATCTCAGACGTGGCTATGGTACTTGTAGCAGTGCTTAAATATCGTGTACTCTAAAAACTAAGTACCAAACATGTTAAAAATCCTGTTTTACATCATCATCATACATATAAATTATCTATACATATAATAAAATTGTAACTAAGTTGAATCTGTACATATAATATTTTTTGGAAAATCTAATCGAAATAGACATTATTATCGATACAAAGTCCGAATCTATAGTTTTTAGAATTTTTGTCTATCTGTCTGTCTGTTACCGCATCACGAGAAAACCACTAGACAGATTTTGATGAAATTTGGTATGATGATAGCTGGATATCCGGGTCAACATATAGGATACTTTTTACCGCGGGAAAATATCTCATTTCTAATTTATAATATAAATGATTTAACTACAAGGTTGTATAGCAGCTTGTTTACGCCAATTGTCTTCCTTTTAGCTCTATTGTACGATCAGTCTCCAAAAACAGACGGACGTGACGAAATTATTAGAGTTCTATTATTGCCTTTTGGCCTTAAAATGTAGTATAAGCATCGCAAAATTATAAAAACTGATTGAAAAGACATAATATACATATGTACTTATATATATATATATATATATATATATATATATATATATATATATATATATATATATATAAGTACATATGTATATTATGTATATATAGTATATATATATATTTGCATTCAATCATTTTTATTACTCATAATCTCCACCTTAGACATCTTTCAAACGTTGCCAGGCAGATAATAAGATAATAAGGTAAGATAATAAGGCCTTTGCATGCTCCTTTCACAAATTATATTTTTCCATAAATTGCTTTTTTAATATACAAATGTTTTTTTTTTCATTAGCAAATGACAACGCCACCTAGCCAAAAATTAGTGAGTTTCTTGAAGAGGAAAATCTATATATAAATAGGCAAAGACAAAACAGTTTAGTACCTTTGTTCTCATCTGTTTGTCAACCGATTTTCTTTTTTTAGTAAATGTTGCCAAGCTTTAATGTCATCAAAAAATATTATTTAGTTAAAGTCTTGAATCGAACACTAGTTACTATAATAACACAATTAAAATCTTATTTTATTTCAAAACTAGCAGCCCTGGCTTCACCCAAGTGAAATAAAGCCTTCGTGCTATGAGAGTACTATGTGGTCAGAGAAGTGCTACACTCTCGCATAATATCGACCTGAAGTAGCTGTTTTTGTACTACAATTTTACGATTACAGATATTTGGATGATATTGTGCAACTTATCATAAATTTTAGTTATTTTTTATTTATTTATATATATATAATAATACATAATATACTAGCGTTTTCCTGCGGCTGCGGCCACATAGTACATTAATCACCAACATATCATATACTAAAACCTTCTCAGAAACACGCTGCATCTTATGGTATAAGTATTATTCCGATCGGTTCAGTAGTTATCGCAGTATAACCGAAGAAAAATCGGCTCTCCATTTATTAGTATAGTTAATTCTCTGTGTTCTCTATTTCAGTTTCAGTATGACCATATAAAGAGAAGGCCGAAAAAATCATATAGCCAGACTAGTCTTTAAACACCAAACTGAAAAAGCAAGGAAGATTCCTTTTTACCTGGTTTTCATCAATGACCAATCATCAATCACCAATGATCTGAAGTAAATAGTCTCGATGACCCAGAAGAGATTGAACTGACAAAAATAACCAGGGCAGGAGACCCCAAATATATGGGGAAAGGCGAAGAAATGAAAAAGTAGTAAGTAAGGCAATTTATAAAGTTTTATAGTAATATTTATAAAACTACAAGTAGAAATAACAACTTCTGTATAATAAGGAACTCCATTTAATAACTTACAACGTAATTTAAGTTATAAAATTTAATAGTTTGCTCAAAGCGAGCTTTGAAAATCTCTTAGAATCCATTTTAAAGCTTTACAAATAAGATTATCTCCAGTAACAATAGAAAGTTGCGAAAGTTGTAAGAAGAAACATATTGCTTTCAATCACATACATTCTTTGAAATACAAAAAGATATAAGCACGCTCTATACGCATGAAAGTTAGATTAATAAGTTACGATTATTTTAAGTCTATTTTTCATATATTTGACGACACGTTTGGCTCATTTTGTAGTAACCCTACTTGCTGCGCCAGCGGTCACGGGTTCGAGTCCCGCGTGGGGCATTCGTTTGTGTGATGAGCACGAATGTTTGTACTCCACTCATGGGTGCTTATATTTATAATATGTATGTATTTAAAGTTATATATGTATAACGTATCTACTATCTGGTATCCATAACACAAGACTCGTAGCTTACCATGGAACTAGATGGCGCTGTGTGTTAATGTCCTGACATATTTATATATACGTCAATAAAATATATTGCTTATTCTACTCACTCTTAGTGTATGCACAGACCACCACCACAAAATTGTTTTTTTTTTAATATAAACATTATATATACCACCTGTATACATACACCCACTAAAACCCAACAGAACCTCCCCCGTCTTAATGAGGCGTCGCAGGATCGCTTACGCACTCAACCACGACGCCCCGACGGCAGGTCTGCGGAAGCAGACCACACAATCCAGGTGTGTCACCCACGGTCTACTGTGCTATCAAAGAAGTACCTAGAGCAACTCGCATGGCACTTCGCCCACCACCCCCAACGACAAGGTGAACGAACGCACACACATTGGGGAGATCATGAAATCAAATACACCAAGGCAGATGATAGGTATACTTTAATGGATTTAACAAAGTAAAATAAAAGCATTTCATATATTTTTTGGGATACAAAATAATTCGTTTAAGAATTATTACTTAAAAGACTAAAAATTCATTGTAAACTCTAACAAAACTTACATAAATTAACTTAAGTAAAAGAAATATTATATTTCAAATTTCAAACAATATCTGCTTAGCTGTGACATCTCTAATGCTAACAAATGAAGTAAACAAGCAAAGCCCGGTAAAGCGACCCCAATAACGTCTAATTAACGTAATCAGCGTATAGCATTACGTGGGCTATGAAAGTCATCTTAGATTTTTTTCTTCTCATTGGGCTAATATTATAAACACGACAGTTTGTGTATACTTTTACTCCTTCACGCTGAGACAGCGGGACTGATTTAGATGTCGTATAGTACTTAAAAATAAAAATATATTATGTGGAACTCAACTGGTGAAACCAATACTCCTTAGTTCCAACTAAAACTCAACGGAGACTACCCTGTCTTAATATTTCGTCGCAAGATCGCTCAACTACGACGCCCTGACGCGCGGATGGCTTGCTGGCAATACACCTAAAAAAGTTACCTAAATTAGAACTCTACGGCCTTAAATCTATAATTGCGCATTAAATCACACATATATATATATATGTGTGTGTGTGTGTGTGTGTGTGTGTGTGTGTGTGTGTGTGTGTGTGTGTGTGTGTGTGTGTGTGTGTGCGTGCGTGCGTGTGCGTGTGCGTGTGCGTGTGCGTGTGCGTGTGCGTGTGCGTGTGCGTGTGCGTGTGCGTGTGCGTGTGCGTGTGCGTGTGCGTGTGCGTGTGCGTGTGCGTGTGCGTGTGCGTGTGCGTGTGCGTGTGCGTGTGCGTGTGCGTGTGCGTGTGCGTGTGCGTGTGCGTGTGCGTGTGCGTGTGCGTGTGCGTGTGCGTGTGCGCGTGCGCGTGCGCGTGCGCGTGCGCGTGCGCGTGCGCGTGCGAATGCGCGTGTGTGTGTGTGTGTGTATAAAAGACGATTACCAATAACAGACAAATTAGTACATGAACAAACACATTTTCACATTTTAAACATAGGTAAATCACGCGCGAAAGACCATATAGCGGGTTCAAAGCCAGGTCTCGCACTTCTCAGATTTTCATATGCCAATCATCCTGAACACGATTACCACGTGCTAAACAAACGATTTCTGCAAAGGAAAACATTACAAAAAATCTCTGAGATAACTAACTTATCTTATCTTAATCTTCATATGTAAGCGAACCCCCTCGTATTGAGGGGAGGCTGGCGCCCAACAGGGAAACGATTATAATGCATAAAACATTAGTATTTATTATTACTAAGAACTTATGAATAATACATAACTCTTTCTCCTTCTATTTTTTGTGTAAAAATAGTGTATAAAAGACTGTGAATTGTACGTAGACTTTTAATTAATTACTCGTTATAAAAATACACCAACACAACAACACACAACCAGTCCCCACAAGTGCTTTCTGTTTTTACCTGTCTATATAAAAAACTGTTTCTAAATTTTTTCATAGATAGCACAAAAGCTCACCAAAAGCTCAACAAACAAAAAATATATTAAAAAAACTGTCGACAAACAGAAAAAAGATACTGCCTTTATCTTTGCCTATTTCTCTATAGATTATTATTATTATTACATTTAGTATGCATAGTTCATATTCTTTCTATCATTTTACTTGTGAAGGATTATAAAATAATATTATAGCTATACCTCTAAATTGTGTTATGGTTTTGCGGTTATCCATAATATCACTATTCAATTAATTGTTATAAATTATATTTCATATCTACACTATTATTATAAAGAGGAAAGATTTGTATTTTTGTATGTTTGTAACCAATAAACTCAAAAACTACAGGACCGATTTAGATGAAATTTGGTAAGAAAATAATTTGGGACTCTGGGAAGCACATAGGATATTTTTATCCGGGAAATCACTACTTAAGGGGGTGAAAATGGGGATGAAGATTTGCATGAGGAATCAACCTAGGGACGAACCCGAGCGAAGCGAGTGTGAGTCGTTAGTCTCTAATACATCACAACAAACTATTACTAGGTGCTCTATGATAAAGCTTCTTTTTAATTTACAAATACCACACGACCTGTTGATGTTGATGATTTATACGTTATTTTGATTTTATTTACATGGACACATACTTATTGACCGACTTCAAAAGCAGAGGATGCTCAATTGTGAATCGGTTTTCATTATTTTTCATGAATACTTTTTTACGGTGAAAGAAGAATATTTGTAGTGTAGAAAGCTTTTAATTATTTCAAAAAGCTCATAAAACTTCAACAACCCGCAAATCCCTACTTTTCCTTACATTTTCTGGGATAAAAATATCCATCTAAATTGGTTTGGTCGTCCTATAAATTAGTAGACAAATAAACAGGAAAAATTTAGTTTACGACTTTATACTTTGATATTGTGTAATCTATACTATAATAAAACTGTAGAGGTCGAATGTCTGTACATAGAAAAAAAATTGCTAAAAACCGAGTCAGGGGGGTGTAAGAAGAGAAATAGAACAAATCCAGATTTTTTTTTTTATTTTTTTGTTTCTCTGTCTGTTTGTCTGTTTGTACGGGCTAATCTCCGAATCTATTGGACCGATTTAAATGAAATTTTACATGGTGGTATCTTATATCCCCGGTCAACATCTTAGATACTTTTCACCCCGGAAAATTAAAGAGTTCCCGTGGGATAGTTAAAAAACTATAGTAACTTATACGGCTTACACAAAAACTACTGATTGGAATTTAATGAAACTTTGCAATAAAATAGTTCATATATCAGAATAACAAATAGGCTACTTTGTATCCCAGAAAAATGTATGGTTTCCGTGGGATAAATTTGTTTTCGTTTGTCTAGAGGTGAACCCGAGCGAAGCGAGGGTGAGCCCCTAGTTTTTTATAAATAATAGATTTTCTTAATTCGTTAAATTATATTATTTTATTTATTTTTACAAATTTTAGAGAAAACACCTCATTTGATCGAATCTCACAAGGCGGCGTAGAAAAAACCAACATTGCCTCTATAAATAGTTTTGTCTGGTTACAAAATCACACTTTTGAGACTAGTAAAATACATGCTGGCTTACTACAGTCCCTATATCAAGCCCTTGAGGAATACATCGTAAAAATTTATATTAATGTGATGTTGGTTTTTTTATATATTAAGGTACATCTTTATAATGCAGTAGTCTGAATATCATTGTCTGTGAAGGTCGTACGTTCGATTCTCACTCGAAAGTATTTGTATGGTCAAATTAATTCACATTTTAATTGTTTATAATTTTTTAGCTGTTTTAATTTTTACGTGTGTTTTTTTTGTAATAATCTTAATTATGTAATTTTTTTAAATTACTGTTACTGTGTATTAATTACTTACAAAGAATGTTTTGTATTATTTTTCCGTTCTTCTTTATATATTCATTATGTATGTTGAGTTAGTATGTAAGTGAGGTATGCAATTTCTATCATAGATACTTAAGAGTGTGCTCTAGAATAAGAAATACAACGTGGGCTTCCTATTTAAATAAATAAATCAACTACAATTTTGTATGGTCTACACCATACAAATTTTTATCTTGGTGTGGTTTAAATAGAGCCCAGCGCTGGGCAAGCGTGGGCACAATGAATCTTGTGACGGTAATGTTGGAAAATGAGAACGGTTTGCTTTAGAAGTAGCGTTTAAAGAGTTATTCTCAAATGTATGGTATTATTTGTTTTTTTTTTATTATTATTATTGTCAATTTTAGAAGCAGATAGTTTTTCTTTATATAGATAAGTAAATTCTATTCATATATGTTTTTATCAATGTTCTTATCAATTTTGGCCACTGGGCAAACACTAATATGAATAAAAACGTGATAAACAGACACACATTCAAAAAATCATCTTTTTATTAGTCGACTCCTTGAATCTTATCTATCCTGACATAAAAAAATGGTGAAAACGAACAATTTTCCCTCATAGATTATTATTTGAAGTAACTTACCGAGATATTATCACGTCCCAAATTGTTTAAAACATTTGAACATAAGTTATATGGTCTACTTAAAAAGTCGTTAAGCCCACTAATGACTTTATACGAGTTGAGATGTTTGTTACATTTTCACTTATATAATTCAATTACAGTTGCGTAACTTAAAGTTAAGTAAATGAAAAATATTGTAATTTTTTTATGAAACTTGTCTAAAATATTTTTGGATAAATAAAATTCATAACAAGTTAAATAGGCGAGAAATATTTTTAGATTCATTTGCGTTCTCGGGGAAAGGAAATTAAAAAATAACGATGCCCTAGCGGCTCTTACTTGCCTTCTGTCGAGGTTACATTAAATGTACACAAAACCCGTGTACATAGAGATCGAGAAATATATATATATATATATATATATATATATATATATATATATATATATATATATATATATATATATATATATATATATATATATAGAAACTAGGGACTCACCCTCGCTCCGCTCGGGTTCATCCCTGGGTACCTTTAAAAAGTTAGTATAGATTTCTCGGAGATGCGATATTTTCCCGCAATAAAAAGTATCGTAAATGTTGCCCCGGATAACCAGCTATTATTATACCAAATTTCATCAAAATCTGTCTAGTGTTTTCCTCGTGATGCATTTTCAGACAGACAGACAGACAGGCAGACAAAAATTCTAAAAACTATAGATTCAGCTTCTGTATCGATAATATTGACTATTTCAATAAGATTTTCCAAAAAATATTTAATGTACAGATTCGACTCAGAATTTTATTATATGTATAGATATTGTCAACACACAATTATTATAATACTAGCGGCTCACCATTGTTTCGCTCAGATTCGCCTCTAGAAAAACAAAAACAAATCTATCCCTCGAGAACCGTATATTTTTCCGGGATGAAAAGTAGCCTATGTGTTATTTCCGACTATAATCTATCTCTGCGCCAAATTTCATCCAGATCCGTTCAGCCGTTCTGGCGTGAAAGAGTAACAAACATTCATACATATTCACAAACTTTCACATTTATAATATTTATACAGTTATAGTATATAATACAAATGTTCGTATGCGTATATGCTTTTTACTCCTTCACCGAAACGGTGGATATATTTGGATTTTCTGTACGCAGGAAGACTACGAGCTGAAGTAAAACCCAGACTATTGGTAGTAACAATATTTGGCAAAAGATTATGAAATGAAGAATGAATAAATAAAGAAATTATAATATGAAACTCTGTTAGTGCTGTTCAAAGTAATAAGACCCTAACTGAAGCAAAAGCTATTCGTTAGTTAAATACAATATATATCTGTAAAAGAAAAAAATTCAACTCCCACACGACGTTCCGACAGTATTTGCCTTCGGTCCTCGGGAAATGAATCAATTACTAAAATAATAAGTTAACATTTTATAAAAGAAATTTAATGCCAAGAATATTTTTGATGTTTTCTTATTGTAAAAAATGTAAATTTTCTTTTTGTAGGTACTCATTATTATGTATGTATTATAAGGGAAATGCTTGTAACTTATTTAAAGATCTGGAGTGTTATTTCTTTAACAATACATAATATGGTACCATCAACCTGATCTGGTAATAAATAAATAAATATGTTGGGACGTTAACACACAGCACCATCTAGTTCCATGGTAAGCTACGAGACCTGTGTTATGGTTACCAGATAGTTGATACACTACATATATATAACTTTAAATATATACACATTATAAATATAAACACCCATGACTGGAGTACAAACATTCACGCTCATAACACAAATGAATGCTCCCAGCGGCACTCGAACCCGCGACCGCTGGCACAGCAAGCAGGGTCACTACAAACTGAATTTTCACCATGGGAAAAATATACCTATACCATCTTACTAGATAAAAATTAAATCTAGGTTTTAAATTTTCCAACAGATAAACTATTATTTGCTAGAATTACAAAAGAAAAAATTGAGAAAGCAAGATTAAGATATTAGTTTATTGAGCCTATACAACTTGTGTACACAGCCTAAAGCCTGCGGTACAATTGTTCGAAGTTCGTAAACACTTTTGATATCGCGGGACGGAATGAATAAATTATTTGCTTAATTAATAACAGAAGGTTTCGAATTTTGATTTTATATACTCTATTTCTTTATGAGATTATACAAATAATTATATTATTACGGTATAAGTAATATGAATATTATATATTTGTTAATTAATAGTATTATCCATTTAGGTTATATCATAAGGTCCTGTGTTCGATTTCCGAGTCAGGCTAAAAGATATTGAAATATCTGAAAGGTGAACTCGTAAATTATGCTTGCTTAACAGATCTTGCACGAGCCTCGAATTGTTTGCTACAGTCTATATATAACTAATCACGGTATATAAGGTGATTCCTGTGAGATATTATAAAATGTATTACAAATGTCACTCAGTATATGCCTAAGTGAAGCTACTACTACTAAGAAGTATTATATATAATATATAACTAATATATATATATATATATATATATATATATATATATATATATATATATATATATACAGGGTCATTTTTAATTTACTGAAAACCTTTTGGGAATACAATATTTACAACATAACAACAACACCTGTAAGAAAAAAAATAATATATCTTAAATTTAACAAAAATAAAAATATATTTTTATTGCGCCTTCTCAACGGTAATAGTACAGGGGGTGTAGGAAGTGGCTCTTACTCATTTAAACTTGGCTAGATGCTAAAACTTTGCCGTTTAGAAGGTGCAAAAAAATATTTTTATTTTTGTATGAAAATAAAAATTTATGAAATTTTTTTTTTTTTTGTTACAGATGTTGTTGTTATGATGTAAATAGTATATTCCCAAAAGGTTTTCAGTGAATTAAAAATGACCCTGTATATATATAATAAGCAAGTATATGTAAAAATCTATTGAATTTACTATGGAAATTTCCAAAGCAATGTCATCACACATTTTATTCATGAAATAAAGTCTATCATAACAAGAAACCAGCGATTTATAGCCAACATTAAAACTTGGGTCTTAAGCACGCTTTCACAGTTGTACATTCAGTACATCGTAAACTTCGACATCCAATATCGGGCTTAGATTAATGTTACAATGCAAATAGATATGTCAGTTGCCGTATTTCTGTTGAAAATTTACACTTTAAGATCATATGGGATGAAAAGTAACGAATAAATGTACTAGTGAATTTTCCTAGCTTCACTCGGGTGCGCCTTCAAGTGCCTTTTAAATTATCTATATTTCTAATATAACGACAGGTTTGTTTGTTTGAATGCGCTAATCTCTAAATAGACCAAACTAGATCTAGTCCGATTTAGATCTGGTCCGATATGAAAAATTCTCTTTGAATTTCAAATAGATCTGGTCCGATTTGAAAATTCTCTTTGAGTTTCAAAGCCTGTTTATTGAGTAATATTATAGATTCTTCCCACATCAAACTAAGAGAGCAGAATAATCTTACAAAATGAAAAATCAACGTGAAACCTGTGGAGCTTCAAGTAAACACTAGTGATGCCATTAATCCTATTATATACACATTATATATATATATATATATATATATATATATATATATATATATATATATATATATATATATTATAATTTTTTTCTAGTTCAGGAGTTAAGGCTGTGTGCATTTCTTACCATTGTGTTATTATTTTAATGTATCTTTTCAGTTAGTAGGGTGAGTCAGAGTCAAAAATAATCGAATATTAAGAATTATAAATGTGAAAGTTTGGATGGATGTTTGTTACTCAATAACGCCAGAACGGCTGAACATATCTGGATGAAATTTGGCACAGAGATAGATTATAGTCTGAAATAGCACAAACGTTACTTTTTATCTCAGAAAATGTACAGTTCCCGTGGGATACATTTATTTTGGTTTTTCACTACGGACGAACCTGAGAGAAGCCAGGCTGAGTTACTAGTATTATATACAAGTAGCGTTACCTAAGACGAAAAATTATTACTAGCAGTAGCCTATATGTTACTCAAGGTCACATCTCTATACTAAGTTTTATCGAAATCTGTCCATCCGTTTTGTGAAGAAGTAACACACATGAGTATACAAATACAAACTTCCCATTTATAGCATATGACGGGTTAAAAATTACATATTAGAGTACATATACATAGGTTTTATTTAAGTTGAAAATAAACCCATACTAATAAATTGAAATACTAAAAGTTTTATTTGCTTAGGTGCTAATCTCTGTACTAACTAGTCCGATTTAATTTTATTTTTGTATTTTACAGCCTTTTTATTGAAGCTGTTTATGGGCAATAACATCATGCTATGACTAAAGAGAGATACTTTATGATCGCCTGAATTCTGAGTAATCTATACTAATATTATAAAGAGGTAAAGTTTGTGAGTTTGTGACGTTGTAGGGGGTAATCTCTGGATCTACTGAACCGATTTAGATGAAATTTGGTAAGAAGATAGTTTGAAAGAAGACGCTAGGAAGGGTATGGGATATTTTTTATCCCGGAAATCATCCCTTAAGGGGGTGAAAATTGGGATGACAGTTTATATTGGCCATCAAACTAGGGACGAATCCGAGCGAAGCGAGGGTGAGTCGCTAGTCTATATATAAATGTAAAATCAAATAGGCAAAGAGAAAACAGTTCAGTAACTTTTTCTTATCTGTTTACCAATCGATTTTATCAATAAATTTATAGATTGACTAGCGACTCACCCTCGCTCTGCTCGGGTTCGTCCTTACTTACGTTTTAACGTTTAGTATAGATTTCTCAGAAATGATATATTTTCCCGCAATAAAAAGTATCCTATATGTTGACCCGGATGACCAGCTATCATCATACCAAATTTCATCTTATTCAAATTTCATCTGATTCGGCTTAGTTACAATTTTATTATTTGTATAGACTAGCGGCTCACCCTCGCTTCGCTGGGATTCGCCTCTAAGAAAATAAAAAAAAACCTATCCCATGGGAACCTTATTTTTCTGGAATAAAAAGTATGCCTATGTGTTATTCCAGACTATAATCTATCTCTGCGCCAAATTTCATCCAGATCCGTTCAGCCGTTCTGGTGTAAAAAAGTAACAAACATCCATACTCACAAACTTTCACATTTATAATATTATTACGGATTTTCATAATAATGTCTAAATTCACAAAAAAAAACCTCAAACAAACATCGAACTTACGACTTTGAATTTATTCAAAAGCCTACTACACTGGATACAACAAAATAACGCAAGAGCCCTAAAACGAGCAGTTTAGATATAAATTGGCACGAAATGACGATGTATAGTAAGACATCTGGTGTTGAGAGTAATATTACTATCATCTCACATCCCAATTTACATTTGATCGTTTATTTGCTGTTAAATCGCTTTCTGTATAACACGATGCGTAATTCGTATTAATGGTCTGAATACAACTGTAGAGAACTTCTAAATAATTTTGATGGCTACACCAACTCTGAAAATATCTGATTAGGTATCATCTATACGAAATGAAACTATCCATCAGTTTTTTTTTTACTTTTTAGGGATATTTTTTTTTGAAGTCGGTTTTTTTTTAATTTAATTTTTACATTTTTAGTGTAGACGTAGTAGTTACAAAGTAAGAAGAAAGTATTTTAATAAAATTTTCGTTTTAAGCCGTTTAAGTTAGTTTGATGCCAATTTTTATATGAAGAATGAGTAAATAAAATTAGCTTTTATTAGTAACACTAAAATCAAGTTCTAAAACCCAATTATAACGTTTTGAGTTTGTCAAATCAAACAAAATAAGCCCAAACACAAAGTATCTACTATAATTAGCCGTTGAAGAGTTACACCTATCTAACTTCTGACTTTATCATCAGATCAGGACATCATTTATCATCGGATCAGACTTTATCATCTACGATATTGAATCACTGCATTATCAACGCCAATAGAAAGAAACACTTGCAAAGTTTCAACAATATGACAATTAGAAATAGATTAAATTTTCATTAGCAATATATTTTTTACACTTTTAGGGGTGGTATTTTTATTCAAATTTAAATGAGATCAATCTGGAAGTATACACTTTCAAACAAAACAAAAATCGTCCAAATCGGTTAATAAATGACGGAGTTTTGAGGTAACAAACATAAAAAGATACAGCCGAATTGAGAACCTCCTCCTTTTTGAAATCGACTGAAAATAGAAAAATGATGTTTTAAATATTACTAGTTTTCAATACGATTATGCAATTAAATTAGCATGAGAAACCTAAAACGAAAATAAACTAAACGAAATAGGTTAAATTCAGGCATCAGCGATGTTAGAGCTATCTCATGAAATATAGTACATAAAATATTTTCGCTCGCCATTATGAATATTATCTTTACAAAACTGTTGAAATGTTGCATTTGACATTTTTATTTAGCTTTCAATGTAACACGTTAAAAAATAGTGGTCCTTTATATAAAATTACGTTGATACTATACGATATATATATATATATATATATATATATATATATATATATATATATATATATATATATATATATATATATATATAGATAACTATCACGACTTTATCCGTGTATTTTCTATTTTTCTACTTATTAACATACTCTAGTGACTTACCTTTACCCCGCTCTGGCGTGTCAGCGTTACCCTACTTACCCTAAATCTTTTTCCAAAAAAAAGTAGCCTAAGTTACACCTTATAGCATCAGCTATCTACTAGTGAAAGTCCCGATTAAATGGTCCAGACTTTTCGAAAATTAGCAGGAACAAACCGTACCGAATATAATTTCTTATGCAATTAGTAAAAATCTGTAATTTTGACATTACAAACAGACACTTCAATTTTATTTATTTGTATTAGAAATTGTATCTAAGAGCAATAATAGAATATACCTGTAATAATTAAGGACTTGTGCGAAGACTCCCGGGTGTCTATCGAAGAAGTACTCGTTAAGCACCGGGTCGTAGTTAGCGAGCGCCTCTGTCAGGCGAGACAGTCGCGTCGCGGGGATCTTCTTCAGCGTTGCCTTGTATGTTTCGTATCTACAACAAGATAAATTGAGGAAAATCTATACATAAATAGATAAAGATAAAACAATTTAGTATTATTATTCATAAGCTGTTTGGCTCAGTTTGAAGTGACCCTACTTGCTGTGCCAGAGGTCGCGGGTTCGAGTCTCGCGGAGGGCATTCATTTGTGTGATGAACACGAATGTTTGTACTCCAATCATGGATGTTTATATTCATAATATGCATGTATTGAAAGTTCTATATGTGTAGTGTATCAACTATCCGATATCCATAACGCAAGCCTCGTAGCTTACCATGGAACTAGATAGTGCTATGTGGTAATGTCCCTATATATTTATTTATTTTAATGATGATGGAATTTCGACCAGTGGGCGAATTAATTGACCACTAGTATGAATAATAAAATAACCTGAATACTAAATTATATGTGTGTATATTATTTTGTTAATTCTGTATGCTGGGAAGGCTGGATAGATAAATAATAATAAATAAATAGATTTAGATGAAACTTTAGAGTAATACAAAATTTTGGAGTAACATATGTATAGGTTACCGTTAAGCACCTGACACAAGTGAGAATAAGTTGCTAGTAATCTATACGATTCATATACTAATATAAATAACATAAAGGTGTGTTTGTTTGTTTATCCTTTCACGTCGCTGGAGGGCTGGAGAGTGATAAGCTACTTGTTACCACTGGAAAATATCTCTATCATATTTTAATTACAGGGGCATTCAGCATTATCATAGCTTGGAGATTTACCTTGGAACCCAAGTGAGGCATGCCTCCGAATAATAATAATAATGAATAATTATTTTATATGTTTGTCCAGTTCATTGAAAAATAATCATGAAACTCGGTTCAGAATTTCCATAAGTATTGTGTAATTTACACACGAAAAAAGCATAAATATTTGAACACCTCTTTCTCCTGAAATAGGTCAAATAATGATAAAATCTAATTTTAAATCAATGAAAAATGTTTGATTTCTATAGAAGGTAATCATAAAGCATAGGTACTCGAAAAATAATCAAATGTCATACCAACAGGTGCTAAGTGCTCTTGACGTTTTATTGAGCCTATATGAGAGACGTGGCTGTGTCATTTCGAAATTCGCTGTTAATTTATTCTCGCTTATATTTATAAAATATTTGGTTATAAGGTAGATAATGGCAGTAGAAATAACATATAATAATGATAGTCACAAAAATAACATATGAAAGTAATTTATTGAAAAATGAAAATAGATATTGGTAAATTGATATTCTTTAATTTACTATTAAAAAATTGGATATATTTTTTTTGGCTTATGTACCTTATGAAAAGAAAAGATGAACGCAGGAGTCTATAGTCTTTTTAAAGCATTATTAGCACACGCTATGTATACGCTACTTAGTACACATGTACATTGTACATACATACGAGTAGTAAAATCAAATACGGGCTTCATCATCGTTTTTCTCAGCTAAATTACATTACTGCGAACACTCTCTTCCATTTTATTTTTGTTACGCCTAATATGCTCCACAATTTTTGTATCATTATACAATAAAAGACATACGCTTCGTCGAGAGTGATACATTGTCAACTTCCCTAATCCAAAGCCCTACTGAAGGCTTACTATATATGCCCGACTCGGGCACCAAACCCAGGAGCTCGGAATATGTACCCATTTTTTTCATACATCAAGATATGTACCCGTAAAAATTTGAGACATATCGATAACGATTCACTAAGAGAGATTTTTAAAAATGTCTTTAAATATAAATAATTGAATATATTACACACTTATCTATCTATACACATAATAAAATTCTGAGTCGAATCTGTACATTAAATATTTTTTGGAAAATCTTATCGAAATAGTCATTATTACCGGTACTTTTTACTGCGAGAAAATATCTTATTTCTAAGAAATCTATACTAACTGTTAAACGTAGAGACTAGAGCGGAGCGAGGGTGAGTCGCTAGTATTAAATATACTTTCTATTTAAATAGGTCAATTAACGATAAAATCATATTTCAAAATAATAAAATGATATAAAAATAATAAAATAAAAATATAATAAAGAAAATACAGCACAAAAATGCAAAGAAAATTCGCAGGAATATTCTAGTAAATAATATGAAAAGAGCTTTTTCTAATATAAAGCTTTAAATTTATCTCAGTTTTAAAGCTTTCTATGTTAAAAGCCTTTTATTCCCTTACCATTAGTGGTTTCACAATACATTCATGACTATCAAGAAAATAGGACTTTTAGCAGAATAAATAAATGTTGCCCAAAGAATATGTTAATCTTACCGTTGTTCTGGACGATGTGAATTCGATTCCTGTCTAGGGTATTCGACATTTTTAATACGACTGTGTAAATATTTGTCTCTCTGACTCTGTCTCAAATTCTTTCTATATTAGCAAAACAACGCCCTTATGGATGGTAGTTTTTCCAGAAATTTATATGAGGCCACTTTTTAACTATATAAAATTATAAAAATCAATTTACAGTTCGCAAAGATATAAGACAGTGGTAGCCCAGTGCTAACACGCTTGCTTGGGAAATTTAGTGAAGCGGGTTCAAACCCTCATCTCATACCTCTAATATTTTCATGTGCGAATCATTTTTAACAACTTATCTTACAGTGAAGGAAAAAAACGTGAGGAAACCTGCATGTTTGCAAAACCTAACAAGTTTTCAAAAGACACGTGAAGTCCACCAACCCTCACTTAGTCAGCTTAGTGGACTATGGCCTGGTCCCCCTTGAACTGAAGGGAGGTCCATGCTTAGCAATGGGATGTTCAGAAAAGAGATGTATACGAAAGATATCACTTAACATACACAAATTATAATTTATATATATATATATATATATATATAGTATGTATGTATGTATGTATGTATGTATGTATGTATATATATACACATACATGTATAACAGTTGAATCAAGTAATAGAAATACAAATATACAGTTGGATAATCATAACAATAAATAATAACATATTATATCCCACACTTTGTACCAACCTTAATTAAGATATGACTTGCTCTAATAAAGGCTCGGAATAAATCTGGTACATAATGTTCATAAGTAACTTTTATTGCGGTGACAACGAGTTTCACGCAATAAGAAGAAATCTAAATTAAAATCACACTACATTCATACTATCCTTTCTAAAAGCGAAAGTCTAAAGGCGAAAGTACTCGTAGCTCTGTTTGTTTGTTACGTTTTCACGACTAAACGGCTGAACCGATTTAGATGAAAATAGGTATGGAGATATTTTGGGATCCTGGAAAGGACATAGGATAGTTTTCACCCCGGATATCACCCATTAAACCTATTTATATAATAATATAGTCTATGTATTCCATACTAATCGCCAAAACGTACCTAGAGACGAACCCGAGTGAAGCAAGGGTGAGTCGCTAGTCATATTTTAAATGTGAAAGTTTGTGTACGTATGTTTGTTTCTACTTCACGCTTTAACGGCTGGACGGATTTGGATAAAATTTAGTACACAGATAGTTAATAATCTAGAGTACAGAAAATATCTGTAATAAAATTTCTATCTAGAATCGTATCTTCACAGGAGCATAAGAGCATGTCAATCTATTTTCTTCCTTGAAATATATCGAGATATCACATGAATTGATATTGCGATCATTCGAGTACTTGTACTATGATCTCATTGACCAGTCTGGAGAGGATTTTAGTATCCAAAAGTAATAAATGTATAAGTATAAAAACACAGTAAGTTAATATCCGACCTATAACAGACTGCGAACATTAAAGCAAAAACATTTTAGCATATACACATAATTACAATTAATAACGATGTAAATAATACTACATATAATCACTTTTGAGTAAAGAATTTGCTACAATTTAATATAACTAATACTAAATATACGAAAAATTCATAAGTTATGTCTCTAAAAACAAAAACTAATCTATCCCACGGGAACCGTACATTATTCCGAGATTAAAGCCTATAGCCTATGTGCTATTCCAAACTGTAACCTATCTCTATGCCAAATTTCATCCAGATCCGTTCATCCGTTCTGGCGTGATTGAGTAACAAACATCCACCCAAACATCCAAACATCTAAACTTTTATATTTATAATGTTAAATAAGATTTGAGGAGATATTTTCATAAAATGTATAGGGCCGTCCTTGATATTTATACTGTACACACAAAAATTAAAATCGTCCTTTTTGTAGTCGGTTAACTAATAAGACCTTTTAAAAATGGTCACTCGTAAGTAAATCTCCCGACGTTGGTATGATGAACGTTTTTTTCGTATTCAATACACGTACGAGTATATTACTCCTAAAGAAGTTTAATAATAAAGTAGCAGTGCTTAATCCTTATTTTAAAAGAGCTTTTGAATTAACTTCGGATATTTCAGAGCTTTCATACACAGATGTGAGCTTTATTCAATCTATACATATAATAAAATTGTAACTAAGTCGAATCTGTACATTAAATATTTTTTGGAAAATCTAATTGAAATAGACATTATTATCGATACAGAGTCCGAATCTGTAGTTTTTAGATTTTTTCTGCCTGTCTGTCTGTCTATCAGTCTGTTACCGCATCACGGAAAAACCACTAAAGGGATTTTGATGACATTTTATATGATTGGTAGCTGGTTATCCGGGTCAACATATAGGATACTTTTTACTGCGGGAAAATATCTCATTTCTGAGAAATCTATACTAAACGTTAAAACGTAAATAGGGACGAACCCTAGCGGAGCGATGGTGACTCACTAGTTTAATATAAATTAAATGTACAAACTCTTAGTTATAACTGCTATTGTGTGATTTAATAACTACACTATTTTATGTTTATTTACTACTAGCGACTCGCCTTTCGTAGGTACGTTTTAAAGGTTGGTATGGATTAGATAGACTATATATTAGTATATATATGTATATTGTTTATACACAGGTATAATGAGTTTTATATCCCTTGAGAAATGATTGATTCCTCATACAAACTGTCATTTTCACCTTATCTTACCTTTAAGGTATGATTTCCGGGATAAAATCTATCCTATATCCTTCCCAGATTCTCAAACTATCTTCATACCATATTTTATTTAAATCAGGTAGCGGATTTTTAGTTTATCCATTACAAACAAACATACAAGAAAATATTTTCTCTTTATAATAGGTATTAATATAGATTAGCGGCTTATTCTCGCTTCACTCGGGTGCGTCCCTATTGATGTATGTTTTAGAAATAATAGATAACAACTATATAAAGAAACATTAGTTTATATATGTGGATATAACAAAAAGTAGGTAATAATTTTAACTAAAAACGTGTGCCGACTTCAAAATTATTTTGAATGTTAACATTTGAGCTTTTAGGGGTGGACTTTTAAACTTTTATATGAAACCACTCTTCATAATTAGCTAAGTTATTACTTAACATGCTCAACAAAAAGCACATTCTCTTTTTTATTAATCGGTCAAAAATAAGGATAATAGTAAAGATTGTGGAATTTTACTCCATTTTTAATTAGTATTTACGATCACGTACATAATTATAGGCAAAGTTTTGCAATAGTCTCCTTCAACTGAAAAAGGTCAAACGTAAAATTCCATTCTTTTTATTTTCTTCTTCAGTTCAAATTCTGTCTATTCTTTTCCATATTCAAGTATTCTAAGTATTCGGTAATCTGGTTTTTATAGTTTATTACTACACAATCTTCATTTTTAGGGTTCTGTTCTCGAAGGTTGCTAACGGAACCTATTACTAAGCCTCCGCTGTCCGTCCGTCCGTCTGTCTGTCAGAGGGCTGTATCTCATGAACCGTAATAGGTAAAGAGTAGAAATTTTCACAAAGTATGTATTTCTATTGCTGCTATAACAACAAATAATAAAAATAAACAAAAATAAAAAAATAATATAAGAAACGTTTTTTTTTTCACATTCGTAATCGAAATTCGAAGTTAATATATTACATACATAGAGAAAAAGTAATATTAATAAAAAGTACATGTACAATGGAACGGAATCTTTCGTGTGCGAATTCGACTCGCACTTGACCGATTTTTCTATTCTTATTTTTTAATCAAAAAGGACGTAAGAGTGAATGCTTTGTGTTATGTTAGTAAATTATCAACCGGATTAAAAATTTAATAGTTTTTTTTTATTGATAGCTTATACAATACTAGATTGTACTTACGACTCTGCTCGTATATTACGTTTGTCAGTATAGCTCTCTAATCGAAAAGTGATTATTTATGAATTATCTTATATTAAGTCAATTCGTTCTTTAGTACATTGGCGATAAATCTGAATATAAATATTATATCCCATGAAAGATGTTCAAATAAGTGTGATGAAAGAAGTGTAAATAAATATATAAATATGTTGGAACATTAACACACAGCACCATCTAGTTCCATGGTAAGCTACGAGGCTTGTGTTATTGATACCAGATAGTTGATACACTACACATATATAACTTTAAATACATACATATTATAAATCTAAATACCCATGACTGGAGTACAAACATTCGTGCTCATCGCACAAATGAATGCCCCTAGCGGAACTCAAACCCGTGACCGCTGGCATAGCTAGTAGGGTCACTACAAACTAAGCCAAACGTGTCGTCAAAGAGTGAATTTATTTGGCTATATATTGAAAGAAAAAAGGTAAGTAAAGTATACGTTACGCATATTATGTACATCTAATCAAGTAGGATAACGGCCATGAAACCCAATTACATAGAACCCTATCACCGTTTGAGGTCATTTAATTTGCCGTAACGATTTATTTAGCTACCTTAGCTTTAATCCGAGTCTAAGCTCTGTGATAACAGCGGCGCCTAAAGAAAACCGACAAAATTATTTTGTTAATTCGTACCCCCAGGCTACGGAATAATATCTATAGATTGAAGTTGTACAATTGTATATTATTTTTCATTGTTATCAAATTACTATTACAAATGTGAAAGTTTAAGAGCGTGTTTGTATGTGTGTGTATGTGTATGTGTGTGTGTGTGTGTGTGTGTGTGTGTGTGTGTGTGTGTGTGTGTGTATGTATTTGTGCATGCGTGCGTGCGTGCGTGCATGCTTGCGCATGTGTTGCAACACACTGAAACAACTGCAAAATGCCTTTTTTACGTTTGTAATATTAAAACGACTATAAAATTGTCGTGACCATTTTAAGTATTTTGCTTTACAGTTGATTGTTATGCGTTTTAAGATCAAATTTAAAGCTTTAACTGTTTGTAACGAACGCTACTTTTCATGAACATTTATTTTTCGTTTTTTGTTAGTTACGGATACAAATTATCAACTTAGAAAGTATTAGTGGGAGCCGCAGCGGAGATGGCTAAACTACTTAAATTACTTACGTAATATATATATATATATATATATATATATATATATATATATATATATATATATATATATATATATATATATATATATATATATATATATATATATGTACGCCTCCCTTAGTCAAAATTATGTTTTATTCCATTTTCTGTAGAAACGAAGCAATTCTAATATATTTCGATACGTAAAATACATATTTACCTATTACATATTCATATCTTAAAATATTGTCGACTGGCACCGACTTCGAAAATATCTGATTAGATAGGAAGTCAGTTTCATTTATTTTTTTAAGTTTTTATTTTTCCATTTTTATTGTGGACGTAACATGCAGGTAATTTGTAAGAAGAATTTTTTTTAATAACATATTCGATTAAAAAAATTATTTAACAAAATATTTATTGTTGATTTTGTAAAAAAAACCGCTGGACCGATTTCGGTAAAATTGATATGGGACTTACTGGGAAGTATATACCCTTTGAAACAAAAAAAATCCAAATCGGTTCAGGCGTCTTTGAGTAATTGGGGAAAAAACATAAAAAAACTATTCCGACGAATTGAGAACCTCCTCCTTTTTGGAAGTCGGTTAAAAAAAGAACTCAATAACATCTAAATTGTACTTTTAAGGAATATAGAAACGTCTTTATATATTACATATTTAAAGTGAATAATAAGAAGTAAACTAGTCATTAATTTCCAATTTTGGCACTCCAACTAAATTTAAATGGATAATGCCATTTAGTAGCACAAAGTGTGGAATATTAAAATGTATAAACACATATTGTTATATTAGGTAAGCATTATTTTAATAATACTTTCTAAGATTTTTTCGCTAATATTTGACATTTTAAATAAAACTATCTGTTCGGATTTTTTCAAGGATTTGGCCACGGGAGTGGCCATGATTGCTGCAAAGCTCTCAAAACATCAGGATACAAAAATCAAAATTAATCGGGGATAAATCGGAAAAAAAATCTTTTTAGTAAAAATATGTATTTGTTACTTTGTATGTTCCTATTTACCTAATATCATACGAGTATATAGAATATACAAACTGCTTCAAACTGTTATAATGAGCAAAAATTGTGGATAAGAGAAGTATTGGAAGAAGGAAGATGTCCTGGCTCTGCAACATCCGACACTGGACCGGAATGAAGAGACCGGCTGAAGATCTGCTCAGACTAACTCCAAACAAAGACGAATTTAGTAGGTAGGTAGGAATTTAGTAGATTGCCTTCAGTAATAGAAAGGTATTTGATAAAGAAGAAAATAAAAAAGAAACTAAATCAAAATATATATAATACACAGGCAAAACCGCTAGCAATAGTTAGTACTATCATAAAATCTTTTATCAATTTGTTTGTTTATTAATTCACAAGTCCATATTACGGCTTCTTTGATTACAGCGCTCCAATCCTAAACCAATAAGTGGTAAGTGATTAGTTTTCAGTACGAACATAGCTTATGTAGAAATATAATAGACTTTCTTTAAAATGAGCCAAAGACCTAGTTTTTATATGACACAAGTTTTTATACGAAATTTTTACTTACAAAAGTTATATAATAAGAAGGTAAGTAGTAAGGTTTCACCCATCTGTTTCTCATACGAATATGTACGTCTGTCCGTATGTCACGTGCATTTTATTAGAAAGCTATTGGTTGTTTATATGTATGTAGTCGAAATAAAAAGGTTATGATATTGTCAAAAATAAAAAAATATAAGCATGTATGTATACATATAAATTATTGATGAGTAAATAGGTTTTGAGAGCACATATTATGCTTGTAGAGAGTTGTTTAGATATGTATGTCTAGAAAAATCTTATAAAATGATTTTTAAGCCCCGATGCATAAACGGACACTATCTGACCTCTGATTTAAAAGACGATACTGATATTGAACGGGAGCGGAGAGCATTGTCGGTGAGAGCGAATATGCTTGCTCGTAGGTTTGCACGTAGTTCACCCAACGTTAAAATAACATTATTCAGTGCATATTGTACATCTTTTTACACGTGCAGCCTATGGGCAGGATATACTCAAAAATCTTATAGTGCTCTCCGCGTTCAATACAATAACGCGTTCAGGGTGCTATTGGGGCTACCTCGATACTGCAGCGCCTCAGGGATGTTCGCTGAAGCGCGTGTTGATTGTTTTTACGCCCTCATGAGAAAAAGGTGTGGGTCTCTGGTGCGTAGGGTACGGGGTAGTGCCAATAGAATTCTGAGCATGATAGCAAATAGATTGGATTGCATATACATGAATCGTTGCTGTGCCGTTGCAAACGGAATGGTGCAGCGGTGATTTGTGTATATTGTATGTAACATTAACTTAAAAAAATATGTAATAATATAACTAACCTAGTTTCTAAGAATTATTGTTTACTAACCATAATGAGTCACTGGTCACTTGAATAAAGATTATTATTATTATTATTATTATTATTATAAAGAGGGGTGTTATAAGTTTGACGTCGATGTCTGTCTGTGTGTGTGTGTGTGTCTGTCTGTGGCATCGTAGCTCTCAAACGGATGGACCGATTTCGATGCGTCATGCACTTTGTTTTCATTTGAAAGCCAGTTTCCTTGCGGTGGTTCTTAACTATGTTTGGTTAATATCAGTCCAGCAGTGTAAGAGTATCAGCTCTTTTCCAAAATGATGTAAGGCATTTTGGGGTATGATTACTCGATTAAGTGCTTCACGTGTGCCAGTTTAATCATAGTGATCGTAGTGTAATCATAAGTTCGTTATCGGTCTATCTTTCTGTCCGTCTGTCAAGGCCCTTTTTCTCAGAAACGCAGGTATTCAGTTGAAACTAATATCAAACACTAAGGTCTGCAATCCCTTGGAGACCTTAGAATTTAATAAAATACCTTGAAAAAATCAAACTTCTAAGTCAACGGAAACAAAGAATACGGCCGTTGATGCCGCATATTTGAACACTTGCAAGGGAACCAAAACCTATAGGATACTTCCTAAAATCATGAAAAGCAAGATGCAACGTTTTATAACACAAGCAAAAGGAAAAATCCAAAATTGTAAATTTGTAGTTACATCACACTTTTTTTATTTCATATTTTTTTAATGTATCATACTACGGAACCCTCTGTGTGCGAGTCAGACTCGCACTTGTTGAATGATTTTTTTATATGAGTGCTTAAAACATGGTCATTCTTATCTTGAAAGTATAGGTATAGGAAGAAAGTAAATTAAAAAAAAAGTATTATTTGTAGGAACAAATTTCAAAAAATCGAAATTATCTGGGTTAAGAGTAATTATGAAATTTTCGGTTAGACATTTTGTTTGTTTAATAAATCAATTTGTTTTTTCTTTTATAAAACCATCGGCTCACCCTCACTCCGCTCGGCTTCGTACCTAGTTACGTTTTAAAGTTTAGTATAGATTTCTAGGAGATGAGATATTTTCTCGCAGTAAAAAGTACCCTATATGTTGACCTGTATAGCCAGTTATCATCATACTTAATTTCATCAACCTCTGTCCAGTGGTTTTCTCGTGATACACTGACAGACAAAAATTCTAAAAACTATAAATTCGGCATCTATATCGGTAATTATGAATGACTGTTTCAATAAGAAATTCCAAAAAATATTTAATGTACAGATTCAATTCAGAATTTTATAATATATATTGATTAAGGTATCTAATATTTTTGAAATATTATTATTATAAACCGTTAGTTTATGCGTATGTTCTTTAATTTAAAATCATTAAGTAAAAGTACGGTAAAATCATATCATTATTTTTATATTACAGTTTGGTTTAGTTATAAAAGCATAAAAAGAAATTTTCACTTGCTTTTATTTACTTGAAGCAAAGAAATTAAGTTCCAAGGCTTTCCTCTAAGAATAAAGTTTATGAGTAACCGCTGAAAACTTATAAACCGTCTTGTACCAACCAAGTAAATACAAAAATTGCCTTTAAGCTGAAAAGATGCTGAGTTTTAAATACATTTATTTAACATTTTCGTACCTAAATAAATAAGTTTGTAACAACAAGGTCATATATGCTATCGTTCGGAATTAATGGTTATTAAAATTTTAACGATTCGATAGCGAAAATGTTGAAATTTTATGCCTGCCTGATATTTTCGTTTCGTAATTTAAGTTTTATCGTAAGTTGAACCATATTGTGGATCAAACTGTTTTTTTAATTGTAGATATTTTAAGTGGCCTAAAGGAAGTCTCCATAGAGTTAAAAACCACTGCCCAATATAGTATACTTTTCTCCGTACAACTAAATTCTCTTTCTAAAGAGCAAAGTGGAAAATTATGCTGAAAGATATAAATGTAACTATTATTAAGATACTCTTCTCTTCACACTTGCCTTACGGTGTTGGAAAACTTATAAGTCTGGGAGAATCTAGCAGATTTTTGAAGAACGTGAAGTCCGCCAATCCTTATTTGGCCAGCGTGGTGGACTATCACCTGATTCCCTTCGTATTGATGGCCAGTAGTGGCATGTTAAAACAGTCTGGATACTAGAATACAATAACTTGATAATACCACGAAAATAGTTTTTTTTTTTTATAGAGAAGACGCCATTTATATTTTTAAATCAAATTCCTCAAAACATTTTTTTATGTTGGGACATTAACACATAGCACCATCTAGTTCCATGGTAAGCTACGAGGCCTGTGTTATGGATACCAGATGGTTGATACACTACATATATATATATATATATATATATATATATATATATATATATATATATATATATATATATATATATATATATATATAACTTTAAATACATACACATTATAAATATAAGCACCCATGACTGGAGTACAAACATTCGTGCTCATCATAGAAATGAATACCCCCAGCGGGACTCGAACACGCGACCGCTGGATCACTACAAACTGAGCCAAAGGTGTCGTCCCATATAACAAAGTTCTAATAAAAATCCATTTGTCTAAGTAACTAAGTAATATTTTAGGTTCTACGTAGATGGAACATCGAAAGAGCGTTTCGAGCTCAACCTTGACACAGCGATTTTAAGTCCGTCCCACTTTCCATTATTACTTTTAAATGAAGAATGCTATATGCATTTGTCATTTAATTTTGTATTTATTCATTGATAATAAAATTATTTTAACAATCCATATCCATACTAATATTATAAATGTGAAAGTTTGTGAGCATGGATGGATGTTTGTTACTCTTTTACGCCAAAACGACTTAACGGATGTGGATTAAATTTGGCACAGAGATAGATTATAGTCTGGAATAGCACATAGGCTACTTTTTATCCCGAAAAATTTACTTAAAAAACAACAGTGAAATTGGTCCTACTGTTTTAGATGCTGAAAATTAATGAAAGATACCTCAAACTCACTTCCTAAGATACATCATGGAACTATTACAGGATTTGTGATCAAATACTTCGAGAGTACTCATTAAAATATTATATTAAGTACAAGAATTAATTATAGATCTCAAAAAATAAAAATCTTTCAGTTAAACAAATATTAAACGAACAAACGATTGTAACTTACACAGGTCGCGTCAAAACTAGATAGGTTAGTCCTATATACTTTCTTAGATTTACGAGAATATTTGACATTTAAAAAAAAACTATCTTTTCGGTTTTCTTCGCGGATTTATTTTGATTTTTGGTTCCCAATGTTTGGAATGCTACTATACACATTTCTGTATCATGGTCACGGGAGAGACTATTGTTTTAGACGTCTTAAAGGTATAGGTATATATATATCTTTATGTATGTATGTATATATATACATATACATAAAATATATATATATACATAAAGGTATATACTTATGTATGGTGTGTAGCAAGTATATAATAATCTTGGAGACGTACAAAACTTTAGTCTCTCCCGTGACCATGGATGCTGTAAAGCATTCGAAACGTCGGGAACAAAAAATCAAAACAAATCCGCGAAATAATCCGAAAAGATAGTTTTATTTAAGATTAACTTCAATGTTTTACTAATAGCCTCTGAAGAGTTCTACTATCGACCTCCTGACTAAAACATCAACCAACTCTTATGTTAAACTCTTATGTTTTTATCCAGACTTTACATAATTAAAAAGTTTCAAATCAATACGAATATAAGAAATAAGTTGAAATCGTAATCCAAGATTTGTTTGCTTAGTTACCAGTGAAGCTAATAAAAGAGTGTTAATTAAAGAAAGGAGAAAATTTTTGTTTCTTACAAAATTTAATTCACTGTTTCTGTTTACACGTACATTTTAAATTTAAAACTCGACGCAGAACTCCCGGTTTCGCTCGCGCTAAAACTACAGAAAAATCTTAATAAAAGGTAGGTTCCATACAAACATTCATCATTAGTATACCCTTTCAGTATTTATTTAATTGTATTTAAGAGCAATAATACCAAGTTTCAAGTAATTCTGATCATAAATATTTTTTAGGTTGTATTAGAACGTGTTTTCCCGTGGGAATGAGATAATTTCCCGCGGTAAAAAGTAGCATATGTCACTCTCCAGCCCTCCAACTATCTTCACGCAAAAAATTACGCCAATCTGTCTATGTCTGTAAAGAAGAACAAACAAACAAACGAACGAACAAAAAACAAATAAACACACACTTCCACTTTTGAAATAACATTAACGTATTTTTACTTATGAAAACTTTTTACACGTTACTTTGGCGTTTGGCTCAGTTTATAGTGACTTGCTGTGCCAGCGGTCGCGGGTTTGAGTCCTGCTGGAGGCATTCATTTGTGTGATGAGCACGAATGTTTGTAGTCCAGTCTAGGATGTTTATATTTATAATATGTATTTATTTAAAGTTATATAATATGTATTTATAATATGTAGTGTATCCACTATCTGGTATCCATAACACAAGCCTCGTAGCTTACCATGGAACTAGATGGCGCTGAAATGATATTAAATGAAATAAACTTTATTCAATTAGACTTATAACAAGTGCTGTGAATTAATGTCCCATCATATTTATTTATTTATGCATTTTTCTTACAGTATCGACAGCGTTTAAAGTAAAATCACATCATTAGCACGTTTTCTCTAATTATACTCATATTGTTTTCACCGAGCTTAACTTTTGTATGATCAATACAAAATTTTATCTATGATAGAATTAAAATGATAACTTTTGATACGATATTGCACTACCATCTTTTTGGACTGTAATCAAGTAATGTCAATTATATCTGTTCGATCTATTTTCATAGTATTCCACCGAAATATTCTTGAATACATAATATTCGTTCGTCACTTCTTCGGAACCAAAAAACCTTTCGATAACTATGACTGAATTTATCAACTTGTTATTTATTCATTTTCTAAGAATCGTTTCTAATAAATTGCTATAAACAAGTCGGCTTCTTTTAATTGAAACGAGCTTCTTTCTGAGGCGATTACTGATTTATATACATAAGATAAAAACAATGGATAGATTTTTATATCTAAATAAATAGGCAAAGACGAACCAGTTCAGTGCCTTTTCTCATCTGTTTGTCAACTGATTTTCTTTCTTTTTTCGTTGATAACCGTCAAAAAATGTGGCACAGTTTTTTTTTTTATATAGATGAATAAATTTTATTCGTATTGGTTTTCCTCAAATATTCAATAATAAATATGGCCGAATTTGAACCACTAGGCGAACACTTTGTTTTATAATACTTTGCTTAATAACTTTTACCTCATATATTTGTTTACCTAAACCAGGCATAACAAGCATTGACAGCACAAACAAAGTATGAAAACACAAGATACCTAAGTTTTAAAACCGACTCAATAAATATAAACACTTATGCGTTATGAAAATTTATTTTAATTATTTAATAATACTTTAAATGATTAAATTTAAAACTAATGATTGAATTTTTATTTGTCATATCTATACAGATAAATAAAATTAAGGTGTATGTTTGTAATGTCAAAATAACAGATTTTTACAAGATGCATATGGAAATATACGGTACTTATAAGAAAAAAACAATTTTTTTTTAATTTTCTCTGTCTGTCTGTCTATTTGTTCCGGTTAATTTCCGAAACGGGAGGACCGATTTAGACGCGACATTCACTGGCAGATAGCTGATGTTATAAGGAGTAACTTAGGCTATTTAATTTTTGAAAAAGAATCAGAGTTCCGCCTAAAAGATGGACAGACACATGAAATTGTGACTAATATCCGCGTACCTAGAGACACACCCAAACGAAGCCAGGGTAAGCCGCTAGTTTATAAATAAAAACGAAAAATAACATTAACTCACTGACGAAACACTAAATCACAAAATGTCTTGGCTTAAGGTAGTTAGTTCCTAGGTACAAGATGAGCTTAGAACAAATTTCGCACCAAGGTCAAAATTAAAAGGTCTTAGACCCATACTAAATCTAGGCTCTCGTAAATTTATATGAAAGTCTTATACATACATACATATATTTGCTGGTACATACATAAGTAAGAATTGTTCTGGTTACACTGAAATCAGCTTTGCAAGCGAAGCCGCAGGCAATGCTAGTTCTGAAATAAAAATTTCGGGATTGATAATAAATAAAAATCAATTCAATTAAATGTTCTTGTCAATTCAATTAAATGGCTTCAAAGCGTGCCAGTTTAACACATTACTTCACCAATGTCACGTAGAATGGAGAAGACACGAAGAGATTGGTCTGTACATAAATGAAAGTCCTGACTCAGTTTTGGTTACAGACGCTTTTTTTAAGTTGGGAAAAGCAGACCACACAACCAAGGGGTTGCTCCCACGGTCCAATCTGCTGTCAGAGAAGTATGAGGAACAACCCGTATGGTACACCACCCTACCAGTGCATTTCTTGGTATCACGTCCAGCTGGATTGCCGGACACAAATAAGACACCCATCCTGCCTCCACCACCACGATAAGGAACACAGATCGAGGGGATTGGTTAGAGACACTAGAATATTACATTCGACTTGTTACAATGTATATTAATTATATAATCAGTAGGTACATGTAGTACGGAATGCTTAGCGTCGTATCTCTCTCTCTCTCTCTTTTTCTGGCGGAAACAGAACAACGCTCTCGATAAAAATTATTATAATATTGTTGTCGATAAGTGACGTTTGAAAACCTAATTAAACCTTAATTGCATACATACTCGTATATTTAATTTGTACATTGATTTTTACGCTACAAAAAACTAGCCGAACTGAGAACCTCCTGCTTTTGAAGAAGTCGGTTGAAGAGAATTAAGTGGAGTGGGAAGATACTTTGCTTTTATTACTTGTTGTCAAATTATATGGGTTTAAACAGCCAACAAATAAGTTAGAAAACTATTTCAGATGGAATAGAGATTTGGCAATATCTCATTTAGGAATGTTTCGGAACATTAAATAATTTCCCAACATTTTTAAGAAAAAATTGGTTATCATTTAACTTATTATCGTTATTATTATGACTGACTTAAAAAAATGATATACTCAATTAATATACATACATATATATGTTGTTTTGGCTATCTTACGCTACATTTTTGCTAATTGTGAATCAAGAGTGATTTATTAATTAATATTATACTCGTAGTTCGAATAATGCCCAAAATTCGACTATTATTATCATTATTAAAAGTTTTAGAGAATTTTCCTCATTTGTCAACGTTTAGCTCAGTTTGTACTGACCCTACTTACTTTGCCAGCGGTCGCAGTTTCGAGTCCCGCTGGGGACATTCATTTGTGTTATGAGCACGAATGTTTGTAATCCAGTCATGTATCAACTATCTGGTATCCATAACACAAGCCTCGTAGCTTACCATGGAACTATATGGTGCTGTGTCTCCTAACATATTTATTATTTACTTTTATCTACCTATCTATATGAAAAAACTATCCCTTTTTTGATAACATTAAAGCTCATCAATAGCTATTAAACAGAAAAAAGAAAATCGGTTGACAAATAGAGGAGAAAAAGGTACTGAGCTGTTTTGTTTATATACTATTATACACACACACACACAGATAAACTTCCCCATCGTACTGAAGGGAGGCCTGTGCCCAGCAGTGGGACGTTAAAAAGGGCTGAAGACTTCAGTTAAACTTTGCTAACATAAAGAGAATGGCGAAGAAATACTAAAGGAACTCATAATTAATGTCCAAAGACACTCAGAAATCTAGATATTACAGACGTATCCATTTTCGAGTTTAAACGCCCTCGTTAATTTTTAACAGGCCGTTTTGTGATTTGTGGCACAAACTATAGAATACAGCGATGATATCTTAACTATACTAAAAACTAAAATTGAAAAATTGAAAATCTATGTACATCCGTACGTATGAGTATATGTTTGTGTTGTTGGTTAGTGTTGTTGTTAATGTCCTAAAAAAAATATATGTCGGAGACGAGTCATAATCACAACTAATCGGAACGCGAGCGCCACCTTTTTGGGCTCGACTGAGTCTACGTCGTGACACTCGACCTGGCTTGGCTGAGTTACGCTTGGTCGGTCGCACAGTGAACACTAGTAGAAACTGTCTTGCGTTCCGTATTGTCTATACGTGGTAATAATGAAGTGGTATATGGCTGTGTAGTGAAGTGCTGTTTAACTATGTACAAAGTGATTATTGTTAATTTGAAATACAACTGTGATTGCATCGACTTTCATTTGAACCAACACTTCCCATATAACGCCCACTGTATAAGTCATGATAAAATAATGGAAAATAATAGAGAAAATTAATGTTGCTTCGATATATACGTTAAATATAAGGTAGTTTGTACTCGTAAGATAAACACTAAAACAACTACTTAATTACTTCATTCTTTCTTAAAACTACAAGAAAGTCATTAATAGCTACTAAATAATAAACGAAAAATCGGTTAAATACAGAGTAGAAAAACGTGCTGAACTGTTTTGTCTTTTCCTATCTATACTATAAAAAAACTCTAAAAATGTAGGTTCTTACGAACTTTCATCCCTATTTGTTCCCCCTTACCGGATGAATTTAGAAAAATGCTAAAACATATATTTATTTAATTGTATTAAAGAGCATTAATACCAAGTTTCAAGTAATTCTGATCCAAAATATTTTTTTCGGTTATATTATTACGTGTTTTCCCGGGGGAAGTAGATGATCTCTCACAGTAAAAAGTAGCCTATGTCACTCTCCGGCCTTCCAACTATCTCCATATAAAAAACCACGCCAATCCGTCACTCTGTTTCGATGTGAAAGAAGTACAAACAAACAAACAAACAAACAAACAAACAAACAAACAAACAAACAAACAAACAAACAAACAAACAAACAAACAAACAAACAAACAAACAAACAAACAAACAAACAAACAAACAAACAAACAAACAAACAACAAACAAACAAACAACAAACAAACAAACAAACAAACAAACAAACAAACAAACAAACAAACAAACAAACAAACAAACAAACAAACAAACAAAAAACAAACAAACAAACCAACAAACAAACAAACAAACAAACAAACAAACAAACAAACAAACAAACAAACAAACAAACAAACAAACAAACAAACAAACAAACAAACAAACAAACAAACAAACAAACAAACAAACAAACAAACAAACAAACAAACAAACAAACAAACAAACAAACAAACAAACATAGCTTTATATTGTGAGTATATCTCATATTAAGATGTAACTGTAACATTAACCCATCAGTCCACTTTGTGCGACAAAATTTCTAAATAAAGTATCTTTAATTAGCTTTTTAAGTGTATTAAAAACGTGGAATAGATAAAATTTACTTGTAGTTCCTATAAGGGTGGCATGATCTCTATGATCAAACACTTCTAAAATAAAGAATTAAAAATTGTCTTTTTGTATGTTTACATTCGTCTCTGTATTATCTGTGTTACTCTGTTAATATGCAATAAAGAATATATATATATATATATATATATATATATATATATATATATATATATATATATATATATATATATATATATATATATATATATATATATATGTTTGTATGTTTATTTATTTGTTTAAATGCGCTTATCTCTAGAAACATCAGCCAAATTAAAAAAAAAATATTGTATAGTTTTTATATTAAAGATATAGGATATCTAACATCACACTACGACTGTAGGAGCGGAGAATTTTATATAAATAAACTACGCGTCTTAAGGTAGTAAATGGTATACAATAAAGTCATTTTATCGGTCTGATTGTGCACTTATATACGTATGTATGAAGTTTAGTACACAATATTTTTATATTGTTCTCACAATGATTATGGTATCTTGGAAAGTTTATCTGTATTATATATAATACACTAGCCTACCCGCGGCTTCGCCCGCATTCGAACTTCCGATCCCTACCAAAGTTTATAGAATCATCCGTAGGACTAATCTGAAGTTGCCTGAAAATTTCTTTAAAATCACTTCAGCCGTTTTGCAGTCCATAGAGAACATATATACACACATCGAGTTGTACATATATTTATATACAATAAAATTCCATACTATATTGAGCCTGCCATTTAAACCATTTAATATATATATATATATATATATATATATATATATATATATATATATATATATATATATATATATATATATATATATATATATATATATATATAGAAAAATTCTAAAAACTATAGATTCGGACTCTGTATCAATAATAATGTCTATTTCTATTACATTTTCCAAAAAATGTTTAATGTACAGATTCGACTTAGTTACAATTTTATTATATGTGTATAGATTTCTGCAAAAACTTTTTGATATTCATGAAACTAGGGGAATATAATCTTCAAAATACATATAATAACCATTTTTTTGAAATCGAAATGTTATCCGTTTATTCCTGCCTTTGTTAGACTTCAAACTTCTCTAAAAAGTATATTTGGCTTTGGGGGAGGGGGGAGGGGGGGGTCATGACCCCCATGACCCCCCTGGATCCGCGCTTGAAAGCATATTATTCCGTCCGTATAAATGTGTGGGATTACTTTTAGCTGATACTCAATTAGGATAAGAACATTATTTTTTATTGCAATATTGTTGGCTAACATTATACTTAATAATTATTATAAATTAAGAAAACTCCTACGCAAATTAATTGTCATTTAACGATTACACTGGCACACGTGAAGCACTTAATCGAGTAATCATACGCCAAAATTCCTTAAATCATTTTGGAATAGAGCTGATACTCTTACACAGCTGGGCCGATATTAACCAAACTTAGCTAAAAACCACCGCAAGGAAATTGGCTTTCAAATGAAAAAACCGCATCGAAATCAGTCCATCCGTTTGAGAGCTACGATGCCACAGACAGACACACACACATACAGACAGACATTGACGTCAAACTTATAACACCCCTCTTTTAGCGTCGGGGGTTAGAAAGAGTAACTGTTGAGTTTCTCGCCGGCTCTTCTCAGCAAAACTGCCTTCCAAGCCAGTTGTAGATTGCTCACGGACTTACAGACCGACATTTAATTTAAATTTTAAATATAATATTATTGATTCAAAAGTGCTAAAATTCTATTTGAATAAAGTATGTTTTAATTTTCTTTTGATTTATCGGGTCGAGGTTCTATGATTTTGGAACTAATATATGAGCAACTAAACTAATATTATAAAAGAGAGACCCACCTCTACGCATAACAAAAGATCAGGCACGTCCTATAGATACTTTATGGAATAGAATAATTTCCCAAGAGAATATCTTGATGTATCGGGATATAAGAAATCTATGCCATTCTCTTCACTCACTAATTTTCTACTCCATTGCAAAAAAGGAAATTTATTTTTAATATTTATTTATAATTTTTAATCATTTTAATAAACCTATACGTATAATAAAATTCCACCTGAGTCGAATCTGCACATTAAATATTTTTTGGAAAATCTTATTGAAATAGGCATTATTATCGATACAAAGGTCGAATCTATAGTTTTTAGATTTTTCTCTGAGAAAAAATATATAAGGTTTTCAAAAGACTCTACCAATCTGCATTAGTAGAGTGTGATTAATTGAAAAAGGGCCCACGCCCAGCAGTGGGGCTGCTAAATATCGCGTATCGCTTACATATTCTATACCATTGTGCCACACTGACATCATTTTTAAAAAAAGCTCCCCTAAAAAGCTTTTAAATTATCTCTTGAACGTTTGTTCGCTGGTATGTGACGTTACTGGGTCTAAGGCTGTCAACCTTTTTATGTTGTGAATATTTTAGCGGCTTCAAATATGTTTAGTTTGTCTTGAGTAAGCCCACTTTGTTTGAATGTCATACTCTGGAAATTCACCTGGTTGGTTCTAAGCATAACATGAAGTAAATTATGATTGTATTTGATACATTTTTTTATATAACAATACTAGCGACTCACCCTAGCTCCACTCGGGTTCGTCCCTAGTTACGTTTTAACTTAGATTTCTCAGAGATGAAACGTTTTCCCGCAGTAAAAAATATTCTATATGTTGACCCGGATAACCAGTTATCATCATACCAAATTTCATCAAAATCTGTTGAGTGGTTTTCTCGTGATGCGTTCTCAGACAGAGAGACAGACAGACAGACAGGCGTACTGAAGGGAGGCCCGTGCCCTGCAGTGGAACGTTAAAAAGGGCTGAATACAATAAGACTTTCCAAAAATATTTAACGTACCGATTCAACTTAGAATTTTATTATGTATATGTATAGATAATACAAAAAAAAATATATGTATTATAACATTAAATAAATAAAATAAATTTATTTTAATTTTAGTTTTATTTTCATGATTAAATAATAAATTCAATTTTTTTTTTTTGTAATAACAAGACTTACAAATCTTCAAAAATATATGTACTTTTATTGTTTAATATATAACTTTTAATACTTGTCACTTTAAGATGTTTGTAATTCAATATACTTAACATTTTTGTTGAAAAAATTTTGAATTCTTTTTTTTTTAAATATTTATTTTAGGCTTAATGACTGAAATCGCATGCGCGTAAGAAGTTTTCCGCGTTACGATGACAAGAGAGCTGGCTCGGGGAAATGCTGCTAGCATTCTTGCCACAATTCCACGTGGACATAACTTGTACAGTTATAATTAAGTTAACATTTCTTTTATATATACAACTAGGCGTCGGTGGCTTGATTCCCCATACAAACTTTCATCCCCGTTTTCACCCCTCAAGGGATAATTTCCGGGATAAAAAGTATCCAATGTCCTTCCCAGGGTCTCAAACTATCTTCTTACCAAATATATAAGTATTCTTAAATTTTATAATTTTCCGTGCAATTTTTTAAATTTTTTCTTAAGAACCTCCTGACAATAACGAACACAACAAAAAAAATTAGTTAAATCGGTCCAGTCGTTCACGCGTGATGGCGTGACCAAGGGAAAGTATATCTGTGATTTCAATGTATTTCTTTTTCATGAAAAAATTCAATGAAAAAAATGTGTTCCCTGCATATAAATACAAAAGGCACTCAAGTGAAGTAAGAGCCAGTCGCTTATTTTTGCACTAGCGGCTCACCCTTGCTTCGCTCGGGTTCGCCTTTAGGAAAACAAAAACAAACTTATCCCACGGGAATCGTACATTTTTCCGGGATAAAAATGTTATTCCAGACTATAATCTACCTCTGTGCCAAATTTTATCCAGATCCGTTGAGCCGTTCTGGCGTGAAATACTAACAAACATCCATACATCCATACTTACAAACTTTCACATTTATAATATTAGTAAAGATTACAAGAGAATGGAGCAGTAATATAATATATAAAACCTAGGAATGAACTCGAGCGAAGTGAGGATGAACCGCTAGTACATTATAAGACAATAGTAAAATTTATAAAAAGTTCTCATTAAGCTAAAAGCATTAAAAATAAAGAATGCTTATGAAAAGAACGAAATACTGTAGCCATCTAAACCCGAGACTGAAGTCAATGAGATGTGAAACCGAATATTAAAGGAGGCGACGAAAACTGTAAATAATCTGTATTCTGTAAATACTATCTTCAAAATTTTTAAAAAATATACTAAGTAATGCTTATTTATTACTAATGCTTATTTATGACTGCTATCTGCCTCGGTGGTCTAGTGGCTAGCAGTCCTGGGTTCGAATTTCGAGTCGAGCCAAGTTCAATAAGAGTCTTTCCGTTAAGAAATTATAAATAACAGCCAGGAGATGGGAAGTTAGCGGTGTTTTACCCCCGTGCCTCGGAGAGCACGTAAAGCCGTCGGTCCTGCGCCTTAACTCTCGCTGGTCGTGTCGAGTGGTCGTCCCACCGGAGTATGAAAGTGACAGGAATAGAGAGTGCACTTGTGCATTATAATATCTCAGATGGCTAAGTCTCAATGAGATTGGCCGTGGCCGAAATCAGTCGGGAGGATATCATTATTATTACTTCATATCGACTATTAACACAATGGAGAAAAAACATTTAAAAAACTAATTAATTGATTATAGAGGCAGTGGTAGCCCAGTGGTAACGCGCTCGCTTGGGAAACCGAGTGAAGCGGGTTCAAATCCCGAGTCTCGCATCTCCGATATTTCCATGTGCGAATAATTTCCAACATGATTACCACTTGTCTTAACGGTAAAAAAAACCTTGTGAGGAAACCTGCATGTCTGAGAGAACATAACAAGTTTTCGAAAGACATGTGAAGTCCGCCAACCCGCACTTGGCCAGCGTGGTGGACTACGGCCTGATTCCCCTCGTACTAAAGGGAGGCCCGTGCCCAGCAGTGGGACGTTAAAAAGGGCTAAATACAAATTTTTTACCCAGCGTCCAGCTTACGGTTTATTTTCGAAAGGAATAATGATAATTTTTATCCAACTTTGTTTAAATTTGCATCACTTGCCACTGTTATTTCAGTACAGAAACCTCTCACAAAAAATACGGATCTACTAAATATTGTTTCAACTTAATAAACTCGGAAAAACAAACAAATTCACAGCGAACTGTTTTAATTCAAACATGCGGAATGGAAGACAAAGTCAAAACAAGGAAGCCGTTTTTACGACGCAAGTGTAATGTATAATATTTTTGTCTGTCTTCTTAGGCTAGTGGTTGATGTACGGCTACAGATTTGAAAGTCCTGGGTTCGAGTCTCCTGCGTACTTGAGGTTATAATGATATTGGTCGCCATAGCCAAAATCTGTCAGGAGAACATTTTTATTACATGTAGGAAATACGAATGAGATAAGACTAGAATAATACTATTTTAATGAAAAATTTACGTCGAATTCAATATAAAAATAATTATTGTTTTTTCTTGTTGTTGTTGTTGTTTTTTTTCTTATAATTTCTATATTATATATAGATTATGCTTTCGAATGTACGTATAATTATTATTCAAAACATAAAATTTTAAAAATATAGATGCCGAATTAAAAATGTTCGGGAAAATCTGGAAAAATATTATTATTATCAGTCCAATGTTTTAAATTTCACTCAAAAAAAAATTGTTGTCTTAATACTCATATATTCTAACACGCTATTTACTTCAGTGTACATACATATAAAAATAAAAAAATATTTTAACTATATCTTCTCGTTCCGTATTTTACAACATACTCGTATATGACAAATGCATAGGCGTGAATAAGCCCAAGACTGTATTTTGTCTTAATAAGATCCAAACAAATATCTGTATAACCAATATAAAAACCTAATACGAGAATCAAACCTGCTATCTTCAAGCTCAAAGTATCACCAATAAAGCTCCCACTACACTACAAAACCCATCTGGCGGTACAGTACTTATTATATGAAGTTAAGGAAATGAATTATGTAGATTCATAAAAAATGTATCATGTAACGCAAAAGCCTTTGAAACGTGGTTGGCATGTAAAGCTTATCACAACTTTCTACTTCAGAACACATTCTACTAAACTTTCAAGAGCATTTAGTTGAATAAACACTCTCGTACGTTTTCCTGCAACGTAACGTGAAAATGTACATCTAATAAATGAAAATATCTTGCATTTTATGTTCTTCTAAGGTGCAATAGTAATTTAATGTTTGTATGATGTGGAGGTACTCAATTCAATTCCCACTCTACGTTTACAGATCTTATATACAAAGACTAGCAGAATCCGTGGTTATGCTCGCGTTCAATCTACAAAAAAAGCTTTTTGATTTTATGTTATATAGCATATATATATATATATATATATATATATATATATATATACAATTATATATGAGATATTCATACCAAAATACTAAAATCGCGATTAAAAACTGGAGGGTGGGGTTAAGACGATGAAAAATACTTTACGACCTATTCTCAAACCTACCAAATATACAAAAAAACATTGAAATCGGTCGAGCCGTTTTGGAGGAGTGCGACCACAAACACCGTGACGCGAGATATTTTTATATTAGATTCTTGCAATCTAAGTCCGTATATCCGTATTAATATTATAAATGTGAAAGTTTGTTTGTGAGTATGTTTGGATATTTGTTACTCAATCACGCCAGAACTGCTGAACGGATTTGGATGAAATTTGGCACAGAGATAGATTATACTTTTTATCCCGAAAAAATATACGGTTACCGAGGGTTTGTTTTTGTTTTTCGGGCGAACCGGAGAGAAGCGAGGGTGAGCCGCTAGTTACTAATATAAAAGTAATAAATATCTAAAAAATTACATATTGTGATAGCGTAAATACATGCTTGGATTATGGATATATATTGTGTATATCCAAATAATTTTCAAATTTTTTTCGAGTTATTTCATAGCGATAGTATATAGTTTAATATGTTTTTTTCAAACTTGTTTAAGATATACTTAATCAAATGTTTTTGACGATGGCTGAATGCCACTGATCGGTATATTTCTTCAATATGCAATAAATTTTTCTAATGATTATGTAGAGTTTTAACAGTGCATTTGTTAAATGAAGCTGTTATTCAATGAAGCCCTCAATAATAAATCAAATATACATTTTTGCTGGACAAGTTTGATATATTCATCTAATTTTTAGGATACCGTGCCCGAAGGATTTAAACGTGACCCTATTACTGAGCCTCCCGTATCCGTCCGTCTGTCTGTCAGCGGGCTGTATCTCATGAACCGTAATATGCAGATAGTTGAAATTTTCACAGAGTACGTTATTTCTGTTGCCGCTATAACAACAAATAATTAAAAACCAAGATAGTGCATTTCAAAATGGTCGCCATGCAAATTAAATAAAAATGATCAAGTGGAGAATAGTTAGTGATAAACTAATGAGTCGTTTTTTAGCCTTAATCTCTCGCTGATTCTCTGCTAGTTCATGCCTGATGGGATTTGTGCTTTTACGTTGTACTTACTACATAAGATACTTTGATACAATTCAGCTGTAGATCTTTTGTTATGTTTCAATTAGTTTATGAACATACACACAAAATCCATAATTTAAAAGGATTGAGCATGCGAAAAGATAGAAATAGCGACATTTTAGTATAAGAAAAGACAAATTAATAAATGGAATTTAAATTATTTAACATTAAATAGCTTTTATTCAAAGCACTATGATTATATTGAACTTACATGACACAGTGAAAGCTCAGTCAGCAGACATACATGAAGATCTAAGATTTTCGTTAAGCTTGAACCTTAATTAATCTAAATGACTGTAATGAAAGTTATATAAAAAAAAAGTTGTCGGCGTATATCAAATACGGATTTTTTAGAGTTCCATTCAAAAAAGCAATAGATTTAAGAAAAAAAGATTTTTATAAACAAGCTTTTATCTAAAAACGTGAATGAAACAGTTAAAAATTTTGAGCTTCCAATTCTCTATCAATCCCAGCATAATCCCAATAACACTTACAATCTCACCTCATCAGATAGTAATTTTCTTTTTAGAAAACATGAATATACATATCTGTTCATTTTTATAAGTGATGCTAAAACAAAATGAATAATTTGGAAAATAAATGCGGAGGTGTTTACATGAAATTTAAACATTATGATAAAAGCTTTTTGATAAAAAGTTCGTAATACTGAAAATAACAGCAAAATTTATTACAAAAAAAATTTTTTTCTATATTAAATTATGATATGTTGAGCCGGATAACCAGCTGCCATTATACCAAATTTCATCAAAATCTGTCTAGTGGTTTTCTCGTGATACGTTCTTTTCCAGACAGACAGACACACATGTCAAATATTATAAACCTACGAAGACATTAGAAATTAACGTTACCAAAAACGAGCTAGATGCTGAGTAAATATTATATCCGCGTTGTTTATAAGAAGATAGACTAACTAACAAAATCTTTTGAAAATATACAATATACATATTATACATAATAATTTATGTATGTACATACGCACTTACGCTCACTTCCCTATCTATACATATAATAAAATTGTAACCAAACCCAATCTGTACATTAGATAATTTTTCGAAAATCTTATGGAAATAAACATTATTACCGATACAGAAGCCGAATCTATGATTTTTAGAATTTTTGTCTATGTCTGTTACCGCATCACAGAAAAACCACTGGAGGGATTTTGATGAAATTTGGTATGGCGATAGCTGGTTATCCGGGTCAACCTATATACTTTTTACCGCGGAAAAAAATACAAAAACTACATTGTAAGAGTATACTAATATGTAAAACCTAAGAATTTGGTTTTTGGTCGTCTGAACGCGGGCGGAGCCGCGGGCAATGCTAGTAATATGTATATACGAGAGAAGCGAGGATAAATCGCTAGTATTTTAATAAATAGATTCTGCTAAAGTTTGATTAATTGAACCGCTACATATATATTTGTTCTAAAACCAGACTATTAAATAGACTTTATTGCCAAAACACTACAACGTATTTCCCGCCCAAATAACATTTGCATACCAATTTTCAGCACAAATAAATGCAATATCGTTTCAATGGTTCAGTTATTTATTATAATTTTTTTTAGATCAAACAAAATGCAATAAAATAAATAAAAAATCAACACAAAGTCTTATTTTAGATGCAAACTTTTTTCTATGTTAATTAATTTATTATAATTATGTATATGTATGTATATATATATATATAATTATTTACTGCCTCGGTGGGGTAGTGGCTAGCATATACGGCTGCACACTCGGAGGTCCTGGGTTCGAGTCCCGGGTCGGGCCAAGTTTAGTTATTGAGTGTTCTAACAGCCCGGAGTTGGGAAGTTGGCGGTTATATATATATATATATATATATATATATATATATATATATATATATATATATATATATATATATATATATATATTTAATTATCTGTTATATAGATACATAGTATGGCATAGCTTTTATCGCAACAGCTTTGGCCTTCCCCGGCCAAAAGTAAATTTTAATGCGACCACACGTTTGGCTTAGTTTGTAGTGACCCTACTTGCGCGGGTTCAAATCCCGCTGTGGGCATTCATGCATCCAAATCCGCTCAGCCTTTCTGACGTGATTGAGTAACAAAAATCCAGACATTCATCTAAACTTTCACATTAATAATATTAGTAAGATTAATTGTAAGCAAGTTGTGTTCTGGTGCAAGGTACATGGCACGGATCTCTTTTACGAGTGTGAGAGCTTCGACATCGAAAATGAATATTACCCAAAAGATATGGAGAGTCAATGAGATTGTTAAGTAATTTAAATAAAAAAGCATCTTTGCTTTTACTGCAATAATAAGTCTTTATAAATCGTTATAATCCATAAAATATTTATGCATAATAATGGAAAAAAAAATCAGTAAACACAATTTGCACTTATAATTTACTAGCGAGTTCGCCACTAGGTTGTTTCCCCATAAAAACTATCATCCCCATTTTAACACCCTTAAGGGCTGATTTTCGGGATAAAAACTATTTTATGTCCTCCCCGGGGTCTCAAACTTCTTACCCAATTTCATCGAAATCGGTTCAGTAGTTTCGGAGCTTATTCGGTACAAACAAACAAACAAAAAATTCTTTCCTCTTTATAACATTACTATGGAAAAGATCATTTTTTTAGCAGATTGTAAATAAAACACCAACAAAAAATGGATAGTTATCACCTACAATGAAACCTAAACAAACAACTGAAGAGTCTTAAGAAAGAAGACGTTCACACATTTTGTTTTGACAAGTTTCTTTAAATAACACTAGAAATCGCCATATAAAAATAATTATCTCTTTAAAACGGGGAAGGTTCTGTTAGGTTTTAGTGGATATTACAATGAGATTGTGAGTTTGTGACGTTGTACGGGTTGTACGGGTAATAATAATTTGTTTGTCGTTTTTTTCAGTTTGTAGTGACGTTACTTTCTGTGCTAGCGGTCGTGGGTTCGAGTCCCGCTGGGGGCATTCATTTGCGTGATGAGCACGAATGTTTGTACTCCAGTCATAGGTGTTTATATTTATAATATGTATGTATTTAAAGTTACATGTGTGTGTAGTGTATCAACTACCTGGTATCCATAACACAAGCCTCGTCGCTTACCATGGAACTAGGTGGTGATGTGTGTTAATGCCCCAACATATTTATTTATTTATTTAATCTCTGGATCTACTGATTCGATTTTGAAAATTCTTTTATCAATAGAAAGCTTAGTTATTTCTGAGTGTCATAGGCTATATATTAACCGGAAAATTTAATTTCTAAGTATATAAATTTGATTATTAAGTCGGAGAAAAAACGGTCGAACGAATACGTTTCTTGCGAACGCTGTCTTAACGATGAGAGATATATGATTATGTTCTAGAAAAAAGTCAGCGACAGCATATGTCTAACTTTTATATTTAAGTCGCAAAAAGTAGTTTTTAATATAAAAAAATAATTTAAATGTTTATTGGTCATATTATCAACCATTATGAATTCGTATTAAAATAAGTAAATTTATCGTCTAAAATGTTTAAAACAAAAGACTTTTCCCTTTTACTACATATAATTTGAAGAAATGGTTAAAGAGATAATACGACATACTCGTAGGTATGGAACCGCGACCGTGTCGTAATCTATTGATATTTCTATAAGATGGCTTTTTCATATACATTACATTACGAATTGTGAGTTGTGACGTTGTAAGGGGTAATCTCTGGATCTACTTAACCGATTTAGATGAAATTTGGTAAGAAGATAGTATGAGACCCTGGAAAGGACATAAGATACTTTTTATCCCCGAAATCATCCCTTAAAGGGGTAAAAAGGGGATGAAAGTTTGTATGGGGAAGCAAGTTTTAAATAAAACTTTCTTTTCAGATTTTTCGCACATTTATATTGATGTGTATGCTTTTTTTTAATTATTATATACTCGTAATTTGTGCGTAGATACTAGCTTTAACAACTACTTAATAACTTCTGAGACGTCTACAAACTTAGTTTCTCCCTTGACCATGATTGCGGTAAAGGACACAAACGTCGGAAAACAAAAATAAATATGCGAAAAACGCTAAAAAAATATTTGTATTTGAAATGTAAATTACAAAAGTATGTGGGATTTTTTCAAGCATTTTTTAATATTCAGTATGATTATACTATATTTTGTAGTATATGATATTATCTGACTTATAGTGAAACATCTAAGATATTCATCATTTTTGAATTGAAACTTCTTTATAATCGTTGTGATTGAAACTCGATGAAACGGAAATGCAACACTAAAAAGAGACAATCACATAAATATATAGGGTAAAGCCGGCGAGAGAATGAGATAGAATACATTGCCATGTTACCATGGTAACCGTTGTTTGAGATATAATACATTACACAGGAATTAAAAAATAATAAAATTAATTACTGAATAACATATAATGTATATTTATGTCAAATATAAGATAAAATAACTTTTAAGCTTGGTAAAAATATTATAAATTAATAAACCTTATCCTACTCTTGATACTCTATATTCATCTCATTCTCTCGTAGATTACTTTTCTGAAGTTTCACTTCTACCGTATGTGAATTGCACACACACGCACTTTTTTTACTTAAATCGGATCATGTTAGGACTTGTTATATGACAAGTATTTTCCAGACAGCAATATTTAGTAACAAAGTAACATTTACAATACAGTACATGAAGTTCAATTTTGTTGTCACAAGTCACGTTAAATAACTAAAGTCGTCGGAAAATGTAATTAAGGCGAAGCATGTTCTAAAGGAACACATGCTGCTTGTTTCTAATAGTATTAATTATAACAGCACAGTTCTAATTGCTTTGCATTTTATACTTCTTGATGATCGTATCACTCGCTTTAGAGTTAAACAAAAAAAAGCTTTATATAGGTAAATCAAAGATTTAAACTATTTATATTTTCAAATTTAACTGCCTCGGTGGTGTAGTGGCTAGCATGTACGGCTGCACACCCGGAGGTCCTGGGTTCGAGTCCCGGGTCAGGCCTAGTATAGTTATTGAGTCTTTCTGTATATTAAGCCTCAAAAACCACCCGGAGTTGGGAAGTTGGCGGTATTTCACCCCCGTGCCTCGGAGAGCACGTAAAGCCGTCGGTCCTGCGCCTTATCTCTCACCGGTCGTGTCGAGTAGTCGTCCCATCGGAGTATGAGAGTGACAGGAATAGAGAGTGCACTAGTGTCTGCGCGTACACTTGTGCACTATAACATCTCCTGCGCAGTTGGCTAGTCTCAATGAGATTTGCCGCCGTGGCCGGAATCGGTAAGGAGAACATCATCATTTTCAATTTCTTCTCAATACTAGCGACTCTCGCTTCGCTCAAGTTCGTCCCTAGCTAGGTACGTTTTGACGCTTACTATGGAATAGACTTTTTTTTCATTTTTTTTTATTTGAATTTTTCCGATGTTTTATTTTTATTCAGGATGAAGACAATTCCAACAAAACAAGAGATCATAAAAATCGGTCCAGCAGTTCTCGAGTTATAAGTGTTGTAACAAACTTGATTTTGTTTTTTATATATGTATTGATCTCTCATTGAATTATTTACTTACACACTTTTGCATTTTCAATTATGATGTCCTTCCATCCAATTTCGGCCACGGCGGCTAATTTCATTGAAACTGCGCAGGAGATGTTATAGGGCACAAGTATCCCGCAAACACAAGTGCACTCTCTTTTCCTGTCACTTTTACACTCCTTCTTCTTCTTCTCCCTGCCCATTTCCCAATCACTCGGGGTCAGCGCAGTACATCTTCTGTACTAATTTGGCAAAAGTTTAACGACCGCCTGCCTGACGTCAACCCTCCTTGGGAATGCTATTGTCTCTCTTTGCCTGAATGGTGTCGCGGAAGTCTTGTAATTATTATGCACTTTCGATTTTGTTGTCTTTTAAAACATTTTTTATACTATTACTTAAATTTTTAATGTTATTTTCGGATATATTTTAAAATAAATTTTGATTACACAATAAATTTTGTTTTGACGTTGTCAAATTTAATCTATATATCACTTTTACACTCCATTTGGGACGATAATTGAGAGACCAGGGGCAGGACCGACGGCTCTCTGAGGCACCGGGGTGACACTGTCAACTTACTCCGAGCTGTTACTAAGAATTCCCTGATAGATAATACCAATAACTAAACTTATCCCCGACTTGACCCGGGACTAGAACCCAGAACAACCGGATCTGTTACATGCCAGCCATTAAACCATTCAGGCATTTATAATATTAGTATCTTAACTATGGTCTATGACAGTGAGTTGACATGTGTCTATTAAAGTTACGGATTTAATTATTATATACCTACCTACAATCATATACTTGCTTGCTTATGTCTTTACTATACGACGTAATTCCTTCAATAAGTTTTTGCCATTTACCTACTTCTCATCTGAAGCAAAATAAAAAATCTATGTTACCTTATGACGTAGTATATGAGATACCTATGTAAAAAATAATTATTTTGATAATTCATCTAAAAAATAAAAATAACAAACATTTTTACACTTGTCTATACATATAATAAAATAGTAACTAAGCCGAATCTGTATATTAAATATTTGAATCTATAGTTTTTAGAATTTTTATCTGTCTGTCTGTCCGTTACCGCATCACAGAAAAACCACTGGAGGGATTTTGATGAAATTTGGTATGGTGATAGCTGGTTATCTAGGTCAACATATAGGATTCCGCGGCAGAGGCTGACTGCTACCGGACGCGTCCCCTGGGTGGCGGATAGGGGAACACCACTCGCGACTGTTTGGACCCGACAGGAGCTTGTGGTACCGGAGCAATCCGGCGCGGACCAACAGCCAGGATGGGAGGGGGGAGCGGCGTCAGGAGGGCGCAGTATCCTTCTTGGAGGTAACGCGGTGTCTCCGGCCGTTTCGCGGTAGGAGGCGCTACGCGGGCCGCGCTGCCGGGGCTAGCCCGTCGGTGCGGCGGCTGGAGCGGGGCCAGTTCTGGTCCTGCGTCTGGCGTGGGGTGTCGGCAGCCATCTTGGTCCGGAGGTGGGCTGACGGTAGGGGGGCCGCGGGGGAAGAGGAGTGTCGGTATGGCGATGCGCCGCTCGTCCCTATCTCCCGCGGCCTAGCGGGGCCGCCACCGTTTGATGGCGGACGCGGTGGGGCTGCAGGAGAAGAGGAGTGTCGGTGTTGCGTTGCCGCTCTCCCTGTCCTCTGCAGCCGATTGGAGGTGGCCCACTTCGGTGGGCGGTGGTTGGGGGGGTTTAATGGGGCTGCTCCGGGTACCTCTCTGGCGTAGCAGAGTTGACTGTGGAGCAGCCCCATTGGTTTGGTGGTCTGCCTAGCGTTTAGGCAGACCTGCCGCCGGGGCGCCGTAGTAGTTATGCGCAAGCGATCCTGCGGCGTCCCACTAAGGCGGGGGGAAGGGATGTCGGGTTTTAGTGGGTAGTACCGGCTCTTCTAGCCGGTGAGCCCCACATAACCACCTGGGGGATCAGGTGGTATGCGTAAATGCATTTCCCGACAGTAAAAAAAAAAAATAAAAAAAAAATCATTTCTGAGAAGAAATAAAAAAAACTGCAGTGTAAGACTATACTAATATGTAAAACCTAAGAATTTGGTTTTCGGTCATCTGAACGCGGGCAGAGCCGCGGGCAATGCTAGTTAAACAATAAAAATCGAACGTATGTTTGTACTAAAGTTTTTATTTTATTCAGCTTCTACGTTTGTATACAATACTCACCCTATGATAAGTAAAGCTTAAAAATAAAATACCTCAGCTCTGTGAAGAAGAAAGTTCAATGAAGAAATTTATAGCTGTTGTAATTTTTGACTATCTTTTATTAACCGACTTTCAAAAAGGAGGAGGTTCTCAATTCGTCGGAATCTTTGTTTTGTTTTATATATGTTCACCGATTACATAAAAACGCCTAAACCGATTTAGTTTTTTTTTGTTTCGAAGGCTATACTTCCCAGGTGGTCCCATTTAAATTTTATCGAAATCGGTTGAGCAGTTTTTAAAAAATCAACAAATAAATTATTTTTTTAAATAAATTGCTAAATCGAATATGTTATTAAAAACTTTCTTCTTAATAATTACCTCCTTATTACTATACCAAAAATAAAAGATAAAAACTTCAAAAAAACCGACTTCCAGGCACTAAAATATAAAAAAATAACTAAACGTTTTTTTTTTTAATTTAGAATGGATACCTAATCAGATATTTTCGAAGTCGGTGCCAGCCGTACGACCATAAGGCAAGTGGTAATAATATTGGAAATAATTCGCACATGAGAATATCGGAGGTGCGAAACCTGGGATTTGAACCAACTTCACTTAGTTTCCCAAGCGACGGCATTACCACTGGGCTACCATTGCCGCTTTAAACACAAAAAGTATTAAATTAACAAAATATTATACATTTTTTATAATACAGACTTTAACTTAAAAAGTCCTCTAATTGACTCGCGCACCTGCTACCAAGTACTGTTTATAGCGTACTTTAAAATATTTATTTTATATCTGAGTTCTTTTTCTAGATGGAGAAAACAACATTCACTTTTCAATAATACAAAAATCCATACGAGCTCTATATATGTAGGTCAGCTATTTAGAACTACAAACACACTCCAATTTTCTTCATACGACGTTATCTACATATATAGAAATTGTTCAAGAATTTCAACGATTGGAAGAAAAAATACTTTCTTAGATTTACGCGAATACTTGACATTTTAAATAAATTTTAAAGTTAAAAAATATTGTAATGTAATTGGTGCAATTTTCATTTTGTTAATTGTGGGTAGGCTGTCTGTAACAACTATACCTTCAAGACATGTAACACCTCAGTCTCTCCCGTGACCATGGATGCTGTAAAGCATTCGAAACGTCGGTAACCAAAAATCAAAATAAATTCGCGAAAAAATCCGAAAAGATAGTTTTATTTAAAATAAGATTGGAAGCAACTAAAAATTTAAAGAATTACTAATTAAAACACATAAGTTATGAAGTTTAATATATTTTAAATGCAATCGGGTATACACTAGCGAGTCACACAAAATATTTTACTATGTAAACAATGACAGTACAAGATAAGGTTTTACGTCATTACAATTCTCATAAAACGAAATCTTAGGTGAGATGTTATTTCTCATCTACATATTGTTCTGCATATTATCGATTATCGTAGAGTGATTGTTACATACAATAATTGAATACCATTTTTCTATCCCTATACATGCGAGAAATTCTCTAAATTGGAAAAACCCTTAACCAAGACACATGGAGGATAAAAGATGATTGCTATTATCCCTAAACCTCTTATCCCGGATTTACAAACAAAACAACAGACGGCATATTATACCTAATACTTCTTGACAATATTTGCTCTATATATTTTCGCACGTGTAGATTGATAATTAATTATAATATACTTTAATAATGAATAATCCCGCTTGGATAGCAAAATTTGTTAGAATTATGAAAATTATCAGTCTAGTATAGTCTAGACTAAAGGTTAAAGAGCATATTTAGAAATACACAAAAAGCAAAGAAGAGAAGGAACGATAATTCTCCCTTTTTAACTTTGTAATAGTATTTTTTGTTGGCGATACGTTTGGTTCAGTGTGTAGCGGCTCTACTTGCTGTGCCTGCGGTCGCGGGTTTAAGTCCTGCTGGGGGCATTCATTTGTGTGATGAGCATATATATAAATTGAAATATAATATGTAGTGTATCAACATCCATTATCCAGGTATCCATTGCACAAGCCTCGTAGCTTACCATGGAGCTAGATGGTGCTGTGAGCTAATGTCCCAACATATTTTTTATTATTATTAGTATATTTAAACAAAAACTATATAAAGGTATAATATTTAATAGTACCTATGTAAAAAACAAAGAAGAGAAGGAACGTTAACTCTTTCTTTTTTAGTTCGTAAGTTTTCTTTTTGTAATATTAGTATATGTAAACAAAAACTATAATATAAAGCTGTACTCTCGATTAACCACACTAGTATAGTCTGTTTCTGTAAAACCTGTTCAAAAGACAATAGGCCTGCAATGTATAATATACTAGCACTCATCCTAGCTTCGATTGGTTTCAGGTCTAGGTACGGTTCATCGGTTATTATGGAATAGATAGACTATTAGTATACATACATAGGTATAGAAAAGTAAGTAAAAATTATTTGGGAAATAATTGATTCTCCACACAAACTTCCTCCTCTTATTTATCCTCTTCAAAGGACGAATTCCGGGATAAAAACTATCCTATGTCCTTCCTACAGTCTCAAACTATCTCCATACCAAATTTCATCTAAATCGGTTCAGCGGATTAAGAGTGAAAAGGTAAGAGACTTACAGACAGACAGAATTACTTTCGCATTATAATATTAGTATAGATAGAACGGGAATCAAACTCACGACTTCCAGCGTCACAGCCGACATTTAATCTAATAAACTAACTTTTAATAATCCCTTTTGTGAAAATATAAACAACCAACTTTTTACATCGTAACATAAATCTTATTACTCTACGACAGCAGTACACTTTAGAAGGATTATTAAGTGTACATATTAACGTATACCTATACTGTAGGTGAAAATCTCTTTAATAGGTACTCAATTCGATTCTTGCTAAGGCATATTTTTGATAATTTGCGATTACAGCATCTAATTTACTAAAGGCTACGCAAGAGATATTAAAAAAACAAGAACGTGTTCTAACATAAGTACAATCCATTTCCTCACTCTTATAGACTGATGGGGCGGCCATCCAATACGCTTGGAAAATATCAGGCACGTTATTGTTTATATTAGTCATGAAAATGTTCAACAAACTAGAAAGGAAGTATGATTTCATCTAAAAATGTAAGTACTATCTTTTTCCACGTATTGTTCAAAGTATCTATTTGAAGGCCCTTCACTGAAAAACTTAAAACTAAAGTTCAACTTATTTACTTTTAATATAAGAAAGACATGAAACGATATAAAAAATAAGTAACGGTCTAAATGTGTGTTTATTGTCCATGTATTGAATATCTTATAATACTTCTTTAGATTTAAGCAAATATTTGACATTTTAAATAAAACTATCTTTTCGGTTTTTTTCGCGGATTTCTTTTAATTTTTGGTTCTCTACGTTTCGAATGCTTTACAGCAATCATTTTCAGTTACAGTCTCTCCCGTGACCATGATTGCTGTAAAGCATTCGAAATGTCGAGAACCAAAAATTAACATAAATCCCCGAAAAAATCCAAAAAGATTGTCTTATTTAAAACATTAATTATCTTTTACAGAAACGCCGCACTTGACAATTTATTGAGGCGCTTTAAAATATAAGGCATTATTACTATAATTAAATACATAATTAAATTATTACTAATTGTAATTATAAATGCTAAAAAGTAAAGTCAAATTTAGATTAAAACTTCTATCAAATATAATATATTTGTGTATAAAAAATCTCCACCAAGCAAATCAATTGAGCAGTCAAAAAAACATCGAAAATCAAAAATGAAAATAAATCCGCGAAAAACATCCGAAAAGATAATTTTATTTAAAACGCCCAAAAAAATATAAAAAAAACCACTGTACCTTTCCGTACTACCTACATAAGGAAGTGAATCCTACATACCAGATTAAATCATCTACACGGGAATTGATTTTAATTAAGAAATTTGTGTATATAGGTCAGTGTTCAATAAAATTAAAAGGTCAGATGGCTATCGAAAGGGGAAATACACGAAAATAACACAGTTCTTCTAAAACCTAATAATTGCACTTTCATAATGTAAGTTCGTAATTAGAAAATTTGATTTTACCTTGCATAGTTTAGTTTTACTTTATAAGTATATATTTAGAGACTGAAAATTAGATGTATATACCGACTTCCAAAAAGGAGGAGGTTCTGAATTTGTCGGAATTTTTTTTATGTATGTTCACCGATTACTCGAACACGCCTGAACCGATTTGATTTTTTTTTTGTTTCGAAGGGTATGCTTCCCATTCTCCGTCTCACCGTCTCACCCGTCTCATTTAAATCTTATCGAAATCGGTGTAGCGGTTTTTCAAAAAATCAACAATATTTTTTAAAAGAAATTGCTTAATTGAATATGTTATTAAAAAGCTTTCTTCTTACCTGCTTATTACGTCTATACTAGAAATGGAAAAATAAAAACTTAAAAAAAAGTAAAAACCTTCGACTTCCAGGCACTAAAATGTAAAAAAATATCTAAACAGGGGTTTTTTATTTAGAATCAGATATTTTCAAAGTTGGTGTTGCTGGGCATGAGACTCCTTCCAATGTTTATGTATTGTTTATTGCAAAAAAAGTAGATATAACAAAAAATACATAGAAAATGACGTGGACATAGGTGGACTTATAAGAGAACTATAAGAGATCTCTTCCATGCCAACCCATGTATGTGGAAAATAGTGTTAAAAAGCGGGACGGAAAGAGAAAGTGCAAAGAAACAATAAGAAAGTATATAAAAGCATAAATAAAACTAAAACATATACACATACACTATACATACATATACATACTATGATAACAAACATATTATATAAGCTTAAACACATAATTATTGCTAAACAGAAATAAATATTTATTTAAGTTTGAGCTAGAAAATGTTTTTTTTAAACTTTAAACGCAACAGTAGTAAAGAGGTTTTCGGTATTAGTATTTTGTTTTTCTTTCACGCAGTTACGGAGTAATATATTGACATATTTTATTTTAGTTTTTGCATTGAAGACTATCTTCAACTTCTTTTTTTTGTTTCCATATGATATGGATTTTTTTTAATTATTACTGTTTTTAAGCATATGGAACGACCCCTAGAAGAATGGTTTATATGTTTACATAGGACGACATAAAGATATGTGGTGATGTGGTGTGTAATTATATAAAACTACTGTTATTATAGAATATTATGATAATCTATATATTATATATACATAGGTACAAAATAAACAAATCTGAAATTTTCGAATTTTCAGCTGTTTTTCTTTGGGTTTTCCTTATTTTATTATACTTAAACCACTTCTGACACATTCCCAACAAAACAAAGAAGAATTATTAAAATCGGTCAAGCCGTTTTTGAGTTTTAGCGAGACCAACTAACAGTTGATTTTTGTATACATATATAGATTATTTTGAAGGAATACAGGAAACGGAAGTTACGGATGCTTAGCGTTACGTACAAAACTCTTCTACTTAAGACTTTAGTGTAGCGATGGCGGATTTATAAGTAGCGATCTACTTTCATTTAAGTTTAGCTCTAACTAAAAAGCTTACTATATCAAAATAAGATAGATATAAAGATTTACTCATAAGTTGTACAGGAGCTTTTTTTAAATCACCACGAGCTTAATAAAAAAAAAAAAACATCTGGATTCAATAAATA